>CM062291.1:181303271-181891516 GCA_031216915.1 Pictodentalium vernedei
CCGATGTTGACTAAATGTTTGGAGGTAACATTCAGTGGCATTACTGAACAATAACATTTATTGCCAACGTAATGAAAACAAGTGCAACATCAAGGGTGGCTATTCCCCGCCCCCACTGCCAATCATGAGTTTCTAGTCATTTATCTTTGTTGATATTGAATTAATAAATATCGTACCTTATCTCCATTACACCACAGCACCAATACAGCAAGCCACCAAATGTGTCCATGGAACACTAATGCCCCCACTTTATGATAATCCTTTGTAAATATAAACTTTGTTTCAAGCTAATCTTAAATTTGAAAATGTATAAAAATAACATTTCGTTTCATTTCGTTCAGTCAAACTAAAGTTATCGTCTGGAAACCACATTCGTGACGAACGTACGGATGAAACTACAGTACCTTGACCTTGGGGGCTCACAGACACAAGATGAATAAAGTTCTTCCTCTCATGATGCACAAGCCACAAACCAAGTTTGGTTAAAATTGGTCAAGCAGAACTCTAGTTATATCACGGAAACCACTTCTAACTATATTTAAAGTTGAACAAAGTCTAAAAGGGGTCATAACTCAGAAACAAATGATCGCACCACACTCCAAAACATACCCATCTGGTATTTTTTTTACAGTAAGCTATATTCCTAGTTTGATTAAAATCAGATATCTATAACTCAAGTTACCACCCGGAAACCAATATCAACATGTCTTCTAAGTCTGAAAAGGGCCATAACTCTGCCAAAAATATCGGACCAAGCTCACTATCCACCCCAACCTGTATTATGTGGTTATAAACCTACAGATGAAATTTTGTTTCATTTTGTTCAGCCAAACTAAAGTTATTGTCCGGAAACCATATTCGGGACGGATGGTCGGACAGACAAGGGTAACAATGCCCCTTCACCAAATTGGCTGGGGAATAAAAAACGCAGAAACTTGCGGGAGGCCACCCCTTCACCATCAGCAAGCATTATTGAACAATGTCGACTTAATGTGTGCGGGTGACGTTACTGAACAACGTTGATCTAATATTTACTGGTAATGAAAAACGTTGTCACCTCACTGGGCCTCAACACTTCTACGCCCAGTCAACATTATTGAAGACTGTTGACCAAACGCTGGCTGGTAATGTTCAGTGACTTCAATAAAGAACGTTTGCCCAATGTGTCCAGGTAACGGTCAGTGACATTACTAAAAAACATATACTAATTTATTCATTTAATGGTGTTTAAGGTAACATTTTTTCCAGTATAACTGAGCTTGTTTATCTCAGTAACAAGCACTGCTTCACTTACCGGAGCTCCAACGAGGAAATCATAACATAATATCTTTGCCAGCGTAATGAAAAATATTATCACATCACTGGGAGTCCACAATTTCATCATCAGCAAACGTTAAGTAACAGCGTTGATTTAATGTTTTGACGTGATCGTGATATTTCCATCCGGATAAAATATAGCTTAGGACCCCTTATTGGAACGACCTCGTCGGAAGTAGTAAGAACGGACGTCGATTAGTTTCACAGGTAGCATTGAAGGAGCTTATTGAAGAAGTTGCCTTCGGCACCAACTATATTTATTTATTGACGTTTAAGGTTATTTATGCACAATGGCTAACCATGACCGTGACAGTTTTACGGGTGGAGGAAGCCGGAGTACCCGGAGAGAACCACCGAGCAACGACGAGCAGCTGCCACCCCCCCCCCCCCCCCAACATCGTAACTCTGCACTGCAGCACAGGCAGGGTTAGAGTGGTTGAAGACATGCGTGCCATCGACGTGCAGTACGCCTTAGTACACGGCGTCATCGTGCCCCCAAGCGGGCAATGGAGATGAAGTGTCTTGCCCAAGGACACAACGCGGTTGCCGCAGGTGGGATTCGAACCGAGGACCTCTCGGTTTGCAGCCTGCACCTCTACCTACTGAGCCACCGCGCTCCCTCGGCACCAATTGCCTGGCGAAATCAAATTAAACTACGCACATCGTTCGGCTGCCGTCATATCCAAATATGGAACGCAAGTCCACTAAGCCCATACAGGGCGAGAACAGAACACATCAAATCGTCACTTGTGTCTTACAAGGCGTCATCTACAATGCTTTAGCACTGCAGGTGGCGCGTGGTTCCACTCAAGGCACGAAATACTCGTTAACATCAATTACAGAAGAATGTGGGAACCCCGTGACTCAGTGGTCAGTGCATTGGACTTTAAACCGAGAGGTCGAGGGTTCGATCCTGACCAGCTGTGTTGTGTCCTTATGCAAGACACTTGATTCCGATTGCCCACGTGCGGGCACAGTGGGACTGTATACATGTACTAAGGTGCACTGCACGTCAATGGTGCACTTGCCTTCAACCACTACTAACTCTGTTTGCGGAGAGATGGAGAGTCCGACAGTTGCTTGTCGCTTCTTTCCACATAGATACAAGATGTGATCCTGACTACTGAAAGGGGTCACATCATATGGTTTTGTTGATATTTTTTGAAAACTTTAAAAAAATGTTATTTAAAATAATAAATTTTGATATCGTCTGCGTTGGGTAAAGGATTAAACTCCAAGTAAATAAACAAACAATCATACAGAAGATTGTATTATTTGATTCAACATACTGCACTTCATTGGAAATAGGCCTGGACCTCTCCTTTTTAAATCTCTCGAGTGCTGAAGAATCAAGAAGGGACGACGAATATGAAATTAAGATCATCCTATGATACAAAATTCTTTCCTTTTGATTGAAAAATTTATTCAAGAATTTATTTTTTTGAGAATGTCGTTCGTCCTCCAGTTGTGTTCAATTTAAAACTAATCTATTATTCACATTTGCATGACGTCTGCGATCACAGTTTGTTTTCGTTAGTCACAAGACATTATTTTCTTTCAACCCATATCTTACGAGCGCGTAATTCAAAAGACTTCGACGAGTTGTCGTTAACGCGGAACCCTGTTGGTATGATCTGGACCCAAAATTGAATTGCGACTTTGTGTTTGATGATGGATGGCTTTGGCATATTTTTAAAAGACAGACTAAATTCTTTCAAATGGGATACATTTTTAGGTGATGGAAAAGTTACTTTTCCACGAGGCAACGAACAAGAATATAGTAATGCGGATCTCTAATAGTTCAAGCATATGACCCTATGGGAGCTGTATAGGAATATATTATCACAGAACCGTCCTGCAAAATGGACTCAGCCATTTCCTAAGGATAGGTCTTCACACTCTGATTGCATTTAGGAACTCATGAACACAAGTGCGTCGCTTATGGGAGACAACAACAACAACAACAACAACAACAACAACAACAACAACAACAACAACAATAACCACTACAAATCCACTACCAGTACCACCACCACCACACCAACACCACTACTATCACACTCTACCATTAATACCACCTCCATCAGTACTAATATACTATGTCACTACTACTAATTCTACTACTATTACTATTAGTACGTATCTAACTCTATTACTATCATTAACACTACTACTACTTTTACTACTGCTCAAACTATGAGTACAACGACACCTTAAAGTCAGTTGGGTTAAAAATAAACCCAAATCAACTGAGTTGAGTGAATATGAACCCAATTGGGTTCATATTCACTGACCTCAGTCGATTTGGGTTGATTTTTAACCCAACTGATTTTAGAGTGTAAAATACTACGCAACTACTATCACTGCTGCAGCTAAATTGTTACGATATTCGCTGTTTTATCATGATTATAAGGTATCATAAAACTCTTCCTTAACGCACTGAAGATTTTCATATACCTCGCTTCACGTATATCACAAATCGACACATGTCGTAAAAGTGACATTTGAAGATACTTTACATTTGGTCCATTTTAAGGTTTTCCCGATTCATTTGAAACAGATTATAAAAACTCAGATTGCCGATTTGCAATAACCTAAGATTTTACTAGAAATCTGAAGGACTTTGGCAGAGCTGAATAAAAAACACGTAGGTCATTTTTGACGGCTTTAGGACCAAACACTCTAGTTTCCCGTGTGCTATATAGGCGACCAAGCATGAACAAATCAAAGTTTTTCCAAAAGAGACCAAATCGTAGAATAACATACAAGTTGGTCTCCCTCTTTAGGGGATTCCCAACGACAAACTTTAGTTACCGAGACAATTTTTTCTGTTAAGGAGAACGTGTCTACCTCCGTAAACAAACACTGATCCATTTCCTGGGGAAGTGATGTAGGAATAGCTCTGCTGGACAATTCGTGGTACCGAAAAGGTGAAGACATTGTATAGACAAGATTACAACTGAATTTTTTCACAACGAATGTTTAAGTTTTAAGAGCAAGAATCAGGAGCACTTTCAAATGTTCAATTGATTGACCACAAGTTTCAATCAATTGGTCCGTCAGCTGAAAGTCATCGTGATGTCTTTTCTTTTTCTTATAAACTGAAAATAAATGTTGATTGACAGGTTTATCCTGTAAAGTTCTTGTTTGTCGTTCTTCAATCCTTCATACTAAATCAGTCATGTGGCGACAACCCCAAATGGCTTTTCTACTTTACGGTAGCAATTATCGCGCCAACAACCTTGGGGATGATAATAAGACAACATTCTCCAGAAATGTTTAATAAACAAAGAAGTGAAACTATACATGTGATGTAACAGCCCAAATTGTTAGTGAGCTGATAAAGGTGCAGTTACAGTCTGTGGGTTTCGAAGGCCATACAGAATATTTTCGTACACGCAATGGCGTACGTGCTTTCTCGTTGTTCACCTCTCGAACATTCTCCTGAAAAAGATAGGAAGATAAAGGATTATAAAAAACGGAATAATTTCAAATTATTTTGGCAAACAAAAAGCTGGATGACAAACACGCTGTATCTAATAGGATATATTAACCCTTTGCCTAACAAATCGCAGCATCCACCCATGTAACATACCGAATCAGCAGTTGAAAAAGAGTCTTTTCGAGAAATTACAACAAAATCATATCATGTGGCCACTCATTGGAACGAGCTCGTCGAACTCGCTCCAATGAGGGGTCACATGATATGGTTTTGTTGAAATTGTTTGAAAAACGTGACGAAAAACATTTTTAAATTAATAAATTTTTGATATCGTGTGCGTTGGGGGAAGAGTTAAATTACTGTTCCGAATATAAAAGTGCTCGTTTTCACTTACCAAACGTTAACTAACACAGGTCAGAAAAACCGTGCAAACATTTATTCTCAAGTGTCTTTAACCCTTTATCTAACATGAAAAGCAGACGACACTTGCAAACAAAATCTTGAATAACTCATTTTTTTTCATTTTTTGTCTCAAAAACATAGGTTACACAAATCTCTGTTATATAATCCAACCTCACTTTTCAGATTACCACTTTACAGGTACGATAAAAAGTGATCTTCAGACGTTCATACTCCAACGTCTAATCCTAAGGTGGAGACAGCTTTCATAAGCATTAGCTTTCAGCTGGATACATTTTCCAATTCACAATTCATGTTATTATTGTGTAATCTCTGTTTTTTGTACCTTTTTTATTGTTTGTTTGAAAATAAAATATTGTCATTCAATCAAAAACATAGGTTATGACCCCTCATTGGAACGAGCTCGACGAAAAAATAATGAAAATTAATTGTCGATTTTTGAGAATAGCGCTGGCCGGTTTTCCTCGTTACGTTGGGTAAAGGGTTTAAAAAAATACTCGTTTTCGAAGTGATGTCCTCGTCCACATGCCTTAACTCTTATTCTGCTCAATATTTTCTTGAATTTCTCATAAAATCTGCCATGACTTGATTTAATGAAAATGTCAATGGGATCTGGTATCAGGCAATCATTCATAAGGGACCTTCTCCTATTTATAGAGTCTATCTTACTAACAAGAACAAAGATTGTACCGCTACCACTGTAGATGAACGGAAGTATACAAATGTTGTTACTTACAATTTTTGAGGTGGAGACGTTCAGCACGCGAAAAATCCTAAGTACATGTTTCTGCTTTTTGTAAAGCCCCCGCAAGGTTCCATGCGCAGGCCATGGCTTTTTTGTTGTTTAGTTTATATATACCCTGGAAAAGCGATTCTAGAATTGGTGAAGAGTATCGTATTAAAATACTAGGAGCACCCCGAGATAGTGTACAAATTACTTTTTGACCTAGTCTTAAAGGAGCACATTTTACAGATGAGTTCCTGACACCTACCATCTTCTTTATAATCTTCACAAAACGTATTAGCTAAACCAGTAATTTCCCTTGACGTATCCATTCTGCAATACAAGTTTTTTAAACCGAAAACTATGCAGCCACCCCAAGTTGACAAGAGAAAATATTTTTAATTTGTGAGCACGAATTACTATTTCGTACACACGAATTACTATTTCGTGCGCACGAATTCGAAAGCACTAAAGAGTAATTCATGTGCAAAATTAAAAATATTTTCTACCTTGTCACCTGGGAGGTTAGGTGGAGACTCCATACAAACATAGCATTAAAGTTTTGAGGTGTTTAGCTTTTTCCAAACAAACAACAACAGTTACTGTTGATGTTTAAAAAACTGCTTTGAAAGATGCATCTGAATCTGACCTATCTCAAGGACGCTAAAACCTTCTCAAGTCTTATACCGCAGCGTATGTTCAGTTTCTCCCGAGATGCCGTGCAGATGTGCTTAAAATTGATCAAAATACCTGATAATGTCCAGTCTTCAGTGAAGAAGTATTTACCAGAGTTTATCCTATTTCAGCAAGTTTGTCTTGAGTTTCTCGGCATCCTCTTCCTAACTGCTATGGCCCTAACCAAAAGTTGACCGACAATTACAATAGGATTGATACTGAACAATATTGCGGCGAGAAGTCGTACAATTCTATTTTCTTCACCAAGTTAGTAACTTGGCAAGCTGTTAGTGTACGGCAATTTGTCCAAACTCTCTACAAAAATGCAGCTGGCACACAATTTGGAGCCAGAATCGACTCGACTATAGAAACATTCTTTGGTTTTAACCTCAGGGGCCAAAGGTAACCTTTTGGTGGTATTAGGGGTAAAATATAGTTCATTGGGACAAGTAAAACTATTTTCCCGTTTTCGTGCTGGAACCATTAGCTACTTAAAACGTATATGGAAACGATTTGAATTTCTTTTGCTCTTTGGAGATAAAAAAATACTCAAAGAAGCTGCTGAGGTCACCTCCAGTGTGTGCACATAGAAGTAGGAACCGGAAGGCACAGAAGGTACGTGCCACCAACTTTTCTTTTTTCCAGAAATAGTTGAGAGAGAGAGAGAGAGAGAGAGAGAGAGAGAGAGAGAGAGAGAGAGAGAGAGAGAGAGAGACAGAGAGAGAGAGAGAGAGAGAGAGAGAGAGAGAGAGAGAGAAATGATTAGTTCAACAATATCTTTACCAATATAATTTACACGATAATCCTACAACGAGGTCATTAGGGTAGGGGAGGTTCCCAGGCCTCAAATGTAGTCACCCGAACTCGTATTTCTCGTTTGGATTCCCGCCATTGCAATCTTATTGTGTATTAACATGAAGACTCTTTACTCTTAAATCGTGATGAAGATTCCCTCGTATGATTTGTCTCTTATACGGCCTTTATTGTCGAGGAAAAATGGACATTTTCGCTTCATAATCAGCTGTCATATTTAACAAATATTTGTGTTTGCGTCATTGTAATAATAGTGGGAAGGAGGTGGGAGGGAGGGGGGGGGGGGTGGGCAGGGGTAAACAACATACTCTTAACATATGACCGAAGAATGCTCGTATGTATTTTTTGTCTCTACCACTGCTTTTAAATTGTATATTTTTAGCTCCATATTTAACAAATTTCCCCACCCAACCAAAATAATGTGCATTTTTATTATATGCTAGCCTGTGAATTATTGCAAATTATCTGAACGATATTTCTCGATATCCATCGACTCGATAGATATCGATAAATATCCCTCAGTAGCTTCATAAAAATCGTCACGCTTCGGCGCATGACGTTTCCTTGAAGTAACGATCATCTGATCTTTGATATTGTTTTGAAACGTACGCATTTGGTGTCGAATTGTGAATATTGTGCAATAAAATGTCTGGTAGCATATAATGAAAAGAAAATCTACCCTGTTTTAGTCAGTATCGGGAATATGAGTGTGGATCTAAAAGTTTTATTCTTTACGAGCGCTTGCGCGAGTGACAAATAATATTTTCAGGTCCACACGATGAATTTGTTTCATTAGCTTCCTAAATGACGTACGCTTCGACGCACGGCGTCGCCTTGAACGTCGCCTTCAAGGAACGATCAACAGATCTTTAATATTGTCTTGAAACTGTTAACAGTTTAATTGGGCTGAATACTCCAGTAAAATGTCACGTAGCATATAATAAAAAGAAAATCTACGCTATTTTAGTGAATATCGGGAATTATCTCATTCATTTGGACCTGAAAGTATTATTCTTCGCTCGCGCAAGCGCTCGTGAAAAATAAAACTTCCAGATCCACACTCATGAGATAATTCTCGATATTCACAAAATAGCGTAGATATCCTCTATTTATTAATGTAGAGGGCGTTAGTCCAAACATAACTTTGTGTATTGTATTGCTACCTGCCAAAAAAGCACATGGACCACCCTAGTATATACGAAAACGCAAAACACGCAGTTAGACTTTTCCGCTTATTAATTGTCTCCGCTTCAACAAAATGCGAGTAAGAAAATACGCAGCGTCTGGTATGTGTGGGAGTATTTTTGCACTGAGCAGCAAAACCCATCTGCGATAAACAATGAGTTAGATATCAGAAATATTGCACAGAATTGCTGATAAATTAACCCCGCGCACGTGTGGAATGGTGGTACTGTGTACTAAGGAATACAGCACACCGATGGTGCGCTTACCTTCAACCAAGGCTGACTCTGCTTGTGCGGACTTGGTATGGTGGGGAATCTGGCAATTGTTCGCCACTGCTTGGCGTTTCTCTCTAATACACCCACAGTAGCTTGGTGAACCAAATGTTCCCCACGCGTGGTGAATATTTGGTACACCAAGCTACTTTGGGTATATTTTATTTATACCATGATCGTCAGATTATTAAGAGCCGCTATTATTTTTTCTCGATTTTACTGAACAGCAGAGTACAAACATGGGAATCTGTTTTTTGTTTCCATGAACATCGGTGGGCGGTACTTCCGCTGTCAATTTTATCGCCGAAACGAAATGGAAAAGAAACGGAGCCTTTTTCGTTTTAATAACATAATAACATACTCTGCTAATACGTTAACCAATAGTAATGGAAAATGCATGAAAGATGTACTAGAATTTCAGCAGAGAGAAAGATTTACTAAAGACGTGTTTAATGATGACAAAATGAAAGGCAGTAATAAGTTACGAACGCATCGATTAGTTAAAAATGAATACAAGCTTGAACCTTATCTGAAAATCACCAGATCTCGACAGGCCCGTGAACTGTTTACTAGACTTAGGGTTAGTAACCATAATTTAGAAATAGAAAAGGGTAGACATAAACACCCCCAACGCCCATAAGTGATAGGAGATGTCAGGTGTGCGATACTGGTGAAAAAGACATAATAGAATAAACATTTTGTTATGTATTGTGAGGCATATGTCGAAATTAAGGAAACGGGGTTCGAAGAAATTATAAAAGAAAACAAAGAATTTGAACAATTAAATGATTCGGAGAAATACTGTTATATAATGAAAAATTGTGATAGTAAATCGATTAATATTATTTCTAACATGATCTGGTCATTCTTCTGTAAGCGAGATCACCTTATCAAAGAAAAAAGTCATTAATACTTTATATTATACATCATGTTTATTATATCTTCTTATTTGTTATGTTTGTATTGTGCAACTGCCATTATGGTGTAAGGCATTGAACTATTAAACTAAACTAAACTAAACTACTATTTCCAGTTATGGATGCTTTATTAACTGGTTGCGCGCTAGATTATTTTTGGAAGACAGAATTTGTTCATTAAAATTTGCTTTATAATAAATTATTGGAGAGTGCCTACAGGCACTCTTCAATAATTTATAATAAAGCAAATATTAATGAACAAAACTGTATTAACAGGTGACAGAATATGAAACTGGAGAAAAGAATATGAAGACTTTAAAATGGTACCCCCACTTTTCTTTAAAGCCATGATAGTGGCTTCCAGCACTCAACCAGTTAAGATGAGACAATGCATGTTTGTCAATATTTGGCATCTTACGAGGTAAATCCATTTAAAAACGTAATAAATAATTGCCACTTTCAATTCACCCTTCGCAAGGCGAGGTGCGTTAAATTCAGACAAGTTTGCATTCAGGTCGACGTCACCAAAGGTCAACCTGGATGCTGTTCTACTGTAGGTGTAAAATTTAAGCATGAAAAATCCCATTGCTGTCGTGTTCACCACGGTTGGTGTGTGAAGATAAAATTTATGTCATAGGCTTTTTATATATAGTAGAATAAGTTCAATGAGCTCTGTCAAACAAGATTGAATTTGTTAAAACCCTTTACCCAACGTAACGGCCAAAACCGGCCAGCGCTATTCTCAAAAATCGCCAATTAATTTTCAAAATATTTTCATTTTTTGTCTCAAAAACATAGGTTATGACCCCTCGTTGGAACGAGCTCGTCGAGCTCGTTCCAACGAGGGGTCATAACCTATGTTTTTGAGACAAAAAATGAACAAATTTAGTTATTCAAGAATTTTTTTTTCAAGTGTCGTCTGCTTTGCATTTTAGGTAAAGGGTTAAATTACCAGTTGCAATATGAGAAAACTTTGCAGACAGAGGTTTTGATGTCAGTATGGATGGAGGGGTGGGGTGGGGTGGGAGATGGGGAGGGGTTATCTACCTATCATAAGCGAGTAAATCAACTATAACACCCCAAGGAACACTAACAACAATGAACTATTTTACGTCATTATACGTCAAGAGTAAATGTCACAGAAAAAGTCTAAATCCATTCGAAGACATGATGTTTTGTACTTTTTTGACATCACTGATGAAGATACTGTTTCAAGATAAAAGAAACGTGCGAAGGCAAGAAAAGCTGCAACTGTCGTGAACATTTGATCATAACAGATGTTTTATTCAAACGAGGAAACTACAACTCCCGTAGCCAAAGTCCCTCCCAACGATCTTATTCAGGACGTCCGAATTGAAAATGTTAACAGCTAGGTAACACTTTGGAACTACAGTACGTGGAGAGTGGATTGTAACTAAACCACCCGCGGAGTGGAGTTATCACCCAAGCTACAACTTTCAAATTTTGTACATATTGACATAAAACGCAAGCAATGTTTCAGCTAATGGACCTCCGGGTTTAACCCGGAGGTCCATTGGCTGCAACTTTGCTTGTGCTGGCTATGCTTTGCAACAAATTTGCAATTATTGCTTGGGTGAAATATCCACTCTGCGGGTGATTTAGTGATAATACACTCTCCACGTACTGTAAAACAGTACAAAGGGAGTATATTGCCACAAAACACTGACGATTTTCCGCCGACAGTTCCTTAACAGTTTCTGTAAAAAGACAACCATTCTGTGGATCTCATATGATACCCAATGTCAGCGCGTGTGTTGTATTTCTGCTTTTATGAATGTTCGGGTGCGTATGTATGTGTGTGTTTTACTGTCTCTGTATGTATTCGTGTACGTATTTCTGAATGGTGAAAAAGATTAAAGTTCTTCATATAAGTATACTCACATCATGAGCATCATACCTGAAAAAAGAACATTCAAACCATTTTTATACATTTGTAGTCAAAAAGAAAATTAAATAAACCCAACTTTCAGAGTATTATTATAATGAAAGATTCAGCTTCAGATTCACAGTGAGTTCTTTGATATGTTACTAACTCGCCAAATAAACGTCAACAGATTACTGATGTTTCTACAGAGAAACCGTTTACATTACATTTTACATCGTTGCACCTGGAAGTCAACAGAACCCGAATTAGCTGCCCTATTTACAAACAAAAAAGTACCGAAAAATCTTTTCCAAATTATGATCCTATGATTTTAGAGTTTCTTTGGTGATTCTGATGTCTCCTTCACTTCCCAAAATCCCAACTCGGTTTCAAATCGGCAAAAATTCCAACTGTAACTATTTACACCTACAGTGTACGCAATATCGAGCTTCATAAGTATGTATGATGTCAAACGGGACGAGATTTCTATAGTACGTTACTTATCGTCATAAAAAATCCTCGAAATGCACTTCAAGAAAATCGCATCATGTAAAATCGTTATCCTGAGTTCATTCCCTCATTGACAATTACAAAATGATGAAACATCGAAAATTAATCATTCCTGCATAAGGTCTGATTTAATGTTAGGACAGTATTGTGAATTCCTCAAAGTTCTCAGCTTGAGCATTTGTTTAGCCCATATTCAATTCTCAGAATAATACCAAATAATAGTAACCTGATAATTCTATCATAAATGTGTTGGCATTTCAGTTACTGGAATCAATTTTATGCCCACTTTCATGACTTCATTTTCAAAATGTTTCTCGGTAGTGCATTCCCAACTGTGGGGAGGGACATGGAGGGCGGTTTCCCCCTCCAAGTCCCATCCTTGTTGGAAATTCACTACCCTACACCCCTCCAATGGGAAACCTCTAGCCACGTCACTGGAACCACAAATCACAATTGTGATGCCCATTCTAGTACCCACAACATATGTCGAATGGTATACTGTCTATCACTAATGGAAACACGAGAGTCTTAGGATACATTTAGTAGTCTATAGTTTTCCGACTCACTATGATAAGAAATTACTGTGAAAATAAGGCGACAGGAAAACAACTGTATATTTTACCAGTTTCAAAAAATTCTCTCCGTTCACCCCTGGAACTACCTGAAGAAATTCATTGCGAAAATATATATCTGACTGAGATTGGGTTGCCATTCAGTATCATATCTGAGCCCACACAAAGAGCCCCCCATCCAATGAACGGAATTGTACAGAATAACAATTAATATTCATCGAACGTTTCATGTCTCCCCAAGGCTGGGTTTCTATGTGAGATGAATCAACAACACAATATGCTCCTCAGGTATTCAAGTTAAAACCAGAATATCAGCTTACATTAAGCCTTTGCCTAGCGCAAAGCGGTAAACCTTATTCACATTTTTATTATTTTTCAATTTTTGTCTCAAAACCGAAGCTAAGACCCCCCTATTGGAAAGAGTTCGTAGAGCGCACTCCTAAGAGTGGTCTTAATCTATGCCATCAAAGCAATAAAATAAAAAAAAAATATTTGGAAGTAATATTGACGTCTTCTAAAAGCCACTGCATCCTTTATTTGGATGTATCTTTCTTATTTCTGTACAAGTTGAGATATCAGTGCCCCTGACTACGTTTTCGAGCTCGCACCAACACTGGATCTATTGTTGTTAATAGTCACCGTACAGCAACTCATGTAAAACTGATAGTCTACTTGAAGAGCAACCAAACTTTTATGTGCCAGTTTAAGTATTAGTGAACGTGATAGTTTCAATTTTGGCCATCTGAAGTGTTTAAACCCTTTGAACCCGAGAGGCCGCTTTTCCGGCCCAGGAACATGATACGTCATAAGTTCATTAAGTATGACGACTGCAAAGTGAATGTGTGAGGCAAACCACAAATATCTGCAACGTGCAGCCTCTAGGCTGCCCGTTGAAAATATTAATTGGTCTACCCCTAAATAATGAATATGGACTCTTCCCATCGCTTCTACTGAATTGATTTGGAATGTACCACCAGGGTTCAAAGAGTTAAGCTTATGCGCGTGAAAAAGCGGGATGGGAGTTTTTTGTAAAATTTGATTTGCAGATTCTTTTTTTATGAATTTCTTCGATGAGGAAGTGCCAATGCCTTTGTTCAGTTTAAATCTGTGTATGTCAACAAAGGATCTGCCCGTGAAAAAAGGAGGGGCGGGTGTGTATTTTAATTGTAAACTGGCTTACTCGTGACTGAGAAGAGAAACAATGTAGAAAAATAGTCTTTTCTGCAGTTGAATCTTTTTGGACAATTCATTCAGAGATCTTGGGCACGCTATCTGTAACAGCAATTTTGACCAGTGTTTCTTTGACACTCGACAAAACGTACTCTTTTTGTTGTAAACATTTACACATCCGCCACTCGATTCGCAGACTTCTTGCTGAATGGTTGGAAGGAAGTAAGCTAAGCTGAGCAATCAAGAAACTAGAATCCTAGAACCAAATTCGGTTGCCTCGGTTAATGACTGCAGAAACAAAATGTGTTAGACATACGAGCCAATCTATCAGGAATTATATGTCACAACCTCAGAAGAGAGTTTGAAGTTTTTTAAAGGTTGATCAAGAGGGAACAGCACTCTATCATTACCAGTTACCTACCACAACTAAAAGACACTTAAAAGAATTCTTTTTCAACAGTAACTGAAAACTGTAATTTTTATGACACAACATAGCATATTACTCTCCTCAGTCGGCCCTTGCGAAGCTTCATATATTCCATTAGATGTCAACATCTGTGGCCTAATTCTGGATCGACATCGATCGGGTTATGATTGGCATATTTTCGAATCGGGTAATTCTTGTGTTTTTCAAGTAGGAACTATGGCGAATAAATGTCTTCTACCGGCGGAATCATGCCACAGAAATGAAAGAATGGTTCCTGTTGCCCTTTCGGTTCGGTCGGCTTATCAGTATGCCTGTCAGCCGTTGAAGTTACATTGCAATAACAGTACTTATAAAGTGGAGCGCAGGAATCCCGCACTCCCCTTTATAAGTACTGATGCAGCAATGTAACTTGTAATTTCTACACACGGCTCCACATGTTTCCTCCGACACGCACAGGGTAGAAGGATATGCACGGTTATTAGGTAATTTGGCAAAGTAAAAGGTGATTTCACGAAAACTGTTTAGCGCGGTAACCGATTCAATTTAAACGCGATTCGAAGATAGAAATTCCGATTCACGGAGCCCTACTTTTCATGTAAAGGAACTGTAGTACTGTTGGATGCATCCAAATGGCGAGAGCCATCATCTGCATACAGTTGGGAATTGGATTCTCTCCCTTAGACTGCTGTTGTCCATTGGTTCATTTTCGACTGGCATTTGCATGCGTAGCAACAAGATTTGTTCTCAAGATCATCGTAACCGACTCCTGTGATCGGCGTCGAGTACTGAAAAATGTATATTTTATATATCTAATGATATAATTATGATGCGTGTTTGTATCAGAACTTAGAGGAGGCCATTCCAGTAAGGGCGGGGGGGGGGGGGGGGGGGGTCATAAGCTTTACTTTTGAGGTGGAAATTCGACAAATAAAATTTGACCGGCGATTCTTGTGAACAGAACCCGACGGATATGGACTTTATGACTTATGTTAGGTAGAAGGTTCAATGTCAGACAAGCTGACACGCGTATTAGGGCTCCTCTAACCAGAGCCCAGCGAAGCTTGAAAATTCGATTAAATTTAACCCTTTACCTAACATGAAAAGCAGACGATACTTGCAAACAAAATTCTTGAATAACCAATTTTTTCATTTTTTGTCTCAAAAACATAAAGTTATGACCCCTCATTGGAACGGGCTATGTTTTGAGACAAAAAATGAAAATATAATGAAAATTAATTGGCGATTTTTGAGAATAGCGCTGGCCGGTTTTGGCCGTTACGTTACGTAAAGGGTTAAAATCGTCCCGATGATTCGACTGGATTCGATTCGATAGGCACTGATTTGGAAATTTTCGAATTGTCGAGATGTTCTCAGTGTCTCCTCTTGATCTCTTCTTCTTCCGCTCTCCTGAAACTACTTAGATTCTGTTTTTCTAGAACATTCTGTTTTTGTTGTTGTTGTTTTTTTTTGTCTTTTTTTGTTTTTGGGTTGTCTTGTCCAGTCCAGACAGACGAGTCTCTACTGAATTAAATACTTGAATGGAGAAGGACATTGCTTGCTATATTCCACTTTGCGGTTGTAAGAAAGCGTAATTTCTCCAACTCGAAAAGCATGTAAGATTCAGTTCAGGATTCGATTCCATTCGGGATCCTTTGTCTGATTCGATTCGACATTATATTTGACCCGAAATTCAAGATACACAGGGCCTTCTCAATAACTAACTACTGTTCAGAGGTCCCAGGCAACCAGTCTATTTATGTTCGGAATTTGACGATACTATGGGCTCTTTGTTAACCCACCTTTTTGTTGAAATTTGCACGGAAACGACCGTTGATGTAATCTGATGCCTCTTTACTTACAAAATATACGGGTATTTTTTCTTGCCGCGTTTAGACATATTCCAGTCAGTAAGTATTTAATTCCCCCTTGAAGTATGAAGATATGAACATTACTTGTGGAACTATCCGGTGTGATCATGACAATATGGTTGTGATGAGTCTTCATTTCTGATTGTAATGTCTTCAAAAAGGTCGATCAAATCAAGTCTCGTTTAACCCTTTACCTAACATGAAAAGCAGACGACACTTGCAAACAAAATTCTTGAATAACTATTTTTTTTAATTCTTTGTCTCAAAAACATACGTTATGACCCCTCTGTGGGACGAGCTCGATGAGCTCGTTCCAAAGAGGGGTCATAACCTATGTTTTTGAGACAAAAAATGAAAAACATAATGAAAATTAATTGACGATTTTTGTGAATAGCGCTGGCCTGTTTTGGCCGTTACGTTGGGTAAAGGGTTAAGTAACATTTATAGGTTTGATTCACAGGAAAGGAATCTTTTATGATATTTTTCAGATTCAATCTGCCGGAATATATGAGTTGAGCGAGCCGTAGGTTTTCTCTTCCAACCAATTGAAATATTCCAGACGATTGAATCTAAACATAGGCGATGACCTGTGTGAGAGCCCGACTAGTTCCACGCCATAACAGCGTCGAATTACTTACAGACGGGTGACCTGAGAGCTTGCTAGAGCCCGTTATCTGTTTCTCAAATCCATGCTAGCCACAGTCATTCGTCGTATTATCAGAATTTATTGTATTTAATAAAAAATATATTACGCTATCAGAAGTAAAAAAATAACTGGGTTGAGTGAATATGAACCCAATTGGGTTCGTATTCACTCAGCTCAGTTGATTTGGGATGAGATTTAACCCATCTGATTTTAAAATGTATATTTTATTGAATATACTAAATTTTGCAAATATGACGAGTGGCTGTGATGACAGCCAATATCAACATGCAAACATGTATTTTTTGTAATCTATCTTAAGAGTAATCGTAATAAATTGTATTTCTTCCTTCCCTCTTGGAACTCGGTGAAATTTATGCTTCAAATACGTTTGTGGCAAAACAGATTTGCACTCTTGATTGGAACTATATTTCAGAATACCCACCCACCATCAAGGTAAAATAATGGGAATAGTTCGCTATTTGTGACTGAGAAAATTAAGAGTGGGACACGAGTACACCTTTTAACCATTTACCCACGCAGACGATATCAAAATTTATTATTTTAAAATTAAGCCATATCATGTGACCCTTCAGGAACGAGCTGGACAAGCTCTTTTCAATCAGAGGTCACATTTTATGGGTTGTAATTCATGTGGGCGGATGCGGCCGATTAGTTAGATAAAAAAATATTTTTCATCAAATCAGATCATGGTTGCTGTGAAGTAAGCATGACTAGATTTGAAAAATATTCAGTCAAACTTAACAAAAAAAAAAAAAAAAAAAAAATCACTGGCCAACAGGTTAATTAAATTTCTATGGATAAAACTGGTTAAGTGCCCGAATTTTACTTACTGTTGTGGCAAGAGATGTTCTGTCCTCGGCATGAATAACTGCTAGTACAGGCGGGTAGTTAATCCTTTACACAACGTAATGGCAAAAACCGGCCAGCGTTATTCTCAAAAATCGGCAATTAATTTTCATTATTTTTTTCATTGTTTGTCTCAAAAACATAGGTTATGACCCCTCATTGGAACGAGCTCATCGAGCTCGTTCCAATGAGGGGCCATAACCTATGTTTTTGAGACAAAAGATGAAAAAAATTAGTTATTCAAGAATTATTTTTGCAAGTGTCGTCTGCTTTTCATGTTAGGTAAAGGGTTAAATCTGTTGTGGGCAAATCTGATGGTACAACACATTATTTAACCAGCACAACCTCATGTTATCGGTGGTACTGTCAACGAGAATGCCGTCTACGGGAATTGGGCGAATCCATTTTGAATTCGTTTCGAGGTCTGTAGGATTAAATTATTTGATTAAATTATTACTTGTCCTGTTCATCGAGTTGACGTTGGGTGTGACATCTAACGAAATGGCTGGGTATCAAGGAAAATAAACTGTACGACATATCACAAAGAGGGAATAACAAACCAAACGAGTATAATTATTTACATACCAAAGAGATTTGAAAAACTTGACTTAGGACGTGCTGTCGGTGTATACTGTGGATTCTGTCCAGCGCCAGGATACACTGCCATTGGAGGAAGAGCTGAAATAAAATCTGCTGAGTAATAGATTTTACTGTGAAAAGAAAGGAATGTCGATGACGCCCTCCCGCCCGCACGTTTCAAATTTTCATGCTGCTGTAAAAGTGGTACGGTGCGCAATGGTCTAATGGTGTAGGTGTTGTGTTGGACTACTGATTGCCATGCGGGATTGCCATGAGTTCGTTTCCGGGGGTGAGAGGGGGGGGGGGGGGGAGTCAGAAACCAACATTCTAAATTCCCCCAAACATGCTTGTGTCCTACGAAATACACACACGCACCAGCGCTAGTCTTCAAATGAGGCCCACCACTGAACTTTCGTCGTACTGCAGGTACCGTGTTCCACACTTTCACGCTGCTGCGAAAGGAAAGTGAAGCAAGTAATCATGAGAACTGCATCTAAAATGCTAGATTCCAACCATAATTTTTTGCTGATGTGCAATGGTATAATGGTTTAGGTGTTAGACTCCTGATTGCCAGGCGGGATTGCCGTGACTTCGATTACCGGAGGGGGATCAGAAACCAACATTCTAAATTCCTCTGAAATATGACTGTCCTTCGAAATACACATCCTTATTCTTGTTTAACCGCTTTTATAGGGAAATAGGCCTATTATTTTTTCTTTTGTTCTCAGTGATAACAAGACCCACAAAACCGGAAAGACAAACCCTAATCCATTGTTTTCTGTGCGAGGACTCAGATAAAACAAAGAAAATCTCCATGGGAACACCAGTACAACAGAAATATTTCACTTAATGGAAGGCCAATGAAGATGCATAATGTCATGCTTGCACTTAATTGTTTCTAATTGCATATCGTGTATCCCGAGCCATATCAGGTGAGTGAATTACGGAAACTGGTGGAATTATTATGAAATCACCACTGCGGTGATTCAATTCCAGGACAACGTCACCGAAGCCAAGTCCCGAATGTTTCTACCACAACAGAAACTGAGCTGGTGCTCCCCCTCCCCCGCCCCACCTGAAAAAAAATGCCGATAGGATCATCGATCCAATGCCGAGCTGTTACACCACAAAAGTGGGTTTAATCATTATCAACTTATCGTCAGGAAACCAACTGTTTACAGTTTACTATGTGAAGGGTTACTGTGACCTTGACTTTTGACCTAGTGATTCCAAAATAAATAGGGCTCTTTCTTGCACCAATGCAAACCTACCTATGAAGTTTCATGAACGTGGGTGGAACCATTGTCAAATTATCATCCGGAAATCAATTGTTTACGATTTACTATGTTCAAGGTCACTGTGGCCTTGACCTTCCACCTAGCGAATCCAATATATACAGAGTTCTTTCTCTCACCAAGGCTAACCTACCTATGAAGTTTCATGAATGTGGGTTGAACCATAGTCAAGTTATCATCCGGAAACCAATTGTTTACGATTTACTATGTTCATGGTCACAGTGACCTTAACCTTGCTCTAGCGAGTCCAAAATAAATAGGGTTCTTTCTTTCAACGATTCCAAACTACCTTTGAAGTTTCGTGAATGTGGGTTGAACCATTGTCAAATTATCATCCGGAAATCAATTGTTTACGATTTACTATGTTGTAGGTCACTGTGACCTTGACCTTTCATCTAGCGAGTCCAAAATAAATAGACTTTTTCCTCTCACTGATTCCAACCTACCTATGAAGTTTCACGAACGTGGACAGAAAAATTATTAAGTTATCATCCGAAACCAATTGCTTTGATTTACTATGTTCAGAGCCATTGTGACCTTGACCTTTGACCTAGTAAGTCCAAGTTAAGTAGAGTTCTTCATCTCACCGATGCCAATCTACCTATGAAGTTTCATAAACGCGAGTCGAACCATTATCAAGTTATCGTCCGGAAACTAAGAAGACCACCCGCCCGCCCGCCCGCGCGCCCGCCCGCCCGCCCGCCCGCCCGCCCGCCCGCGTTTGACTTCGTCACAATTCGACTAAAAAAAAGAAAAAAAGGTTGTACCTAACTCAGTCAGTAGCTTGGAGCCCGTCCCGTGACCGATATGCCAGAATTCCTGAATGCCGTTTGCGGTAATAGACTTTTTCAGCATTCCCCATATTTGTTCTCGTGAAGGTGTGTAGGGGGGAGGGGGGAGGGGGGCACACGGGACTTTTGTTTCCAATTGGAAAATGGGAGAGAGAACACGTGACTTTTGTTTCCAAAAGAAATCACAAGTGTGAAACGAAATAGAGAACCAACGAGGACGGTTCCGTGAATCGCTTGATATTTCATTCATTTCCTGACTTACAACTCAACTATACAAATGGCAGTTAAGAATACTGGACCTTATCAATGGTGGCTCATAGTTTCGCTTTGCAAACGAACGGAGATGGGTAACTCTATTCAGACTATATGCAGTCCCATTTCAATGTGTTCTTAACCATGCGTTTCGTTTTCAACTCGGATTTACCATATTATTAACCCTTTGAACCCAAAAGGCCATTTGAGGGGCAAGGAATATGATCCGCCAGACTTTCATTCTTTGGGATGACTGCTAAATTTAAAGTATGGGGTAGACTAATCAATATTTTCAACGTGCTGCCCTGAGACTGAACGTTGAAAATATTGATTGGTCTACCCCCAAATAATGAATATGGAGCTCTTCTAATTGCTAAATTCAACTGACATGGAAGACACTATCAGTGTTCAAAGGGATGATATTACAATTGATACATACGCTAATAGTTAAGTTTAACACAAATGATCAAGCGCGTAATACACCAACACCTATATATATTTAAGTTTGAGGCCAGTTCACATCAGCCATTTTCTGACATGCAGGATTGTGCACTGTTCATTCTCCACCTGTGATTTGTTTTGGAAACAAAAGTCACGTGTTGCACCACTTACATGACCCACTATGGAAAATGCTGATCAAGTCTTTTAACTACGATGGTAGCCTGTTTTGTGCAGAATTATTCGTAAAACGAATGCTTTTCAACATTCGATGTGGATAGAACAGATTAATGCTATATTGGTTCATGGACCAGATGTGAACACAGAAAATCTCACATTGTGGGAGATACACGATGCACATTCACGATTTTCGAATAGTTTGGTATAGTCTATATCAATCACGTAACCAGCCAGGTGTTTGTTCTTACTGTGAACAAAGAAACGACTTGTGGGCATTCTGTGTTCAAAATAAAATAATAGGTGCCGTATTCCCGGGTTGAAGTCGCATAGATGCTGGTTCCCCAAAATTTCCATTTCAGACCAGTTTCGGTATGAGCACACACCTGGTTGGTTACCTACTTGATTGTACTAAGAATCTACATACAAACTGTATTTACAACTCAGTGTAACCGAGAACCGCATTTCTTTTGCTCCTTTGCTTTCTAATAGATGTAACCTGGTTCCCTTGAAGTGGTAAAAACTTAGTTGCACATTGTTGGAGCGTTGAAGATAAAGCAGAAAGCACCCGTTCGGCCCAACCTAAATCTTCGCCACTGAATGTGCAACTGAAGCAAAATTTAAAAGGCACACTATCAATATCCTCCAAGTTAATTTTTTGTTTAAGCTTCCTGTTAAAGAATTGAAGCACATGGTAAGGAAAACAAATTGATTTATGCACGTTAACAGCTGTGAAAGATGGAATTCCGTCCAGTCGATGATAAGCATGGCTTAGATAAGCATACGTCCCAACACTGCAGAAATACTTTCTTCCGGAGAAAAACGTTGACATTAACGTCGTAATTCAGTGACGGAGTCATGCGGGGACGGCAGCATTGTACGAAGCCCTCACACTCCCCACAATTTTTTTTTCTAGCTTTCCAATAAGTTTCATGATACATGGGGGCATAAAGAAGTATTTTGGTTGTTTTCTTAGTAAAGTGCATCATTACATTATATTGTCCTATCATCTGCATTTGAGATAGGCGTGCCCGGGGTGGGATACCTGGGCGAGACAGATCTATCTTAATCACCCTACGCGACCATTATTATTTGAATATCTAATGATCGTTTGACTATTTCACCAAAGCCTGCATTTTGTAAACAAACATGGCGCCCGGCTCCACTTCAAGTGACACAGCTACCTTCACACACCCACACTACTTGGGGGTATTTTGTCTTGTCACATTATTATCTTCGAGCGGTGTGGGCAGGGATGGGGAAATCCACCTCGGTGAAACACATTTGACCAAGACACTAAGTAGATCTCGAGTCTTGGTAAAATATCTTCCCAGTCGGATGAGATTTCCCTATCCCAGCTCCTATATCGGTCGAAGATAATAATAACCTGTTTTTTTATGTTTACAAAGACGTAGTCCCAATACCTCCATTAACCCCGGTTGTTCACTCGTTTGTGGTCATGTATCGAAGTTTCATGGAAATCGGTTTATGCAGACGGGTTTTGTGAGCACAAGAATCTCATATAGGAAACTATGTAGAATCTTCTGAATTCAATGGGGATCACTTAGTTAACCCTTTACCTAACTTGAAATGCAGACGACACTTGCAAAAATAATTCTTGAATAACTAATTTTTTCATTTTTTGTCTCAAAAACATAGGTTATGACCCCTCGTTGGAACGAGCTCGACGAGCTCGTTCCAACGAGGGGTCATAACCTATGTTTTTGAGACAAAAAATGAAAAAAATAATGAAAATTAATTGGCGATTTTTGAGAATAGCGCTGGCCGGTTTTGGCCGTTACGTTGGGTAAAGGGTTAAAATAGTCTCAGACTCAAAATTGGAAAATAAAGGCATATCCACAAGTTCGTGTCATGTTGGAGACGTTTCATCGAAATCGATCTATAAATGTTGGGGGGGGGGGGGGGGCTGATCACACAAGAATCTCATATACAAGTCATAAACAAACACTTCCAAGGGGAGATAAAATGAGTGAAATCGTCGACGACTGAAAATTTATACTTGTTTGCAATCATGTTTGAGAAGTTTCGTCGAAATTGGTTTAAGAATGTTGGAGGTGTTGTGCAAACAACACCATGAAATAAAAATCTAAATTAAATCTGTCAAGTTCTATGAATGATAACTTGGCTAAAATCGTTGTAGATGAAAATTTTAACATAATAGCATATTCACTTGTCAGTGGTAATTATTCATCGAAATCGGTTAATAAATGAAAGAGGAGCTGAGAACACAAGAAACTAGGATGGACGGACCTTACAGGGTGGAGACAATATAGACACCTCGTTTACCAAGTGGAGGTATAATAATACATACGCATCGGCGGCGGTGGCGGAATCTGTGCAGCAGCGAGCACAATACACACGGAGGCTATCTGAAAGTATAAAAAGGTTTTTACATGTAAAGAATAGGGCTGAACCTAACCCATCGTTTGTAGGATGTGTAAATAACCGA
This sequence comes from Pictodentalium vernedei, assembly GCA_031216915.1. NCBI lineage: Eukaryota > Metazoa > Mollusca > Scaphopoda > Dentaliida > Dentaliidae > Pictodentalium > Pictodentalium vernedei. The sequence goes on from CM062291.1 coordinate 181,326,984, forward strand.
GCACACGGATCTTTTCTTGCTTCTGGAACCGAGCGCAGTTCAAAAGCAGAAAATAATCGATATGCTATCACGGATCCGTTTAATTGTGAAGAAAATTTGCCCTCTACTTTTGAGAAACAAATTCAACGCCCCATTGTCATCGTTTTTATTTTTCCGAGACGGGAAGGTGTTTTCAAGAAAAGGAAACTGCAAAGAATAGCTTTCTCGCAGAAATTTCATTTTCTCTTGTCCCCTTTGTGATTCTTCTTCCCACAGGATGAAGTACGGACCAAAACACAGCGCGATTGATATTCTTGTTACCCTCCGGTTAAACTAAAAGTTCGAAAATGCATGCGAAAGGGTTCATGTACTCTGAAATAAAAGGCCGCTCGGCCACATGTCCCCCGAAAAAACAAGTCAAAAAAGGGGCATAACTCTAGTAAAAATGATCTGTCCGAACCCATATTAGAACGTGACCTGTATTATTACCCCAGAAAGTCACATACCAAACTTCTTTCCGATCAAATAATCCTAACTGGAGTTATCATTCGGACACCGCAAATCTTGAAATTTCTAAGTCGAAAAAGGGGTATAACTCTAATAAAAATAATCTGGCCGAACCCATATTCGAATTTGACCTGTGGTTTGGGCTAAGAAGGTTACATACCAAAATTGGTTCCAATCAAATGATCCCAACTGGAGTTATCATGGGGACACCAAGTGGGACGGACGCACAGACGGACGGACGCACGCACGCACGGGCGGACACCACTGATTTCTATAGTTCCCCGAAAATATTTTCGGGGGACAATTAGTGGGAGGCACACGGAGTTTTAATATTCATACTCCAGTATCTGAAAAACACCACAGGGTCCGTGTATAGAGCTAAGCTGACAAATAAATTTCTAGTGCCAAGATGTATGTTAAAGCCGTTCTTGCCTATCACGTGTGCACCGAAAGCGCTTAATGAGAATTCTGGTGCTCCGAATTTGACACGAAATGTGAGCAATCAAATTTCATATTCACTGCCTGATGTGCTAGCACCAGCAAACAAAATTTAATAGTGATTCCATGTCCTAAGAAATCTTCCGTGTCACGATTGGTTTGTTTTGTTGATATATCGTCACAATAACACTGGCATAAAGTTAGGTTTAGCACATACTACCCAGTGTAGTATGTGTCGTTCTTGGACTAAAAGTCTGCCGGCTGCTATTTAAGGACTATGTAACCTCAAATTTCTGTACTATTTAATCTATTGGTATGGCATGATAAATTCAAATCATATTCCCTTAATTCATTCTATGGTTGCTCTCATAACTGTAGAGGGTGTAGTAATTGCTAGAAAGTACCCGGCATGTAAAATTGGACTTTAATTAAAGATTTGATTAAGGAAGTTTAAAAACCAAAAACTTATAAGCAGAATGGGTGTTCAATACAAGAAACTAGTGGACTGTATAAAACACTTTGATTGTGAGGGCAAGTTAGACGCGAAACCAAGGACAACAGTATGTACGTGATAGTGTCGGGAAAAGTCCATTTTCCCTTATTTTGACAAGAGCTGTCGAAGGAGTATAGCGACATGAGGACATATAAACAACTCAGTGTAAACTTCACAACACGTATTAGGTGATCGCTGCACAATGAATCCCCATCGATGAAAAAGTCATACATAATACAAAAAACATTGATTTCAATTCACATGAACCTGAGATTATGCCGAAACTCAATAAAGCGTTTCGTTGGTTTGTGATTGAAAGATTGAAATTAGTTGCTGCCGCTAAACTCAATGTAATGGCGCGAAAAAATGTACATACAAAAACTTGATTGCTGTTTTAACCCTTTACCTAACATGTAAAGCAGACGACAATTGCCAAAAAAATTCTTGAATAACTAATTTTTTTAATTTTTTGTCTCAAAAACATAGGTTATGACCCCTCACTGGAACGAGCTCAACGAGCTCGTTCCAATGAGGGGTCATAACCTATGTTTTTGAGACAAAAAATTAAAAAAATAATGAAAATTAATTGGCGATTTTTGAGAATAGCGCTGGCCGGTTTTGGCCGTTACGTTGGGTAAAGAGTTGAGGGATATATGTTGAAATCGAGTAAGTAAATGTTGACGGATGCAGTAGCATTTATAAAACACATTCCCTTTCTTTCGATAACTGAAACCACAACGAGAGAATTATTTCGTCAGAGTCGATTAGTGCGCGACCGTAAGCATTTCCGGTACTCCAAAATCGTCTGATTAAAATTTTAAAATGCGCAGTTCCACGAATTTTTTATTCTGCAATCGCACAGATTCCTTGCAAATCGAGTAGCGAGCAACACGCAAATATGAAAAGTTACTTTGAAAAACACGATCGTTAGAAGGAAACTCGAAGAAAGTAAAAAATATTGAAGGTATTGGGTCTGAGCATGCTTTGTTGTTTACATCGTAACTGTCAAAGATAATTTTTAGGAAAGATAAAAAAAATGTACAATTGTGCCATTGCATTATCACCGGGGTAGGTAGAGCCGTTTTTAAAATATTTTCTTAAGAAAAATATGTTGAGGCTATGCTGCACACAAATGTCTTGGTGAAGTAAGGTGTACCACATGTGAAAAAAATTGAAATCCTTTTGTAAAAAACATTAATTCTGTAAAAACTTTTAACACTTTTCATCAATCCTAAACATAATGGGTAGTAAGAAGAAAATTAGCCGGAGAAAATTTGGAAAAGCCAAAGGCTGGCATCAGATTCTTAGGAAACGTTCTAAAAATGCAGCGCATGGTGTTAACAAGCTGTATAGCATTAAAAGTGTTTCCGACAGTGCCATGAAACTTATTTTAAAATCCTACCAAAGACCAATTGATTCAGTGTTATGTGATGAATACTTTGTTACGAGAACTGTATGTACACATCAGAAAGTAAAGTTGTATCTTCGACCAGTGTAACAAACTGCGTTATCGGGCTATCGACTTATAAATATTTCAAAAATGGATCAGCAAAAAAATACAATTATTTCACATTCTGCCAAATGTAAACTTTCTCAGAAACTGTTAACAGAAGGAAAGAAAGCATGCAGGATTCATCGAAATGCAAAACATTATGGTTTGGCCACTATCTTATTGGGAGAATGCCTCGCCTTTTTTAATCGCTTCTACATAGATACAAGTTACAAAATATAAACTGTTGAAAAGCAAGAGCACTATGATGAGAATGTTCGTAGGGTGCGGAGGACAATGGTGACTGGACGTGGGAATTCCTCTATTAATGAGCAGTGTGGGACATTAAATATGCCTGGAATGTCAAGAAAAACCTTCACTAAAACTGAATCTGAAATCGGACAGTTGTGGGAAAAAATACTGTATGAAGATCTACCAGCAGCGGGCATTGAAGAACGAAAGTTGGCAATGACATAGGGTAGACAGTTTCAGGGTGTTCCTGCAATCACAGTTATATGCGATGGGGCTGATCGAAGAGATCCCATCGTCACACTTATACTTGTTGGTGCTGCACCTGGGAAGCTTCTTTATATTGGTGTCAGGAATAAGTATTGTTCAGTGTGTTCCAGGGCGGTCATTTAATCAACAGAAAGATCCACAACCACATGTTTAAAAACTGGAAATCATTATTTTACAAGGATTTTTGCAAGCAGAAACAAGTCATGATTTACGGTATATGGAGATTGTCGGGGGCGGTGATAGCTCTGTTTATGCAAGAATATCCGAGGAAGTGCCTGTATGGGGACCTCATATTCAAAAAGTTAAATGCGCCAATCACATATGTGAATGTTTGCGAACCAACTTAGAAAAACTTGTAGAAGACAATAAAGAATTTAAAGACAGACGTAACTTAACAAAACCCCTTCGTGGAAAGTTAGTGGCTACTGTGCGTTCTGCAATCAGTTATAGGCATGAAAAATCGGTTTTAGAAACCACACAGGACAAAATTAAAAACTAAAAAACTCTTACAACATGACATTAGAAGTGCATTAATGCATTTAAGTGGAAACCATACACAGTGCTCCGATTTCTCTCTTGTCAAACTCAAGGAGATCAGTGGTGCGTTTCAGTCAAATGGTGCACCTGAAACCTTTTCCAGTGCAAAGAAGGATGTTCTAACGGATAATACAAATGAAGATGTGTATGACTACATTGACAATGTGATCAATGATCAGATGAACTATTGGGATGTTACAAGTGACACTTCCCTGACAGCTGAGATGCCATCGTTCAAGCCCTCCGAGGAACTACAGAAGGATGTGTATACCCTGTTAGATAAAGTAGCGTCCAAAGTTCACTGTCTTTTGAACAATGCTACAACTAATTTAGATGAAAGCTGGAGATCTGTTAGAATGAAACTTGATGGTAGGAAGATATTTAACAGGTGTTCACGTGGTTCGTAGCATTACAGGTGCAATGGTGCAGCGTTAAGAAAAAACTTTGGTGCTGCCTGGGTACCCAATGTATGGGAATCAGTCACTGGAACACCAGCTGGGGATAATTTCCACACAATATATGAATCTCGTAAGCAGCATCATGAAATAAATCTAAAAATTCAAAATAAACCTGTTGCCAAAGCACGTCGAATTAAACGTAAACTGTTATCTGGTAAGGAATGTGATAGTGTTACATCTAAGCAAGCCTATGGTTCTGAGGCTGTGGATGTGGTTCCAGATGTTTCTCTTGAAACTCTTAGAAAAGTCTATGGGCTCTTACTGTGCGAAAGAGATTAATATGTCAAAGCAACAAATGTGTCACATAAGTGAACAGACAAAGTTCCAATCTCTGTGTGGGTATTGGACTGACGAACGTAAGAAACGTCTCACTGCTTCAAATTTTTCAGATGTGGTTAAGCGTTCCCCATCAATTCCAGTGAAATCATTGGTCCAACGATTATTGTATACAAAATTTACTGGCAATAGGCTCACACGGAAAGGTCTGCAACTTGAAAAATACGCCACTGAAGAATACAAACGCTTCAAAAACAATTAAAATGAAATTGTGACAGTGAACTTGAGTGAAGTCAGTTGGTTTATACACCTCCCGCGAACATCCATTTCTGGCAGCGAGTCCAGATATCATTGTCGAGAGTGATGTCGCAGACACAGGCCTTGTTGAAGTAAAGCATGTTCTATTAACCCTTTACCTATCCTGAAAAGCAGGTGACACTTGCAAACAAAATTCTTGAATAACTAATTTTATTCATTTTTTGTATCAAAAACATAGGTTATGACCCCTCGTTGGAACGAGCTCGACGAGCTCGTTCCAACGAGGGTCATAACCTATGTTTTTGAGACAAAAAATGAAAAAATAATGAAAATTAATTGGCGATTTTTGAGAATAGCACTGGCCGGTTTTGGCCGTTACGTTAGGTAAAGGGTTAAATAAGACATGTTTGTTTGAAGAAGCAGCAAAAACAAACAAGTCCTTCTGTTTGGAAGTTGTGAATAAAACATTGTGCTTGAAAAACAATCATAAATTTTATTATCAAATTCAAGGTCAAATGAATGTTTTAAATATTGCCTGGCTGGACTTGGTCGTGAGACGTGTTGAACCATATCAACTTCATGTGCAGCGTTCCTACAAGGACATCGACTCTTGGAAACAAATAAGGCTTCCCAAGCTAACAGCATTCTACAGAAAAGCTATTTCATCTGAACTAGCAGAACCACGTTATGGGAAATCACCAGAGACACGTGAACCTGGAATATTGGTAACTAAATTACTTTTACATATTTGGCGAATACCGTATATAAAACTGTGGAAAGGATGTATTACTAATCCATCATTGTGGTGATATTGTTATGAGAACCAGTAGGCAGGATGACATTGTATAAAATACAGAAGGGGCTAACAATTGCCCTCCTAAATCCTCCCTAAAATTTCTCGTCAGGATACACACCGTCACTTGTGTTCCAATCTGTCCTATCTCCCCGTAGGGAGTTAGTACAGAATAGAACTCAGGTGACAACATGTTTAACCCTTTAACTAACGAATCGCCCGGATCGGGCTGCGTAATTTGCAAATTGAGCAGTTGAAAAAAATTACCTTTTCAAAAACTTTCAAAACAAACCATATCATGTGACTCCTCTATGGAATGAGCTCATCTAGCTCGTTTCAATGAGGGGTCACATGATATGGTTTTTTTTAAATTTTTTGAAAAATTTAAAAAATAGTAATTAAAATAATAAATTTTGATGATCTCTACGTTGGGTAAAGGGTTAAGGAAGTATTTTTACTTCATACAGTAAGCGAGAGAATAACAAGATTGACCACATCTTCCCTAACAGTATTTCCCGGGAGATATGAACAGCATCTTAAGGTAGAATTATACTTTCCCCAACAATGTTCATTACCAGAGAGTCAGTCACATACCACCAGTATCATGAATGTGACAGAATGTTTGAACATGAAGCCCACTGACATCTATTTTTGAGCAAATGATATATTCCTTTCTGCTTTATGGATACAGTGAGACGTAGAAATTGTGCACATAAAATAGAAGCAGTACCACAAAACAATTTGTGATGTGTTTCCTTGGCAAGATGCAGGATGGCTAACAATAGCCCTCCTCAAAGATATTTGTGAGGGCTCTGGAAAGACAGCCCTCCAGCCCTGCTTGAGAATGCTAGGCCCGAGAAGGAATTGTTTCTGTTATGGATCACCAAAATGTACCAGATGGTCCATGAGCTGAATTTTTGCTACAGTACGTGGAGAGTGAATTGCCACTAAAACACTTGTGGAGTGAAGTTTTCTCCCACACAATGACAGTTGATTCCTGTGGTAATGCATGGAATGCCCAACAGTTTTAGCTGAGGGACCTCCGGGTTCAACCCGGAGGTCAATTGGCTGAAACTTTGCTAATCGCTCTAATGATTTTTCCTGACAAAGAATTTTTGTCTGAGTAGAGATACCACCCATAGGTCATTTAGTAACAATCCACTCTCCATGTACTGTACTTACTGAAATTGTTACTTTTTGACGAGTTGTAAATAATTTATGAGTGTGAATTACAATGTTAACCAACGAACGTTTGAAAACAAAGAATTCCGAATACCAACCGGAAGTAATTTATATTAGTCTCCACAGCACAGTAGAGTTCTAGAAATCTGGTAGAGATAACCTATTTATCGACTGAGCCTATACCTTAAAAGACTTGTTTACCGAAGTAGCCAAATACTGGCCCGCTTCCCAGGTTCCTCGTGGCATGTGACTAGGACTGTTACAAGATGTTTATAAAGTTATCTTAATGTGAATAAGAAAATAAAAGTGGCTAGCATCTTCATTTCGTTGTCCCCGCTGAAGTAATGAAAATCAGTATTTAGGTTAGCGAATTTGTCTGAAGTGAGACCACTACCTTATTCTCGATCATACTATTAACTCCTTACATGCTGTTGGCGGATATTCCTGCCTAGGACAGGATTTCTCTTGATGCAGAAATAAGTAAAATTTAAGCACAATTAAGCAAAATTTCCCAATGCAAACTGAATGCACTTATTGACCAATGATTTATTGAGTTAAATATAGATAAATATTTCATCAGCAGCCATGCGTAGATTTGGTAAAAAATATTTTGAAAACACTCAGAGGGTTAAGAGTTAACCCTTTACCTAACATGAAAAGCAGACGACACTTGCAAACAAAATTCTTGAATAACTAATTTTTTTCATTTTTTGTCTCAAAAACATAGGTTATGACCCCTCGTTGGAACGAGCTCGACGAGCTCGTTCCAACGAGGGGTCATAACCTATGTTTTTGAGACAAAAAATGAAAAGATTTTGAAAATTAATTGGCGATTTTTGAGAATAGCGCTGGCCGGTTTTGGCCGTTACGTTGGGTAAAGGGTTAATTACACAGCTTGTCTGCGGCTTAGAATAGAATGTGCGTTGTCAGTAAATTCCATACCGAATGGGAGGGACGGTCGAGCCAAATACTGAATATACTGATATTGTATGTAACATATTTTATCCTACAATAAGCATGTGTTAGATCCATAATATCCTGAATACATCGTGTATCAGACGGTCTCTGATACAAAAGCTGTATCTTGAAAACGCAATAAAAGTGCATGCTTAGTTACGACGATTTGTTTACCTTACTATTTATAGAACATTACACGCGTTCGAAAGGCATATACGTTTCTATGAATGAAATGGGACAAAAACTCTTCTCGAAAGCATAATTATTAAATTATTTAACCATATTACTTTTATGTTACTGTCTCTGAATTATTGGAAGCATTCTTGTTGAACCAATACATCGTTTACTGCGTGCAGTCTTTTCGGATTGTTGAACAAAGGCATCCATTGAGCTTATCCGGAGATCGGGAAAGTTCAAAGCAGTCGTGAACAGTTTCCAACGAAACAACCTGCGTTTTGTGACTAGGAAAATGAAATATGAAACTAAAACGCTAGTTAATGAAATTATTGGCACTACACTTGAGACTTGTGAGATAAATGTGTCGTCACCATTCTGTGTATGTACAGAATGATGCATCAGAGCCGAGCTCTTTTTTCTAAGGCCATATCTCGACGAATCGAGATACAGACTTAGAATGAGATCACTAACAGACTGTGTATCTTTCCGACAACTTTTTTTCAAAACGTGGATGAGTAATTGTAAGGACTAACAATGATACAATGATACAATTCTTACTTGTTTATTTTAATTTAAATATATTCAATTCTCAAAGGGAAAGTCACTCAAACATGTTTCGCGTGTAAATATTTCAACTGTCGTAAACACAGCTTACGCGTGAAGTCTTAAATCTAATGGAATTCTCAAAACATTGTAGGAGGTAAGATATTTTGTGTGATGTCTCTCGTGCGAGAACCAAAATAACATGAGAGAGGCATGACAACTCGAAATCGGACGCCTTCGGAAACACTTACTTTTGAACTATAGCAATATATCCTAGCCGGATATTGCAGTTTGCTGATCAATATGGAGCAATTATTGTCTTTTCGCACACAATGTGTTCGAAGCAAGTTCGTAGTAGCAAGAGTAGCAACCTTTGTAGTAAGTAAGCAGCAGCAGTAGAAGCAGCAGCAGTAGCAGTAGTAGTAGCTGTAGTAGTGGAAACAGCTGCAGTGACAATAGTAGTTGTAGTCATTCTGTCTGTCATTCCGATAACACTTAATGCATAACACCATTTCCTTGATATGTCACACGTTATGCCTATAGCACCCCACAATCCACATGCGTCCATGGTTTGGGGTGTTTTTTTTACAGAAGCCAGCATCTTTACAATGAGTGGTATATGTACAGATAATGGTAGTAGACCGAAAATGGCGAACATTGGGACCTGCAGACCATTTGAACTTTGCACCACACACAAAAATGACTGGAATGTACTTGTAGCTTTGTAACATGGAGAAACCCGAAAGACCATGTGATGTGTGAAAAAATGAAATGTCAATGATATTACTGTCTAATTATGGAAACCGACACTGAACAATAAAAATAGCGCATATCCACATACAGCAATTAGAGGATCATATGGTAATATCTAAGCGAAGAATGCTCTGGGTTAAAGCTGACGTAAGAGACAAACGCGATTTGAGATACTAAAATCGATTTAAAAGTAGAGGTTCATATGAAATGTTAAACTGTGGTCGAAGACAGCAATTTTAAGATGCAAGTCTTTAAACGGCTAAAAACGTTTAAAAGTAACCATTTGTTTTGCACTACGGGTGTGATTCCCGTTTTTGTTCTTTTAGAATATTAGTATAAGTGACTGATCCCGCCACCATTTCAGAGCGCCTAAAATGTAACAATAAATTCTAACCATGCAGCAAGACTGGCGTACCAGATTGAGAAATTCCTCCGACAAATACAAGCCAGGATTTCAGAATCACTTTTAGAAATACGCTATTTGAAACCAAAAAGGCAATTTCTTAAACACACAGACTCGACACACACAAAAAACGTATGGACATCACAGATTGCCTTTACGGTTGTTAATTCGCAGATTCATATCAAAATACACTGCTCTTACATTCACAAAGGGATTCTGTAGCTTGCTGGAATGCCTGAAACTGCTTCAGCAATTTTCTAATGTCCAAAAATGCGGTGTTGAAAATACATCTGCTGTGTTTATAATTAATGTTTAAAACCCTTTACCTAACGTAACGGCCAAAACCGGCCAGCGCTATTCTCAAAAATCGCCAATTAATTTTCATTATTTTTTTCATTTTTTGTCTCAAAAACATAGGTTATGACCCCTCATTGGAACGAGCTCGTCGAGCTCGTTCCAATGAGGGGTCATAACCTATGTTTTTGAGACAAAAAATGAAAAAAATTAGTTATTCAAGAATTTTTTTTTGCATGTGTCGTCTGCTTTTCATGTTAGGTAAAGGGTTAATTGCGAGGAAATCAATATACTATTAGTAACCTTTTACCTGACGACTCGACCACATCCGCCCGCAGAATTTAGAAATTAAGCAGTTGAAAAAAATACATTTTCCAACAAGTTTCAACAAAACAATATCATGTGCCCCTAATTGGAACGAGCTCGCCAGGGTCGTCCCAATGAGGAGTAACATGATATGTTTTTGTTGAAAGTTTTTGGACAATATGAAAAGACAAAAATTAAAATAATGAATTGTGACATGAGTTGCGTTAGATAAAGGGTTAAGTGACATTTCAATGCAGAAGCTAAGAATCTCTCCAAATGATTAACTACAAAAATATGACTTTATAGGGTTAGCTACAATTTGGAAAAGCTTAGCGCAGTAAATGCAAAAAATAATACAATATTTCTATGAACACAATGATGAATATTTATAAGAAGTATGAAATAATGAAAAGATCCGTGATATGAGAAGAAGAGGCAGGAAAAGGAAAAGTTCTGACACACAGGAAGAAAGAACATTGTCTTTTCCAAAAGATAATAGTCGTTCAACTAAATGTTTGAATAACTGGTATTTAGTCCATCATTATTACGAATCGGCTTTTAGAAAAACATAGTTGAACAAAAATTTTGTTTTGTTTTCATTTTCCATTTTTATCAAACCAAAAAGTATAGTTACCTCTTAACCCGCGGAGTATTTTCAAAATATTTCTCATCAGATCTAGTCATGGCTGCCTCACAGCAGCCATGACTAGATTTGGTAAAGAATTCATCAACATTTAACTAAAGACATTATTAGCCAAAACGTCCATTCAATTTACAGGAAAGAGATTTGATTACTTTTGCCCAAACTACACTTGTTTCGGCGGCAAGATCTTTTGTGTTCTCGGCAGGGCATCTTCCCTTTTGGTCAATTCCTTTTTGGTCAATTACCACCTGGTCAATTCCCTTTTGGTCAATTCCCTCTTGGTCAACACTTTTTGCAAATGGTAATTAATAATAATAACTCTTTGGCCAGCTGCTGATTTGTCGCGGTCCTCATAAGAGAAGGCCATCATTCCCCCTGCACCCCACCCCCTCTTCCCCTCCTCTCCTCCCAGCATTCAGATATAAACTGCTTAATAGTGTCCCTCACTTCCTCTTTTTCAATTTCTTCAATAAGCATTCCTACCCTCTCCCTCGTGTCCCCCTTCAGCCATCTATCCTTTGTTTCTTCACCCCACTTCTGCATTATTCTTCCAGTAAATTTTATTCTATGAGGTATATACTGTGGGCATTCCAAGAGAAAATGTTCCAGGGTCTCCACTACTCCAGCGTGGCACATTTGGCATCCCTTTTCTCCATCTCTCCCAATTTTCCCCCGAAGCTCCAGTGATCTTGATCTCAGTTTGAACAGCAGTGACCCTCCAAAGGTGCCATCTAGGTACTTCTCAAAAGCTGGCTTTTCTTTATATTGTAACCCCTGCAGTGATCTTTTCACGCTAACCCCTGCTCGCCAGTTTCGATTGCAATCTTCCATGACTCTCTCTTTGACAAACCTTTTGCATTCTTTCATTCCTACTTCTATGTTTGTGACCTCTATAGAGTAATTGTCCATTAGTTCCCTCACATGTTTTGACCACCCCGTATCTATATTAGAATTCCAAATGGTATCGAGCATCAGTTTGCACCACCGGTTGTCAGGCAGGTTTCTCAAGTAGTTAAAGTAACACAGTTTTCCCAAATCTACCCTGTCCTTGATTTTCATCCACCCAAGCTCCCCCCTTACTGCTTCCAAAGCTGCAGCATTACTCGACCCTGTTATCCATCTGCCGGCATCATTCTGAGTACTTTCCAACTTCTTAATAACGGTTTGGTTTAATGGAATCACGTCCGTGCCATACGTTATACTTGGTAAACCCACCCTCTCTCACAGTGTTTTCCCCACAAAGACCTTGTTGAAACTATTTTTCCCTAAAAGTTTTAGTTGGTTCAGAATTCTTTTCCCCTTCAGAATCAGTTTGGCTGAGTAATTTCTGTACACCCCTCTTCCCGTTATATTTATGCTTACCCCTAGATACTCATACTCTCCCGTTTCTCCTACAGTGATTTGTTTGCTTTCCCCTTCGGGGATTGAGAACTCCCCAACTCTCCATCTCTTCGTCATATCTACCTTGCGTCCAACGGGTATTACCTTGCTTTTATTTTCATTTAGTTCGAGCCGCCAAGTGTTCCCATATCTACCAACAATTTCCAGCAATTTCTCTAGCCCCTGTTCAGTTCTAGACATTAACACCATGTCGTCCGCAAAGAATAAGCCTGGTACCTTTATGTCTCCAACATTTACCCCCTCCGCACTCTGAATTAGTTCGTCCCCTAAATCTTTAACATACAATGCAAACAAAATCGGTGAAAAGATACACCCCTGCTTGAGGCCTATATCCATAGGGACTAGTTTTGTAGTGATACTCCCTAGACAGAGTTGGCTTTGCACATCTGTATACAGTGCTTTCATGATTCCCACAAAGTCACCCCCCAGTCCGATGCCCTCGAGCTTTCGCCACATACCTTCCCTCCACACTCGGTCGTACGCTTTTTTCACATCTAGAAATGCCAGAAACATCTTTTTCTTTTCAGCCTTTGTTGATTCTATCAGTTGGGTGAGTGTAAATGGGTGATCAGTGACTCTTCGACCTTTCCTGAAACCATTTTGAATTTCTCCTAAAAAACCTTTCTCTTCAATAACTTCCTCAAGTCTACCGTATATGACCTTACAGAATACTTTTCCGATGTTACTACTAACTGATATCCCCCTATAGTTCTCTAGAACTTCCTTATCCCCCTTTTTGTGTATGAACGACACCTTACTTTCCCTCCACTCTCTGGGGACCTTTTGCTTTCGCAGAGCCAGGTTGAAAAGGTTTGTCAGGACTTCAATAAGTGCCTCCCCTCCATTTTTGAGGAATTCGTTTGGAATTTCATCAGTCCCTCCCGCTTTACCATTTTTTAATTTCGAGACCACGTTCCGCACTTCTTCTGCCGTTATTTCGCTACATACACGATTGGATAGGTTCTCCTCCACCAGTGTATTTCTTTTTGGTGGGGACCCACTGCCCCATCGCCTATCGTTTATCTTTTCCCAGTGCTTGACTAACTCTGAAGCGATACGGCCTTTATCTTCTGTACTTTCCCCATCCACTTTGATACTCTGCACACTACTTTTCCCCCGTTTATTTACCAAGTTCCAAAATACGTTTGAGCTCGAACCCCCCCGTTTTCTTTATTGTTCTGGCAAGACTGCAATTGCGCTCCTTCCTATTATTATTCTTTATCTCATTCACCTTTTTCCGTGCCAGTTCATATTCTCCTTTCATTAGTCTCGTGTCATTGTTATCCACCCCTTTAAGCTTACTACTTCGTCTGTAAGCAGCGCATTTTACCTTCCTTTCTTTTATAGCCTTTTTCAGTCCCTCGTTAACCCTGTATCCGAGCTCTCTCGTTGGGACCCTCACCCTTCCTATACAATCCTTCCCTGCCTCTGTTAGGCTATTTACTATGCCATCTGAAATACTCTGGACATTTGCATCCCTAGGTATACATTCAAGGCTTGGTTTTAGTTTTTCCCGAAACTGCTTCCAGTCGGCTCCTTGTTTTAGTCCCCAAACTTCCTTGAAGGTATTTCTGTCTCTATTCGTCTTTTTGCCCATAATCTTAACTGTTATCAGGTTGTGATCACTACCCAAGTCATTTTTTCCCTCGTCATCTATTTCTACATCTATAACCTCCCTCCATACGCTAACGTCAGTGAGTATATAATCAATTATTGTTTTCTTATCGTTCCTCTCCCAGGTCCATTTACCCTTACATTTCGCATCCCTGTTCAGGATCTTTAAACCAAGCTCTTTTGATAGGTCCAACATCTTCCTCCCATTCGTGTTAATTTTCCTATCACCTCCCTGTATGCCCTCCTCCTTATCCCCGATGTGCCCATTGAAGTCCCCCATTAGGACAATACTGAACCCTCTGCTTTCAAGCTCTGTGATATTCGATCTAAGAGTTGTATATATTGAATCATTCCACTCGGGCTTACTTCCCTCCACTGCTAAGTATACAACACCAACGGCAACACTCCTGCTTCCTAACTTGATTTTTGCCCAGACTATTTCGTTGGATACTGGAATCTGAGTCCTTGCTTCTGTGAGATCTGTAATCAATGAGGGCTGTAATTCCTCTTTAGCGTAGATGCCAACACCCCCACCCCGTTTCTGACCCTCAGTTCGCCCAGCTCCTATCCACACGCAACCCTTCATCTGATCAACCCGCTCATCCCGTCGTATCCACGTCTCACTTAGACCCATTATATCGAAGTCTCCTTCGTCCATCATTGTTGATATTTCGCTTACTTTCTTGTGCAGACCCTGGATGTTGCAGTACCCAACCTTAATGAATCTTTGTTTTTTTGTTCTCACTGGCACATTATTATACCCCTGGTATGTCCCTGTGTTGTGCATGTTTGTTGTTCTTCCTATGTTCCCAGCATTTGTGCCCCTCTGGGTTATCGGCTGTGGTCCCCTACCCCCCTTTTCTCCAAAAAAGTCCCAGCCACCTGTAAAATTTTTTGGCCCAACAGGTCTGTACCCATCCTACTTAAATGCAATCCGTCTCGCCCATACAACTCTCCTTGTCCCCAGAATGAATCCCAGTGGTCAATGAAATGTATTCCCAAGTCTTTGCAGTGCTCTTCCAGCTCCTCGTTTAGTGCCATAATCCGCGAGTTCCTCTCATTCCCACCACCCATAACGGGGAGCACCCCTGAAACGATGATCCGAGCATTCCTGGTAAGTAGCTTACTAATTAGGTCCTTGTATGTGTCCACCAAACGAACTGATTTCCTCTCCCTGATGTTATTGGACCCCACATGTAATACCACTACCGGATCAGGCCCCGACCCAGCTACAATACCGTCCACTCTATTCCTCAGGTCCTCCACTTTAGCCCCCCGGAAAGCACAGAACTGTTCTATTTTTACTGTCCGGACCACAGACAACCTTGTCGATCCCCCGAACTATGCTACTTCCCGCAACCACCAACTTACTTTTGGTCCTCGCCCTATTTATCTCATCTAGTCTCCTATTGTTTACAGCGTCCTCTTCCTCTCCAACAGCCCCACTCGGAATCACTATCGGTATCGGTATCTTTGACCTAGGATTACTCCTATCCTTGTCCCTCCGTCTCTTTCCAGGCCCTGAACTACCTGGACTACTCCCCTGGTCTTCTCCCGGATCCCTCCTCCTTTTTCCTGGCCTAGACCCCAAGCTACTATCTGTTGCAACTGCCTCCATCCCCTCCTCTGACTCTTCCGAATCGAGCACATCAAATCTGTTTCTGGTGCTGCACTCCCCACTGCCTTTGGGCTTTACACCCCTATCTACCTGCTTCTCTGGTCCCCCTTTCCTACCACTTTTGATAGTCCACGCCAAACGCTTTACAGCATTGCTCCGGCTTGGGCCCGCCTCATCTGTCCTACGTACTTTTCTAGCAGCCCCCACCTCATCACCTACCTCATTCACATCAAAGGTTCTACCCCCATGTTTCCTCTTGGAACCACCGACAACCATCCATCCTTCTCGGAAAGCTACTTTCACAGGCGTAACTCCAGACAGCCCCGCCCTACCAAGTTTTCCCTTCAGCTCAGCAATCTCCCCCTCAAACTTAACAATTGTCTCAAGTAGGCGGAGGATTTCCTGACAGTTTGCACATACCTCTCCATATCCCATCGAACGACAGTCCCCATACATCATAGAACACTGTTTACAAACTTCAAGCCCAATATCGCCATCGGTGGCCCCACCAACCCGGCTCTGACCGACACCCCCAGTGACCTCTGTCTGCACACCAATACTTACCCCGTTGGCACCGTTGACCTGGACCGCGATATTACACGTATTTACCTCCATACTTACCTCCGTCTGAACAGACTTGCTCGCCATCATCAAAACAAAATTACGCGATCGGACAGGGAAAACTGTAAACACGCGACAAAAGGCAACACGACGAAACGTTCGACAACTTAGCGCTCACAGTTTTCTTTAAGATCTCCTAACTTTGTCCCAGTTACTATACTAAACTACCTCCCCACAAAGTTGAATAAAATAACCTGAAAATGAAATATATATGATTAGTAAACAATAAAAATACTTAATTTCGATTCGTAGCCAAGGAAACTTCTGTATACTTGCGGATCGATTTAGAGAGTCCAAAGGGAATTGACCAAAGGGTAAAAAACCTAATTTTTGTTTTTGAAAAGAAATTTGTTCTTTTTTTAATTTGTTCCGTTTCTTTTTGGGCGAACATCAACAATAACAACACTTTTCAAATTATATTTTATTCTGTATCTCAAATTAAAAATAAAAACAACTTGCACAATAATATGAACGAGTGTAGTTATAACATACAAACATCTCCCTAACAGCACATGGAATAGTTTGTTTGAGCCTGTTTGAGCACTAACAAAAACCAAGCCTATGAAAAGCACCATTTCCTATCCTACCTCAGAGGAATAGAGTTGATGAACATGGCTTCCTGCAGGGGCCATATTACAATTTATTGAATTATATAAGGTTTTGATACTGTTCAGTAAAGTGCAGGAAAATAATAATTGATACATTACTTTTTACAGCCCTATAGAACAAACTGCTATCTTGAACTCAGAAAACACTGCAAGTACACCCAAAATAGTCTCTCCATGGGCTACAAGACATGGAGCCTATGCTGCGTGTATTGCAGTGCATGAAAAGACCATTTAAGGGTTGTTACCGTCATGGGTTGGTGACATCTTTTAGTGGGACATAGCTTGCTATTTCACTAGTTACTTTACCACTAATGTGCTCTGATAAAGTTTAGAGGAACGAAAAATCGGTTATCCCAGAGAGTGTTTGCTTAATCCAACAAAACGGCCAAAACCGCTCAGTAAATTAACTTAAATAGGGCTGCCGCAAGCTGTAATATCTTGAAGGCTTCTCAATAAAACCATGCAAATATGGATGTCATTGGAACCGGCTGATCGAGTCGGTTCCAATGATATCCATATCTGCGTGGCTTGATTGAGATATACCCAACAAAATGTTCCTAAATTATGAAAATTTAATTCTTTTTCAAACCACTGCACAAAGAAAATGAGCCAATTCATATAGGTTGGAGTGGGCTTTACCAATAAGTTTATTTAATTTATTATGCCAACCCTCTACATGATTGTTTGTTCTACATGAATGTGTTTGTTTGTGATTCCATAATTTTACAGGAAAGATTGATGTTTGTGAAATCCACGTGTTCTCCATATATTTAAAGAATTGACAAATCCCAGAGTATGAGTAATATAACAATTCCTCTTTTAGTTCCTCCCAGGAAGTTCTGACACATAATATTGGAACAAATGCTAACACAATGACTTTTCTTATGGAGTCTCTGAAATCACTTCCATCACTATAAGGGCAACTTAGGCCAACATTTTGTATTTTCCTGCATACTCTTTGTGAAAAATGGTAATAACATCCTTTGTGATTTGGTGAAGGAAAGCTTATTTTAATTGCTGCCAGAAGACCTGATTCGAAGTCAGTCATAATTTCTTTCGGATTAAATTCTTTTCCTCTCTGATGGGCTAACTCTTTTAGAAGCAAAAAATGTTTGGTTATAGGTTTCCTTTGATTTTTTGTCCAATAAACAATACACCAGTGGGAACTGCTGTCCTTCAATAAATGCATGGATTGTAAAAACTTGACAAAATATACTTGGGCAGGCATTAAATGTTCCATCCACATATAAAGTGTGTGCTGAACAGACTTCCGAGAATGCCTCTAATGTTCCATAAATCAGAATGTTTTGTCTGCACTACTGGATAATAGAAAATTCTCTCCTTCTGGCATAGCTGGCCACTCGCCTTCTTAACAAACGTCTGCTCTTTCTTTTGGAAAAAGTGGATACTTTTTATGTCTCTGTCTATACAAAGAATTCTTTACGGTTTCAAATGTTGGTAATGCAGAAGCGAGTCCATGTAATCTATCATTATGTGAGTTGATGACCTCTTCTAAAACACTGTAGTAAAAGTCCCCAGAGAGTGGAGGGAAAGTAAGGTGTCGTTTATACACAAAAAGGGGGACAAAAAGGGGGATAAGGAAGTTCTAGATAACTATAGGGGGATATCAGTTAGTAGTAACATCGGAAAAGTATTCTGTAAGGTCATATACGGTAGACTTGAGGAAGTTATTGAAGAGAAAGGTTTTTTAGGAGAAATTCAAAATGGTTTCAGGAAAGGTCGAAGAGTCACTGATCACCTATTTACACTCACCCAACTGATAGAATCAACAAAGGCTGAAAAGAAAAAGATGTTTCTGGCATTTCTAGATGTGAAAAAAGCGTACGACCGAGTGTGGAGGGAAGGTATGTGGCGAAAGCTCGAGGGCATCGGACTGGGGGGTGACTTTGTGGGAATCATGAAAGCACTATATACAGATGTGCAAAGCCAACTCAGTCTAGGGAGTATCACTACAAAACGAGTCCCTATTGATATAGGCCTCAAGCAGGGGTGTATCTTTTCACCGATTTTATTTGCATTGTATGTTAAAGATTTAGGGGACGAACTAATTCAGAGTGCGGAGGGGGTAAATGTTGGAGACATAAAGGTACCAGGCTTATTCTTTGCGGACGACATGGTGTTAATGTCTAGAACTGAACAGGGGCTAGAGAAATTGCTGGAACTTGTTGGTAGATATGGGAACACTTGGCGGCTCGAACTAAATGAAAATAAAAGCAAGGTAATACCCGTTGGACGCAAGGTAGATATGACGAAGAGATGGAGAGTGGGGGAGTTCTCAATCCCCGAAGGGGAAAGCAAACAAATCACTGTAGGAGAAACGGGAGAGTATGAGTATCTAGGGGTAAGCATAAATATAACGGGAAGAGGGGTGTACAGAAATTACTCAGCCAAACTGATTCTGAAGGGGAAAAGAATTCTGAACCAACTAAAACTTTTAGGGAAAAATAGTTTCAACAAGGTCTTTGTGGGGAAAACACTGTGGGAGAGGGTGGGTTTACCAAGTATAACGTATGGCACGGACGTGATTCCATTAAACCAAACCGTTATTAAGAAGTTGGAAAGTACTCAGAATGATACAGGCAGATGGATAACAGGGTCGAGTAATGCTGCAGCTTTGGAAGCAGTAAGGGGGGAGCTTGGGTGGATGAAAATCAAGGACAGGGTAGATTTGGGAAAACTGTGTTACTTTAACTACTTGAGAAACCTGCCTGACAACCGGTGGTGCAAATTGATGCTCGATACCATTTGGAATTCTAATATAGATACGGGGTGGTCAACACATGTGAGGGAACTAATGGACAATTACTCTATAGAGGTCACAAACATAGAAGTAGGAATGAAAGAAGGCAAAAGGTTTGTCAAAGAGAGAGTCATGGAAGATTGCAATCGAAACTGGCGAGCAGGGGTTAGCGTGAAAAGATCACTGCAGGGGTTACAATATAAAGAAAAGCCAGCTTTTGAGAAGTACCTAGATGGCACCTTTGGAGGGTCACTGCTGTTCAAACTGAGATCAAGATCACTGGAGCTTCGGGGAAAAATTGGGAGAGATGGAGAAAAGGGATGCCAAATGTGCCACTCTGGAGTAGTGGAGACCCTGAAACATTTTCTCTTGGAATGCCCACAGTATATACCTCATAGAATAAAATTTACTGGAAGAATAATGCAGAAGTGGGGTGAAGAAACAAAGGATAGATGGCTGAAGGGGGACACGAGGGAGAGGGTAGGAATGCTTATTGAAGAAATTGAAAAAGAGGAAGTGAGGGACACTATTAAGCAGTTTATATCTGAATGCTGGGAGGAGAGGAGGGGAAGAGGGGGTGGGGTGCAGGGGGAATGATGGCCTTCTCTTATGAGGACCGCGACAAATCAGCGGCTGGCCAAAGAGTTATTATTATTATACTCTTGGAATTGGCTGTGTCTCAGTAAGAACTCTTTTGTCTCATTTCCCTAACAGCAGCATCTTTTAATAATTTTCCAACATCTGGGCTGTGGTTGTGGTAACCAGTTAATGAAGTAAGTTGGTTCTCACTTGTTGTTGTTTTTGCAATGCACTTGTTGGTTCTACTTTTCTCACATCTCCAGTAAACCTTTCTTTACATTCACGAATTTTCAAATATTTGAAATTGTCTACAACAAGAGCATTTTTTTCCTTTGGCGTTAACATAAAGGTAATCTCCTTCTCCATCATTGTATTTGGAATGAAAATACGATGAATGGATGAAAGGTTTTAGCGCGCCGAAGGCGCGCAGGGACGATGTGTGATTTACAAATCCCTTGCGACCCGGTTAGCCTTATTTTATTTCACTTGGATCTTGGATCACACAGGCCTAGCTTCCCTATTGCCTCAAATGGGGTCTGAAGGGGTATGCACGCGGTTAGAATTCCCGGCAGTTTGCATTGGAGTGATAGATTGTCAAAGATCAATCCCTCAACGCCATTAAGACTATTAGAGAGTGGGCTCTATTCGGTTCCAGCTTGGCGATGGTAGAGGTTTGAGTCCCACCATGGTGGCGAGCCAGAATATAATGTTGTGCGATGGCAATTTTAGGGAAAAAGAAAAAGGAAAACCAAACAGCAACGCCGGTTTGGTAGCGGCCCCGGTATATGACCATAGCGGTTACAAAAAAGGAGTGGAGAAAGCTCCAACAATTTAGTTTGAAAAAAAACGGGAGTCATCCATCAAGCCTTCTGGGAGATAGGATGCCGTATGTGATTTTGAGGTATCTGGTTATCCTTCGGGAATTCCAAATGACCTCCAGCACCCCCCCCCCCCCCCCAAAAAAAAAAAAAAAAAAAAAATTATTTCCCTTGGATCACACAGGCCTAGCTTTCCTATTGCCTCAAATGGGGTCGGAGGGGGGTATGCACGCGGTTAGTTTACGTTGTAGTGATAGATTGTCAATAATCAATCCCTCAACGCCATTAAGACTATTGGAGAGTGGGCTCTATTCGGTTCCAGCTTGACGATGGTAGAGGTTTGAGTCCCACCATGGTGGCGAGCCAGAATATAATGTTGGGCGGTGACAAATTTAAGGGAAGAAGAGAAAAGAGAACCAAACAGCAACGTCGGTATGGTAGTGGCCCCGGTATATGACCATAGCAGTTACAAAAAGGAGTGGAGAAAGCTCCAGCAGTTTAGTTTTAAAAAAAACGGGAGTCATCCATCAAGCCTTCTGGGAGATAGGATGCCGTGTGTGATTATGAGGTATCTGGTTATCCTTCGGGGATTCCAAATGACCCCTCCCCTCCCAGCCCCCCTCCCAAAAAAAAGCTCTTAAAAGGGCTGTTTGCTGGCAAGATTGTTTTAATCCTTGCCTTGGTCTTGTTTGGTTTTCTGCACATATTTGCATGAGGATTGTTTCAATCCCTCATAGTTTGTCAGTCAGTTTGGTCGTGTCTCTGATGGGATAGAGGGGGTAGAAAAGATAAAGAGCTGGAAATTAGAGCAATTCGGTTTTTAATTTACAACTGTTCCGTCCGTGACGACCAGTGACATGTGAATGGGGAAGCCAGCATTTTTTCCCCGAGATTTATATCTCAGGGAGGGGAGACCCGGCAGCAGGTGGAGATTGTCCTCGCTGTTTGCAACTCCCACTGGTAACAGAGGCAAGCTTTCGTGCGTATCGTGTCACCCGCAGCCAGTTCTAAATTTAGGTCACAGAATGCCTGGCTCACCCCATCACAATGATGTAATCTTTAACCCTTTCGATAGACACGCCCCAGATTATTTAGTTTTCCTATTGAGGACGCGATGCGCATTGAGTTCTATTATTAATTCGCTGTCTTGAAGTCTATTTAGAGTTTTGCTTTGAAGATCTTTTAAACGCATTGCTATAGTGTCTATTTTTGCTATCTCGTGAAGTTGTTTTATCGATGTCCACGTGGGCTTGCGCAGAGCCACGCGCAAGGCATGATTTTGGACCCGTTGTAGTTTTTCAATGTTGGTTTTATTCAGGTCACTTGTTATTATGGCCCCATACTCTAGTCTGGGCGTATATATGATTTGTAAAGATTGAGGAGAATTTCTTTATTGGCTCCCCAATTTTTACCTTTAATCATTTTCAGGAAATTGATGCGTTTAGTGGCTTTGACAGTGACTGAGTTTATGTGATTGTTTAGATTGAGACTGCTATCCAGGTTGAATCCCAGAAACTTTGCCTCATTACTAGCTTCAAGTTTATGATCGTAAAGCTTAAGCTCAATATTAGGGACAGACTTTTTCCTTTGTTTTTTATAGAATGTGATTCTTTGTGTTTTCGTGGCATGTAGCTTGATGCGCCACAGAGCGCACCAGTCTTGCAGGTCGCGGATGGTATCCTGCAAGCGGTTTTGTATTATGTTTCCAGACTTACTGGCTGTCCACATTCCTTTGTCGTCTGAGAATTGAGATAGTTCAACATGGTTCTTCCCTAGTTTATCAATGTCATTCACAAATATTATAAATAGAAGCGGGCTGAGGACCGAACCCTGTGGAGTGCCCGCTTCGAGTTTTACCTCGACTGACACTTCGCGGTTGACCCTCACTTTGATTTTTCGATCAGATAGAAATGATGATATGATCCTTAGAATTTTGGTAGGTAGCCCCATTTTAGCTAGGTTGTATCTCATGCCATTGTGCCAGACAGAGTCAAACGCATTTTCTACGTCGATTAATAGCGCGGTTCCTATTTCATTTTGACTGAACGCCGTTTTCATATAATCTACCAGTCTATAAACATGCTCGATTCCCTCTCTTTGGCTTCGGTATGCCCTTTGCCACTTATTGAAAAAGCTGATTGATTCGAGATGGCTGCGGAGTCTAGTCGTGAGAATCCGTTCGAAAATTTTTCCAATACAGCTGAGTAGGCTGATTGGGTGGTAATTAGCTGGGTTGCACAAATCCTTGTCGGGTTTGGGTATCATGACTCCTGTAGCTACTTTCTAACATTTTGGGAAGTATCCACTAGAGAGACAGCAGTTTGGGAGGTTAGTGAGTCTACCGAAAAAAGTATTGGGACATTGTTTCAGGATTTTGTATGAGACCTCGTCCCCTCCTGGGGAAGAAGAAGACTTACATTTTTTAATTGTGTTAGCCACTTCTTCTTGGCTTATTGGTTCCGTGAGTTCATGGTCATCCCCGTCCTCGGGCGTTTGGCTGAAGTTGGCATCGTTAAACGTTGTCTTGTTGTCTTGAACAAATTTGTTTACTTTTTCTTTGAAATCGTTATCAAACCTATCGCCCTCATGTGGACGATGGTATTTCTTAAGGAGCTCAGCGAAGGCGCTAGCCTTCGCCTTGTCATCCAGGGCCATAGTTCCATCGCTGATCTTTAGAGCCTTACAGTTGGCGTCTTTATGTTTTTGTCCAGTAAGGGTTTTAAAAGTATCCCAAAACTTTTTAGTCTCCCTGAGTCCATTTAGATTTTCCGTTGCTTTTTCCCATCTCACGCGATTGTTGTTTGCTATTGCTTTTTTAACTTCGCCATGGAGGCGATTATACACGGCTTTAAGTTCGACCTTTTTAGTTGGAAGTTTTTCTGATTTGTATGCACGGAAGGCCTTTCTTTTTTGTTTTATTATTTGGAGTGTGGTTTCAGTTATTCTGCTGGCCCGCGGTTTAACTGTCTGTTTGGGACAAATCTCACCAAGAGTGTTGTTAATGACTTCACTGAGATTGGTACATGCTTGCTCGAGCTCGCAGGTATTCATTGGGTCGTTTTTGTTTATTTTAACCTGAATTATTTTTCTGAAGAGGTCCCAGTCAATTTTGGATAGATTCCTCCTCCTCATTGTGGGGTATCTTGCGGGTCCGCTGCAATCGTGTAATGTAGCATGAACAGCCAGGTGGTCGCTACCTAAATCATCATCCCCCACAAATATGTCTTGCATTTGATTAGTTAGTGATTTACTGGTTATAATTAGGTCAAGGATGTCGGATTGGTGGAGGGTGTTGTTACTGACGTGAGTAATGTGTTGGTCGTTATTTAATACAAAGAGATCAAATTGTTCGATGATATTGAAGAGGGCGTCGCCATTGGGCTCCGTTTTATTGCATCCGAAAACCTGATGTTTGGCATTGAAATCACCTAAGAAAATACAGTGTTTGTGATTTTTCACAAAGAATTCAAAGACTTTGCTGTCAACTGTTTTTTCGGTTCATTATAATATGAGATTACGGCAACTTTTTTATGCAATAGTTCAATCTCAGCGGCAATCACCTCTGCGTTGAGATGATAGCTTGATATCGTTTTATATTTCAAGTCCTGCCTTATGAGGAGAGCGACTCCGCCTCCACGTTGTGTTGGACGGTCTCGTCTAATGATGTTGAATCCACTTAGCAAAAATGTCTTACTTGGCTTTAACCATGTTTCGCTGATACCAATTACATCTACGTTTGTGAAGTAATCGGACATCTGTGAGCTTTTGCAGTTAACGCTTCGAGCGTTCCACTGAATTATTTTCAACTTATCCATAAGTGTTCAGTACCTGACGTAATTTTACAAGTTAACGTGTTGTGGGTGTGATTTATATTTTATTTATGGCGGCTTCTATTAGCGAGGAAGAGATTTGAGTTCGATATAATTTGGATGCTGTTTTCCCAACTTCTTCACATATGTCGGAAAGACTGACGTCGAAGTGTTTGTTCATTATATTAAAAATTGAACCAGCCATTAGGCTGCACATCGAATGTGGTGAGGTTGAGTTTCCTACGCTGTTGGCATTAATAGCTTTGAGTTCTATGTCGGTTTTAACTTTTTTGTAGTGGGGACACCCCCGATAATTGCTTGGGTGTTGCCCGTTACAATTTGGGCATTTCAGTGTTGAAACCTTGCACGACTCTGTTATATGTTTTTCGCCGCATTTCATGCAACGCAACTCTCCTTTGCATCTGTTCGACATATGGCCAAATTTCTGGCATTTATGACATTGTGTGGGCTGAGGCGAAACAATATACTCCTCAGTCTCATATTTTTGTCCGTTTATACAAACACCTTTGTTAATGAAGTTAAGTTTTATGGCTCTATTGGGGCATTTTACTTTAATTTTCCACGTAGGGTTGCCTGTAGTCTTAGATATTAGTCTCCCCCACGAGTATCCCGACAGGGCTTCATCAATATCCCCATCATTGATCTTTGTGGGAACCCTTGTGACGACTACACAAGGGTTTTGAAGCGGTTGATGTGGTTGTTTATTCGTCTGGTGTTTGGCCGTATTATCCTTTTGAGGTTGTTTAGAAAGGGCTCTTACCTTGTCGGCAAATGATACACCACCAGTGGTGAATGTTGGAGTCACCGGTATCGTTTCCGTTGCGTTACTGTCTGCCGATTTCCCATCATTGTGGATCTCCGCACTGGTTGTTACTACTGTAACATCCATGGTGTCCGAGGTCTCAACGACAACAACACCCGGGTTATCGGTGTGTGTCGACGCTTTCCGGGTTTTCTTAGCCACCGTTTCTATTTCCAGGGACTCACCATTTTCCTGGAAGACTGTATCCAATTTCCTTTTCGGGCGCGGCGTAATCTTATTGACCACATCACAGGTGGGAACAGTAGTTGCCTCTTGCTCTATGAGCGAACGCAACCAGTTGTCTTGACTGGTGGTAACGAGTTCCGAGCCCTGATTTGGTGGTACCTCCAAAGAGATGGCGTGCACAGGTCTCCCCATCTCAGCGGTATTATCTAGAAAGGGCGAAACAGGTGTCGGATTAGTTTTGCCCACCATCCCTTTGCTAGGATTAGTTTTTGAAAACTGCTGAGTTGTATCAACTGATTTAGAAACACTAGCGATATCCGTAACTGTGTTCGTTTTAGGGCCCAACGAGTTGGACTCCACACCCTTGCCCTTTTGTTTAGAGTTTCCGTTGCTGGGGCACGAACCCAAGCCTGAATTATTTCTTCCTTTTCCCTTTTTTCCAGATGCCGACTTATTTTCCTTTTTGATTCCGCCGAAGCTTTTCTTAATTCCATTTTTTCTTTCTCGAACTGTTCTTTTTGAGCCCTAAGATCCGAGCGCAAACCGTCTATAGTGTCGTTCAATCTGGCTATCTCTTTTTGAAATCCAGATATCATCGATATTAAATCCATTCCCGAAGTGGGTTCAGTGGTGGAGGTAGTTGCCATGTCACTCTGTTCAGTTATCAGTTATTATCTAAGTTATCAGCAAATTATTGGTAAAATATTTCGTTAAAGTATATTTAGTGTTAATGAAAATATAGAATAAAATGCAGATATATATAAGTTTTGAATTTCGTTTGAGTGTGATATCAGAGAAAACAAAAACTTTGAAGAAAAACAACAAAAGCTAACAATTTGTGTGAACTTTTAAACTTCTAAAAGAATAACTACCAAAACATATTGCTGCCTTTAGCAATATTTATAAATGGCTTGGGCTTATAAACACACACAAGCTGGAGAATTTGTTCTTATAAAAACATACAATCATCACTGCAGGTAAACTACTGTTCTGTAAACACTAATACCACTAGTAAAAAACATTTTATTTCAAATCAACACTTCAAAGAGAAAAAAAATTAAAATCTGAACACTTACAAAATTTTGCAAAAAGTGTTGACCAAGAGGGAACTGACCAAAAGGTAATTGAGCAAAAAGAAATTGACCAAGTGGTAAGTGACCAAAAGGGAATTGACCAAAGGGTAATAAACCCTGGGCAGGAATATCGGGGTCTTCCTGTCTACCCAGCCGCTATTGTTCTGGTAGAAGTGTGAAACTTTTCTTGATCAAAGAAATGCCGACTATAGTTTTGTTCAAATTACTGGTTTGTTCAGTTGGGACTTTAACTGGTAATTCAGAGGGTTGGGTGAGCAGGAAAATGAAAAAAAAAACGAACAAAAAACAATTCGTTTCCTGGAATGACATTGCCTTTGTGTACATTTACAGTGAGATGGGTCAGTCCAATAGCAATATACAGGGAGGATAAAATAATAGCCGTCTGGCTGCAGACTGTAGCTATGATTTTATCACCAATGCCTCGTGTATAGACCTCTTATATTAACACAAAAATGGGACGAAATTATATGCCTTGAACCGAAAAATCGGTCTTACGAGTTCAAAGGGTTAATAACTGAAAGAAAATTAAATTATACCCAACGCAGACGATATCAAAATGTATTATTTTAAATATCATTTTTTAAAAAGTTTCAAAAAATTTCAACCAATCCATATCGTGTGACCCCTCATTGGAACGAGCTCTACTGATCATCATTGGACTGAAGTAAATACTACTCACGAAGAGAAGAGGATTTTCAACTCAGATCTGTTTATAAGTATTTTTTGAATATTAGTTTTATTTCAGGGAAGTTTTTATTTATTTTGTTTTGTTTATGGGTTTGGGAGGATCATAGGGTGTAATAAGGAGGTTTAGTTGATAGGTTTGTCCAATTTTGCTGTTTGTCTACCTTAGTTACCTTTTTTCGTGTTTTTGTTGCCTTGGTGTTTTCGGTCATTAGATTCTACATAATATTTATAATCATGAGTGGTAAGTGCACGACGGGTGTTCAGACGGAGGTAAGTATGGGTATCAAGGGAGGTCTGGGGGAGGTGAGTCGAGGGGTGCAGGTGGGGGAGAGTGAGGATCCGGAAGCGTGCAGACAGTGTATATGAGGTATGGTGGTGGTCGACCAATGGAGAGTAGTGGGGTATGTGCAAATTGCAGGGATATTTTACAGTTGTTAGAGAAGTGTGTTGGATTCGAGCGGGAGATTGCAGAGCTGAGAGGGAGGCTGGGGAGGGCCGGTGTATCTGGAGTTACACCGTTGAAGGTTACCTACGATAGTGAGGTGGAAGGTGGGTGGAAGGTCGTTGTGGACTCAAGGGGGAAACTGGGAAGCAGGAAACACGGGGGAATAATGCTTGATGTGGGGGGGGGGGGGGGGGTGTAACTGAGGAGGGGGGTTCTAGTAGGAAAATTCGGAAGGTGGCGTCATGTCAGGGCTTCGTCGAGTCCGGAAGCCAGAGTCGGCGTAAGGCTGCCAAGCTTGCTAGGCAGTGTTTAGAAAACAGGTTTAGTGTTTTAGACTCTGATACCCCTGGGGACGAGAGTGAGGAGGGAAGTGTGGGGGTGAGATGGTTGTTGATGGTGATAGGCCAGACGGGGTAAGGAGGGCAGTCAAGAGAAAGAGGGGGCCAGGAGCTTGCAAAACGAGAGGAGGTGTAGATGATATAGGAACTGGGGCCAGAAGAAGAAAATTAGTTGTAGCGGGGAGCAGCATTGTACGTGGGATTGACAATGTAGTTTGTGGTCCTGATAGTTCCAATCGAACAGTCTTGTGCTTTCCGGGGGCGAAGGTGGAGGATCTCAGGGACCGGGTAGATGGCACTGTGGCAGGGTCAGGACCGGAACCGGTAGTGGTGGTCCATGTGGGGACCAACAATGTCAGGGAGAAAAGGTCAGTAAGTTTGGTGGAGTCGTATAGAGGCTTAGTCGGCAAACTGCTAAGTAGGAATGCAAGAGTAGCCGTATGCGGGGTCCTTCCTGTCCTTGTCCTTGGAGGTGGGGACGAACGGAACTCAAGGATTCTGGCGCTAAATGAAGAGTTAGAGGACTACTGTGTTAATCTGGGAATACCCTTTATCGACCATTGGGACACGTTTTGGGGCAATGG
Organism: Pictodentalium vernedei; assembly: GCA_031216915.1. NCBI lineage: Eukaryota > Metazoa > Mollusca > Scaphopoda > Dentaliida > Dentaliidae > Pictodentalium > Pictodentalium vernedei. The sequence continues at coordinate 181,355,975 of CM062291.1, forward strand.
AAGCATGTACGGGCGTGATGGGCGTGACGGGCTACATCTTAGCAGGGTGGGGAAACGGGTATTGGGGGATAAAATTTTACGGGTAGCAGAGCCTTTTTTGAAGAGGAGCAGGGTGGGAGGTCAGAGGCAAGTATAACTAGAGTGGACATAGGTGGGGTGAACAAGAGTGAGGGGGACAGAATAAGTTTACCAAGACTAGCGCCAGAAAACAATGGGCACAGTAGGCGGAAGCCAATGAACCTCGGTACCCTGAAAGTGGGTTATACCAACATCCAGGGTCTCCACCGGAAAGTAAGTGAAATTGCTACATTGATCGAGGCAGAGGAGTTTGATGTCATGGGCTTAAGCGAGACGTGGGTAAGACACCAGGAACGGGTAGACCAAGTAAGAGGGTGTGTGTGGATAGGTGTAGGGCGAACGGAAGGCCAGAAAAGGGGGGGGGGGGAGGGGTAGGCATGTACATTAAAGAGGATTTAAAACCGTCGCTGATCACAGATCTGGAAGACATCATCACCTCGGCTTAGGTGTCAAAAGAAATTGGATGGGTAAAGATCAGTCTGAGAAACAAAAGTATTGCCCTTGGGATTGTGTACTGTGCGGTGGAGGGAAGTAAACCCGAGTGGAATGACTCGATATACTCAACACTAAGGTCCAGTATCACTCAACTAGAAAACAGGGGGCCCGGTATAATTCTGATGGGCGACTTTAATGGACATATAGGTGATAAGGAAGAAGGCATAGAGGGTAGGGACGAGAAAGGAAGCTGTTGAACTTCACAAATGAGCTCGATCTGAAGATTCTGAACAGGGACGCTAGATGTAAGGGGAAATGGACCTGGGAGAGAAACGACAGAAAATCAATAATTGACTACATTCTCACAGATATGAATTTATGGAGGGAGGTGATAGGGATAGAAGTGGATGATGAGGGCAAAATGGAGTTGGATAGTGATCACAACTTGATTACAGTGACGATGAGGGCCAAAAACCTAGAGAAAAGGAAAGGAAGCTTCAAGGAGGTTTGGGAACTCAAAAAGGATGCCGACTGGGCGAAGGTCGAAGAAAAACTAAAACCAAAGCTTGCAGCCGTACACAATGAGGCAGTGTCCAGAAGATGGCCGACGCCATAGTTGCGAGCCTAGTGGAGGCAGGGAAGGAATGTGTAGGAAAGATTAGGGTGCCAACACGGGAACTTGGGTACAGAGTGAACGAAGAACTGAAAAGGGCCATAAAGGTTAGAAAAGCTAAATGTGCTGCATACAGGAGAAGTAGAAAACTTAAGGGGGTGGAAAGCAATGAGGCCATGGTAGCAAAGGAGGAATACCAACAAACACGAAATAAAGTACACAGGATTAAAGACGACAACCGGCGAGTGCGAAATAGCAGTCTTATTATGACGATAAGAACGACAGGCGGGTCGAGTTCGAGCGTATTTTGGAAATGGGTGAACAAACGTAACAAAGTAAATAACCCACAGAGCTTTAAAGTAGATGGCAGAGTTACAGAAGAGCTAGTTCAAATCGCATTAGAACTAGTCAAGCACTAGGAAAAGGTAAACGATAAGCGATGGGGCATGGGGAACCCACCAGAGTGTCCGAACCAGGTCGAGGAAAATCTATCGGACTTCGTGTGCAGCGAAATCAAAACTGAGGTGGTGCGAAGGGTGATCTCAAAATTGAGGAACGGAAAAGCGGGAGAGGTGGGCGAAATTCCTAACGAGTTTATCAAAAAAGGGGGAGAGGAACTCTTGGAAAGCCTAACTGCCCTTTTCAATTTAGCCATAGAAAAACAAGAGGTCCCAAAGGAGTGGAGGGAAAGTAAAGTGACATTTATTCACAAAACGGGGGAAAAAGACGTCTTGGATAACAATGGATGGATCTCTGTCAGCAGCAACATTGGAAAAGTCTTTTGTAAAGTCATGTATGGGAGATTAGAGGAGGTGATTGAAGAGAAGGTTTTTTTTGGGAGAAATCCAGAATGGCTTCAGGAAGGGAAGGAGAGTCACTGACCATCTTTTCACGCTATCCCAAATGATAGAATCCGCGAAAGCAAAAAATAAAAAGATGTTCATGGCCTTTTTGGATATTAAAAAGGCATACGATAGAGTATGGAGGGAGGGTATGTGGCGCAAGCTGGAGGCTCTGGGCTTGGGGGGGGGGGGGGGCGAGTTTGTTGGGATTATGAAAGCATTATATAAAGATGTACAGAGTGAACTTAGCCTGGGAAACATTACAACAAAACGTGTGCCTATGGAGATAGGCCTAAAACAGGGGTGTATCCTTTCGCCAATTCTTTTTGCATTGTACATCAAAGGTTTAGGAGATGAACTCCTGCATAGCGACGAGGGGGTTGCAGTTGGTGACTTGAAGATCCCAGGGCTATTTTTTGCAGACGATATGGTGCTAGTGTCAGAAAGCGAAGAGGGGCTACCGAAGATGCTGGGAATTGTTGGGAAATATGGGAGCAAATGGAGACTCGAACTTAATGAAAGCAAGAGCAAAGTTATACCCGTGGGCCGCAAAGTGGACCCCATTGGAAGGTGGAGAGTGGGGAAGTTCTGCATTCCGGAAGGTAGCAGTAGACTTCTTAGTGTACGAGAGACCAGTGACTATGAGTACCTGGGGGTCAATATAAACATCACAGGAAGAGGCATCTACCGAAACCACACAAATAAATTGATTCTGAAGGGGAAGCGAATCCTTAACCAAATGAAACTTATAGGGAGAAACAGTTTCAATAAGGTTTTCGTGGGGAAAAACATTTGGGAAATGGTGGGTCTGCCAAGTATAACATACGGTACGGAAGTTGTATCCCTAAACCAGCCAGCCGTTAAGAGCTTGGAAATCCTGCAGAACGATGCAGGCCGATGGATAACAGGCTCGAGTAATGCCGCAGCGCTAGAAGCAATCAGGGGTGAGCTTGGGTGGATGAGGATCCAGGACAGGATAGACCTATTGAAACTCGGTTATCTAAATTATTTGATAAATCTCCCCGATAGCCGATGGTGTAAAGTAATGTTCTTTTACTACATAAATTACATGCTATTGGTATAAGGGGCGCTTTCTTGTCATGGTTCGAAAATTATCTTGAAAACAGAACTCAGCAGGTAGTTGTTAATGGACAAAAGTCTGATATTAAACATATTCCCGCTGGGGTGCCACAGGGCTCTGTATTAGGGCCCTTGCTTTTTAATATATATATAAATGATATTGTTAATAATATTACATCTAATATCCGTATCTACGCTGATGATACCTCGGTATACCTAACAGTTGATAACCCGGCCCTTGCATCTATTGTTTTGAATCAGGACTTGAACAAAATAAGCTTATGGTCAAAAACATGGCAAGTTCTGTTCAGTCCCGAGAAAACAGTATCAATGTGTATTAGTCGCAGACACACCCCACAGGTATATCCCACTTTATTTCTTTTAGATACCCCAACAACAGAAACAGATATGCATAAACACTTGGGATTAATTTTCCACAAATCAGGCACCTGAGACACTCACGTCGATAGCATTTTGTCTAGAGTTACGCCAATGATAAATTGCTTTCGCAGTTTAAAGCACCGTATTTCTAGGTCTGCGTTAGTGACTCGATACAAATCCTTCATATTACCATTATTTGATTACGCTGATGTTATCTGGGATAACTGTTCAGCAGGTAAACTGACCAACTTGAGGCCCTGCAACTAGATGCTCTACGCACTATTTGCGGGGCTACAAGAGGTACTAGTCATCGTCTTTTATACGAAGAAACTGGTTTCATAACGTTGAGAGAGCGCATCGTCACAAATTAACAACACTTTATAAAATGAAAACGGGCATTGCCCCAAGATACTTATCGTTATTACTGCCAGAGCAGGTCTCCAGTCTTACCACATATCCATTAAGGTCGTCCGAGTCGCTTAGAGAAATACGTTGCCGCACGGTAAGTTATTATCGTTCTTTCCTGCCGTCGACTGTACGAGCATGGAACGCTCTTGATACCTCGACCCGTAACAGTTTAACTCTGCCTTCGTTCAAGAAGAAATTAGCGAATGGAGACATTTGCGTTCCATCATACTATCGATCTGGCAGCCGAGAAAATCAAATTTTACTGTGTAAACTACGGCTGGGTTGTAGTGACTTAAGGGCTCATAAATTCGAAAGATTTCTCATAGATAACCCCAGTTGTGATTGCGGATGCATTTATGAGTCCCCAGAGTACTACTTCCTACAATGTCCACAATATACCAACCATAGGAACGTATTAATTCACCACAGTCTACGTAATATCCGTATGTATGTCCGATCTGTTGTTCGGTAATGAGCACTTCTCTCGGGAGGATAATGACACCATTGTGCATAATGTACACATGTACATTACCAACACTAAACGTTTTGTCCAACCATGATTCCAATTACACACTCACACACACGCGCGCGCGCATGCACGTATATGTATGTGTATGTATGTGTGTGTATGGGTGTATATATATATATATATATATGCGAATATATAAATATATGTATATATGTATGTATGTAATATGTATGTATGTATATGTATGTGTGTGTGTTGGTGTGCGCGGGTGTGTGTGTGTGGGTGTTTCTGTGTATAGATAGTAGGGCGCAATTATTCCACCTAAAAGAAAAGATAGGTAACAATTACTACAAAACTTCTAGGCTTCGTGTATCTTGTTTAAGGGTTACTACTATCTCCTGTGATATTTTCATTACAATATATTGTTGTTAATATTACAACATGACTGTTGAGATATCTCCATCTTGCACTTGCACCATTTTTTTTCTCTTTTAAAATGCTGTAATGATAATTACTGTAGGGTGAGGCTGCTTATAGGCTTAGCCTTTTAGCTGAACCCATTTAACTTTAAAGAAATAAAATACTGATTTAAAAAAAAAGTAATGTTCCTGAGAACTTTCAACTCAAATATCAATACGGGGTGGATGGTCCAAGTGAGGGAGCTAGTAGAAAACTACTCATTGGAGATCTCGGACCTTGACGTTGGGGCAAACCAGGGCGAAAAGATCGTCAGAGAAAGGGTCATGGAGGATTGTAACCGTAATTGGCGAGAGAGGATCAAATCAAAGAGATCTTTGGGTGGCCTGCGTGATAAAGAGAAGCCTGGTTTTGAAGAGTACCTTGATGGCACCTTTGGGGAGGTCACTGTTGTTCAAGCTGAGGTCGCGGTCCCTGGAGCTGAGGGGAAAAATTGGGAAAAACAGTGAAAAGGAGTGCCAGATGTGTAACTTGGGCGTGGTGGAGACCCTGGAACACTTTCTTATAGAATGCCCAAAATACCAGTCTAAAAGAACAAGATTGACGGGGAGTATAATGGAGAAGTGGGATGGGAGAATGAAGGACATGTGGTTAGGGGCGACTAAAAGGAGAGGGTTAATATACTAATCGGAGAGATTGGGAAGAATGGGGCAAGGGATGTCATCAAGCAGTTCGTCTCCGAGTGTTGGGGGAGAGAAGAAGCGCGGGAATAGGGAATAGGGAGGCTGTTGGTAGAACATAGATAACCAAGGCCTTCTCATACGAGAACCGCGACAAATCAGCGGCCGGCCGAAGTGTTATTATTATTATTACGATATGGTTTTGTTAACATTTTTGGAAAAATAATATTTTTTCATCTGCTAAATTTGCATATTACGCGAAAGGATGTGACCGATTCCTTGGGCAAAGGGTTAAATTAAAATCCGGTGCTGTGGGAACCATCAGTTCTCTGTTTTGATATATCAACTCATCAACTAAGTCCGGAGATGAAACGTAAGCTCTCTGTTTTGATACGGACTATAACCTTCGCACATGTGTTAATTAAAACTAGTGGGCTAGGTGAACAGGAATAACCCGAATATCCGCCGCAGTATCAAGGAGTTAAGTTGAGACAACGTGCTATCAAGTACTGAAATAAATTATCTGTCTCTTCATGGAAGTATGAATGTGGGATGGGCGCAGCACTCATACAAAACTTAAAACGTCCATCCCACATTCATACTCCAATAATTCGACAAATAATTCGTTTTAATTGCTATAATTAACTACCAGTTGTATTAAAATATACTCTCACGCAGTCAGTGTCTCTGCAATTTAAATCACTGTCGTGGTATGAACGTCTGTGTGGACGGCACGTTTATTATTTTCAAGATACCCTAATACAATCAGTTTCGGATACTCAAGCGAGGAACAAGTCTGAACAACTCACGTGAATTCTAATTAGCAGCACACCTGCAGCGATTACCATTTTATTGCATAGTTAGACAATTCCACACTTTTTTATTTGACAAATGAGCGGGGCGGGGACACACTAAAAACTTTAAAGATAAGAAACACATTCATCGAGTTTTGACAATCATATGCAAGCGAATTGGATATAAAAAAAAGAATTTATTTACATATGAAAGTATAAGTCTCAAGGCTGATACACCTTTGCAGAATAGAACTAAACTAACTTGCACTTGTCGCCAAATAAAACTGTTACTGTTGAGAGATGATTCAGTTATTTGTCACCAACCACTGCAACAAAGTGACTTGCGGATATATACGGAAGGATTCGACATTGCATTAGATTGGCACTTGTGAATGTAAAGTGCAAACTTGCAGCAGCAACAACAGTAACATTAACCACTAAACACAACCACCACATTCACCACCACATCAACTCAAAACAAAACTCAGTCCTTCATTTTACATAAGTAGAACCGGCATTTGCAAAAATGTTATTTAGTTTAAAGAATATTTATTGAATAATTGATAAGTTTTTACACTTCACAAGAACAGTTAACAAGAAAGATCTGCGCAACACAAGATACAGTAGTATACACGAATCAAATGAAGACTAGATAAATACTTACTGTGTAAGAGAGGGATTCAACAGAAAGCTTGAAGCTTATGTAAGTCGTCTCCCTGACAAAATATAAAATTACTCCAGTAGGTGATGCATAACCATGGAGAAGCTCACACATCGCGACCAGGAGGCTGAGATTCTCACTCTATTGGCTTAGTTCCTGCGGTTGTAGATCAGTACAAGTACGTGTGCACAATCAGTCTCACTCACCAAGACCCAGTCCCCAGAATTAGCGCGCCACAATATGGTTGGAGAGATCAATAGCATTCAGGTACGGAGTATAGAAAGCCTCAACCGCCAGGCAACGATGTGTGAGATTGTTTAAACATCAAATTGAATTGGAAAGAAAAGGAAAAGAAGGTAGAACAGCATAACTGATAGGAGAAAAAAAGATAGAAAAATAGAAACAGCTGGAATACATCATACATTGATCGAACACTCAAGAGTCTAGGAATCGGGTATAGGCAGCTTGTTTCGTTATTTTATTTTGTAGAGAGTTAGGCGTGAATAATTGTTGGTAGTGTTGAACGATGAAATGCATGAAAAGGTATTCAACCTTAGGCATTGGTCGCTCAGTCCTATTGTACCAGCTAAGCAGAAATTATTATACCGCAGTGAACAATCACAGCTTCATTATCTTAATTCCCACAAGAAGTGAAAATGAAGGCATAGTATCGAGTTTCAAATCGTTGTTTATTTAATTATTAATGATTAAGGTCACTTTTCTGCAGCTATGGATAGTTGAGACTTGCGACCGCATCAAAGAGGTAGAATCGAACTCAGCTAATCGTTGCCCATTTGAGAGGACTCCCACCCCAGGCATTGGTGACAGAGTCCCTTTTTTAGAGTGAAACAGAACTTGTCAACCGTAGGAAACAAGCACTGCTTCACTTCCCGGGAAAGCAGAACTTGTTTACCACAATAGACAAGCACTGCCTCATTTCACGGGATCCCCACGGGTGTTCGACTCATTGGAAGCGCTTACTAGATAAAATAAAGTCATGAACCACTTCAAAGATACGACGATTGTTTTCGTTATTCAAGAATTCTGAGCCAAACAGAAGTATGGATGTATCTACTGCAAATGGGAGTAGATTGATCGTATAATTACGAGCGTCAGAAAAAAGTGGACAACGAAATAAAAAATGATCGGTAGTTTCACGCTCACCACATTGACAGGAGGGACTGGGCGATAAGTGATTATCGTATAGGTGAGAATTAAGGCAACTACAATGCAACCGCAGTCTGCAATGGTATATTTGGGCCCTGCGAGATTTCGCATTACTGTAGAACCTTGGGGGCCTTAGGTTACCATCGTTCAGAAAAGTTTTAAAGTTAAGCAGTGACGTGTTATCGCGGACAGGTAAGGGTAAATTATTCCACTGGTCAGTAACACTGGGGATAAAAGAGCGCTGATACAGTTGCGTTCGGCAAAAAGGAACGCGGTGGTTTTGACCAGATCGGAGACTAAGAGATGCATTCGAGAGGGAGATGATTGGGGGAACTTTGTTTGAGATGTATGGGGGTGACATGTGATGATACATTTTAAAAAACTGGATTAGTTTATGTTTACGTCGTCTATCTTGCAGGGAGTCCCATCGTGTTTCCGAATATAACAAGCACTTGCTGGCATTTACTGTTGCACCCGTAATAATTCTTGCTGTTGCAGTCTGTATTTTTTCAATACATTAGTAGTAGTACAGTTATCCCAGACAGTATCTGCGTATTCCAGAAGAGGCCTAATAAAAGCAAAATATATTTTTTCTAGGACACTACGATCAAGATTAAATGTTTGCTTCCTCAATAAATCTAAGCGGGACCAGGCTTTGGAGCAGATGTGGTCAATGTGGTCGTTCCATGTACATGTGCTATTCAGTACCACCCCTAAATGTTTATGTTCAGAAACTTCCAAAATTTGTGAGTCGCCAAAATATAAGGGTGGGTGGGGGTTGGGATTGTTTTTACGTGATACACACAAGCTTTCTGTTTTGGTGGGGTTGAACTCGACCAACCATGTTCTGGCCCAATGCTCGATTGTTGCCAGATCATGATTGATTATGGCCGAGGCTTGCTCAGGGTTCTCGATAATTAAGTATAAAGACGTGTCATCTGCAAAGAGGCGTATACTACTGAGACGATCGCTGGTTATATCGTTTATGTATATCAGAAACAGTGAGGGTCCGAGTATAGACCCCTGAGGTACACCTGCACTGATGGGCCGCCATGATGATGCATCAGAGGCTATCACAACTCGCTGCGATCTATCCGCAAGATACGATTTTAAAAACAATAGTAGTTCCCCTGAGACGCCAATACTCTCCAGCTTGTGGATAAGACCAGCATGCCACACCTTATCAAACGCCTTACTGACATCACAAAAAAAATACCATGACTTCTTTGCCTTCGTCAAGCGCACGACAAAATTCATCGTAAATGTCGGTCAGTTGGAGAACAGTTGAGTCTCCAGGTGTAAAGCCAGACTGAAATTGACTGACAACATTATTTTCGTTCAAAAATTGCCACAATCGTTTGAAAACACACTTTTCAAATAGTTTACCAACACAGCTTATCAATGATATCGGACGATAATTAGTGACCGAGTTTGAAGGTTGTTTTTGAAGGATTGGGGTGACGTTTGCTCTTTTCCATAATAAAGGAAAGTACGAGTTATTCAGTAATATGTTGAATAAAATTGAGAGTGGTTCACAGAGAGAGGATTTACATTCTTTAAGGAGACGCGGGCTTATTTCATCGGGACCGGACGCCTTCGACACCTTTATCGACTTCATTGCAGCATATACTTCACTGCATTGTAAAGTGATACTATCAATACATTTGGAAACAGGGGGTGGTGGATCTGGCAAACAAGCATTCGAGTCGTCAACTGTCGAGATAGAACTGAAGTATTCATTGAGCACTTCAGCTTTCTCAGCACTTGAGGAATATAATTTGTTTAAATGGATCAAGGTAGGATAACCTGCTGCATTACTGCTACCTATGAGTGTTTTTAGGGTCTTCCACCACAGAGATGCTGGGGTTACGTTGCTATTCAATGTAGATTGAACTTTCGAAAGGCACAGGGCTTTAGCTTTCCTGATAGCCGTTACAACCTCATTTCGTTTGAGTTTATAATTAGCCCAGGTGTGCGGGACATTCGTGCGTTTAGCAATGCGATACAAACGTTTTCTCTGTCTAATTAATAATCTTATTTCATTATGCATCCATTTTGGTTCGTCCACTCTCGAAGTAATAATTTTATTAGGTATATGTCTAGATGCAATATCGAGTATTTTGTCGGTGAATTTGGAAACCATACTATCAAGACACAGAGTATCAAAGATCGAGTTCCAATTGGTGTTAGAGAAAGCCTCGTTCAGTACGTCATAATTACACTGAGAATAAAGCCATATCTTCCTCTTAAAAGATGGAGGGTTTGGTTTTATGAATTCAACTTCGATTGTGATTGGACAATGATATCGGGTCATGTCAGGGATAATTGGTTCAATGACTTCACATGCTTTCACGTTGATTGTGCCACTGACATCAAAGAGATCTAACAGTGAAACAGATGTCTCGGTAAAACAAGTCGGTTCACCCACACACTGTCTAAGGTTAAAGTAATTGATTATTTCAGAAAAGCTGCTTCTTGCGGAAGCCATTTGATTATCATTAAAATCACCCGTGACAATTAAATCACCAACAGACGTGTCTCTGGCTTTTTCAATGGATGTTGATATGGAATCCCATTTTTCGGGTGGATTATTGGGAGGGCGATAGAATATCCCTAATAATAACGACTTACTCCGTTTGGTAAATATTTCAGCCCATACGCACTCCGTATTAGGAGTATCAAGAACCGGTCTGTGTCGATAAGAAATACCGTCTTTGATGTATATAGCAACCCCACCTCCCCTTGTCGAGCGATCAAATCTCAATGGTTCATGGAACCCAAGGAGTTGAGCATCCGATGTGGGATCGTTACTGTGCAACCATGTTTCACTCAAAGCCACGACATCAAATGATGCAAATTCGCATTGTACAATATCTAGTTTAGGTTTGAGGCTTTGAACGTTAAGATGAACAATTTTTAGAGTATTCTGATTATGGTCTGAATTTATTGAATTCGAACCAGGGTTAGTTTCAATATCACCGGACAATAGTAATAAGCTTATGACCAAGCAAAAAAAAAAAAACAACATCAATAAGAGAAATGTGGTTAATATTTTCAAATTCGACGTGCCCTGCAGAACATTCAGAGATCCGTAGTGATGGGTAATTGCTTAAACAGAATTTACTGAGTAATAGGTTACGGGAACGCTGGATTGCCCAATAATAATAATAACTCTTTGGCCAGCCGCTGATTTGTCGCGGTCCTCATAAGAGAAGGCCATCATTCCCCTTGCACCCCACCCCCTCTTCCCCTCCTCTCCTCCCAGCATTCAGATATAAACTGCTTAATAGTGTCCCTCACTTCCTCTTTTTCAATTTCTTCAATAAGCATTCCTACCCTCTCCCTCGTGTCCCCCTTCAGCCATCTATCCTTTGTTTCTTCACCCCACTTCTGCATTATTCTTCCAGTAAATTTTATTCTATGAGGTATATACTGTGGGCATTCCAAGAGAAAATGTTCCAGGGTCTCCACTACTCCAGAGTGGCACATTTGGCATCCCTTTTCTCCATCTCTCCCAATCTTCCCCCGAAGCTCCAGTGATCTTGATCTCACTTTGAACAGCAGTGACCCTCCAAAGGTGCCATCTAGGTACTTCTCAAAAGCTGGCTTTTCTTTATATTGTAACCCCTGCAGTGATCTTTTCACGCTAACCCCTGCTCGCCAGTTTCGATTGCAATCTTCCATGACTCTCTCTTTGACAAACCTTTTGCCTTCTTTCATTCCTACTTCTATGTTTGTGACCTCTATAGAGTAATTGTCCATTAGTTCCCTCACATGGTTTGACCACCCCGTATCTATATTAGAATTCCAAATGGTATCGAGCATCAGTTTGCACCACCGGTTGTCAGGCAGGTTTCTCAAGTAGTTAAAGTAACACAGTTTTCCCAAATCTACCCTGTCCTTGATTTTCATCCACCTAAGCTCCCCCCAATGAACAGAGCAAACATAGCAGTAAAACTTTTATACAGCTCAACACCACCGAGGCGCAAAAGCAAGTAAAATAGGACACAAGTAGATCTACCTTTCGGCAAGCATTGTTTTAAACTACTGCAAAAAACTGAAAGGTTAAAATTGCCTATCCTGGCACGGTATAATTCGAGTGAACACATTTGAGTATGAATTTAGTTACGGAAGTACAATGTATTCAAGCTGGGTTTAGAAGAATTGCTGTAGTGTAAAGTATAGAGTGTTGGACAGGTAGAATGGAAAGTGGAGCATACGAAAAACAAACACACACAAAAAAGGATAAGTTAGTAATTTTTGATGGATGTAAGGGGTATAGCCTGCTTTGACGAACTTACGTGTCTACACAGAGTGGATATTGTATACAGTAAAAAGCTTTATAAGATGGGCTGGTGAATATATTTCTGTTGAGAACGGTAATGGGCATGCATAGAAACCGCGGGGTTGGATATTGTATACAATAAAAAAGCTTTATAAGATGGGCTGGTGAATATATTTCTGCTGAGAACGGTAATGGACATGCATAGAAACCGCGGGGTGGGATATTGTATACAATAAAAAGCTTTATAAGATGGGCTGGTGAATATATTTCTGCTGAGAACGGTAATGGGCATGCATAGAAACCGCGGGGTGGGATATTGTATACAATAAAAAGCTTTATAAGATGGGCTGGTGAATATATTTCTGCTGAGAACGGTAATGGGCATGCATAGAAGCCGCGGGGTGGGATATTGTATACAATAAAAAGCTTTATAAGATGGGCTGGTGAATATATTTCTGCTGAGAACGGTAATGGGCATGCATAGAAACCGCGGGGTGGGATATTGTATACAATAAAAAGCTTTATAAGATGGGCTGGTGAATATATTTCTGCTGAGAACGGTAATGGGCATGCATAGAAACCGCGGGGTGGGATATTGTATACAATAAAAAGCTTTATAAGATGGGCTGGTGAATATATTTCTGCTGAGAACGGTAATGGGCATGCATAGAAACCGCGGGGTGGGATATTGTGTACAATAAAAAGCTTTATAAGATGGGCTGGTGAATATATTTATGCTGAGAACGGTAATGGGCATGCATAGAAACCGCGGGGTGGGATATTGTATACAATAAGAAGCTTTATAAGATGGGCTGGTGAATATATTTCTGCTGAGAACGGTAATGGGCATGCATAGAAACCGCGGGGTTGGTGGAGAGGGCGGTGCAGAATATGAATTGTTCAAGGCAATGATGGAGGATGCCATAAAAGCTCTCACCACCAGTGGTTCGCACAACAAATTGACACTAAATATCATTTTGCTAAAGCAGTCATGGATATAGAGTAAATTAGTAGTTCTCATAATGTTTAGCAAATTAATGATTATCTGCGAGCTGTAATTAAGTTATAACTCATAGAGTGGAGTTGCCACTCAAGCTGTTAAAGAAGGACTCACTTAAAAGTTACAGTAAGTTAAGTTTCCACCCGAAGCGAAAAATGTTATTTGTACGAAACAAGATTTTCATTTTTTTGCATTTTCCCGCTCGTTCCAATGAGGGTCATAAGCTATATTTGGGAGACAAAAATTGAAAAATAGTAAAATTTAACCATTCACCTAACGAATCGGCTGCATCCGCTCACGTAATTTATAAATTAAGCAGCTGAAAAAAAATTCAACAAAACAAAATCATCTGAACCCTCACTGGAACGAGTTCGTTGATATGGGTTTATCGACAGTTCTTGTTTTTTAAAAATTAGAAAAAAAATAATTAAAATAATAAATGGCAAAGGGTTAAAATGGTGATTTTAAAAATAGCGTTGCGTAAAGGGGTTAGTGGCGATTTGAACCAATGTCATCTAGTTTGATACAACGAACAATTGTATGTATCTCCTGCAAAGGCGGAAGTTTGGTATTGCCTGTGAATATGATCACCGAAGTCCGGATCACCTGATAGGTGACACTAAATTGATTGTAACTATGACCTTTCGATCGTTATCCAATCGCGGACTTGGGAGTATCGACCAAACTATGCTGCATTTAATTTCGATAAGTGGGTGGGAGGAAGAATTCTTCAGAGAGACAAACCGTCCCTGAGTTCCAATGTGTTCTATGTGCCAGTAGGCACAATAATAATAATAACACTTCGGCCGGCCGCTGATTTGTCGCAGTTCTCGTATGAGATGGCCTTGGTTACCCATGTTCTACCAACTGCCTCCCATTTCCCGCGCTTCTTCTCTCCTCCCAACACTCGGAGACGAACTGCTTGATGACATCCATTGCCCCATTCTTTCCAATCTCTCCGATTAGTATATTAACCCTCTCCTTTGAGCCGCCCCCTAACCACATGTCCTTCATTTTCCCATCCCACTTCCCCATTACTCTCCCCTTGAATCTTGTTCTTTTAGACTGGTATTTTGGGCATTCTAGAAGAAAGTGTTCCAGGGTCTCCACCACGCCCAAGTTACACATCTGGCATTCCTTTTCACTGTTTTCCCAATTTTTCCCCTCAGCTCCAGGGACCGCGACCTCAGCTTGAACAACAGTGACCCCCCCCCCCCTCAAAGGTTCCATTAAGGTACTCTTCAAAACCAGGCTTCTCTTTATCACGCAGGCCACCCAAAGATCTCTTTGATTTGACCCCCTCTCGCCAATTACGGTTACAATCCTCCTTGACCCTTTCTCTGACGATCTTTTTACCCTGGTTTGCCCCAACGTCAAGGACCGAGATCTCCAATGAGTAGTTTTCTACTAGCTCCCTCACTTGGACCATCCACCCCGTCTTGATATTTGAGATGAAAGTTCTCAGGAACATTACTTTACACCATCGGCTATCGGGGAGATTTACCAAATAATTAAGATAACCGAGTTTCAATAGGTTTATCCTGTCCTGGATCATCATCCACCCAAGCTCACCCCTGATTGCTTCTAGCGCTGAGGCATTACTCGACCCCATTATCCATCGGCCTGCATCGTTCTGCAGGATTTCCAAGCTCTTTACGGCCGTCTGGTTTAGGGGTACCACTTCCGTACTGTATGCTATACTTGGCAGACCCACCATTTCCCAAATGGTTTCCCCCACGAAAACCTTATTGAAACTGTTTCTCCCTATAAGTTTCATTTGGTGAAGGATTCGCTTCCCCTTCAGAATCAATAATACCAATAATATCCATTTTCCATGGTTATCGTATTCAAAAGCTAAAAAATAATGTCAAACATAAATAAAATCTTAATTTCTGTACTTAAATCATTAAAGAAATAATTAAACAAAAAATATATACACTTTTCATTACAATATTTCAACTAAAACGTAAAACAGGTAGTTGGATAAACGTGGTGCTTAGCAAACTTTGAGTAGTATACAACAAAGAACATAGAAAAGTTCCAAATTTGATTTGGTTCATGAAGTTATTTAGTTAGTGGGGTTTTCAATGACACTTCCAATAGCCAGGTTCATCTCATGTCGGACAGTTTTACGGTGGAGGAAGCCGGTGTGACAGGAATGGAAGTCCGTAGGAAAATTAGTCCCTGTGGACTATTATTCCGCGAAATTATAGTCCTAGGTCTAACATTTCTAGGAATAGTAGTCCGCCGGACTACTATTCCTAGAAATGTTAGACCTAGGACTATAATTCCGCGGAATAATAGTCCAGAGGGACTAACGTTCCTACGGACTTCCATTCCTTTTACACCGGAATACCCGGAGAGAACCATAAAGCAGCGGCGAGCAACAGAAAAAAGGAAGCAAAATTGGCCGTACCCCCCCCCCACCCCCACCCGGCATCCCGGCTGGCGTCGGGCCCGAATGAAATTGACATCTCCCGCTTCTTTGTGCTGTGTTAGGTCTGGTGGCTGCGTCCTTGCGATTGAGTCTGATTGTGTCGGGGTAAGTGTGTAGTAAATGGTGAGAGGAGGTCTGTGAGAGAGAGTTGTGCGTGTGTGATAGAGATATATTGTGTGGTGGGTCGTGCGTGTGTTGTTGTTGTCAACCTTTCTGATGTGTCGCTTAACTTAGCGGCCACTTGATCTACGATCGCAGCAACTAAGTTCAACTTATATAAAATGGGAAGGGTTTCGGCCTCCAAGCGACGACATGCGAGCTTCTCCGCTGTATTATACCACCTAAAGGAGTAATCTTATAAACTGCTCGGGAGACGACTTACATATAAGCTTCAAGTTTTCTGTCGAATCCCTCCTTTAAACAGTAACAAATTTCCCTGTCTCTAGTTGTTTCATTATAATACTGTATCTTTGTTGTTCATATTTTTTTGTTCCTCAACAATTGTTGTATGCATTTATCAATTATTGAATAAATATTGTTTAAACTAACAGTCAGACTCCCCGACGTACTTGCATGGAAAACTAATCAGTCCCATGCAGTTAGATCCAGGACAAATCATGAAATCCGGCTGACATCCGCGGGATCTCTGTACAGCTCGGATGAAACTGATGCAAATTAGCTGAAAAGTAAGAGCGGAGACGGAAAACATGTCTGCTTGATGTTTTTTACATTTCAGAAAGTTAATATTTATTTCTAGGTCGACGCCTAAACGCTTTCCTAAACTGTTGTCGGTATATGAATACTTTAACTATGCTTTTAGTGCAGTGTTACCGAAGTTGAAACAAAATTAGGGACCTGCGAATTACCGATGTTGTTCGAATCGAATCGAATTGGTGAAAACGAATCGAATTTTGAATCAAATTTCGAATCGAATCACAGTTGATGGTTTATTACCCTTTGGTCAATTCCCTTTTGGTCAATTCCCCTATGGTCAATTCCCTTTTGGTCAATTCCCTCTTGGTCAACACTTTTTGCAAAATTTTCTATGTGTTCAGGTTTTAATTTTTTTTTCTCTTTGAAGTTTTGATTTGAAATAAAATGTTTTTTACTAGTAGTATTAGTGTTTACAGAACAATCTTTTACCTGCAGTGATGATTGTATGTTTTTATAAGAACAAATTCTCCAGCTTGTGTGTGTTTATAAGCCCAAGCCATTTATAAATATTGTTAAAGGTAGCAATATGTTTTGGTAGTTATTCTTTTACAAGTTTAAAAGTTAACACAAATTGTTAGCTTTTGTTATTTTTCTTCAAAGTTTTTGTATTCCCCGATGTCACACTTCAAACGAAATTCAAAACTTATATATATCTGCTTTTTATTCTGTATTTTCATTCGCGATGGGTGAGCCAGCCATTCTGTGACATAAATTCAGAACTGACTGCGGGTGACTCGATACGCACGAAAGCTTGCCTCTGTTACCAGTGGGAGTTGCAAACAGCGAGGAAAATCTCCACCTGCTGCCAGGTCTCCCCTCCCCGAGATATAAATTTCTGGGAAAAATGCTGGCTTCCCCATTCACATGTCACTGGTCGTCACGGACGGAACAGTTGTAAATTGAAAACCGAATTGCTCTAATTTCCAGCTCTCTATCTTTTCTACCTCCTCTATCTCATCAGACACACGACCAAATTGAATGACAAACTATGAGGGATTGAAACAATCCTCATGCAAAGATGTGCAGAAAACCTAACAAGACCAGGGCAAGGATTAAAACAATCTTGCCAGCAAACAGCCCTTTTAAGAGCTTTTTTGGGGGCTGGGTGGTGGGGGGGGGGGGTCATTTGGAATTCTCGAAGGATAATCAGATACCTCATAATCACACACGGCATCCTATCTCCCAGAAGGCTTGATGGATGACTCCCAGTTTTTTTAAACTAAACTGCTGGAGCTTTCTCCACTCCTTTTTGTAACTGCTATGGTCATATACCGGGGCCGCTACCATACCGGCGTTGCTGTTTGGTTTTCTTTTCTCTTCTTCCCTTAAATTTGCTACCGCCCAACATTATATTCTGGCTCGCCACCATGGTAGGACTCAAACCTCTACCATCGTCAAGCGGGAACCGAATAGAGCCCACTCTCCAATAGTCTTAATGGCGTTGAGGGATTGATTATTGACAATCTATCACTACAACGTAAACTAACCGCGTGCATACCCCCCTCCGACCCCATTTGAGGCAATAGGAAAGCTAGGCCTGTGTGATCCAAGGGAAATAAAATAAGGCTAACCGGGTCGCAAGGGATTTGTAAATCCCACATCGTCCCTGCGCGCCTTCGGCGCCCTAAAATCTTTCATTCATTCATTCATTCGAATTTTCATTCCAAATACAGTGATGGAGAAGGAGAGTACCTTTGTGTTAACGTCCAAAGGAAAAAATGCTCCTGTTGTAGACAATTTCAAATATTTGAAAATTCGTGAAAGTAACGAAAAGGTTTACTGGAGATGTGAGAAAAGTAGAACCAACAAGTGCATTGCAAAAGCAACAAGTGATAACCAACTTACTTCATTAACTGGTTACCATAACCACAGCCCAGATGTTGGAAAATTATTAAAAGATGCTGCTGTTAGCGAAATGAGAAAAAGAGTTCTTACTGAGACACAGCAAATTCCAAGAGTATATGACAGTGTTTTAGAAGAGGTCATCAACTCACAGAGTGGTAGATTACATGAACTCGCTTCTGCATTACCAACATTTGAAACCGTAAAAGAGGGAGCAGGCATTTGTTTAGAATGCGAGTGGTTAGCTATGCCAGAAGGAGAGAATTTTCTATTATCCAGTAGTGCAGACAAAATATTCTGATTTATGGAACATTAGAGGCATTCTCGGAAGTCTGTTCAGCACACACTTTATATGTGGATGGAACATTTAATGCCTGCCCAAGTATATTTTGTCAAGTTTTTACAATCCATGCATTTATTGAAGGACAGCAGTTCCCACTGGTGTATTGTTTACTGGACAAAAAATCAAAGGAAACCTATAACCAAACATTTTTGCTTCTAAAAGAGTTAGCCCATCAGAGAGGAAAAGAATTTAATCCAAAAGAAAATATGTCTGACTTCGAATCAGGTCTTCTGACAGCAATTAAAATAAGCTTTCCTTCAACAAAACACAAAGGATGTTAGTACCATTTTTCACAAAGTGTATGGAGGAAAATACATGGTCTTAGTTGCCCTCATAGTGATGACAGTGATTTTAGAGACTCCATATGAAAAAATCATTGTATTAGCATTTGTTCCAATATTATGTGTCAGAACTACCTGGGAGGAACTAAAAGAGGAACTGTTACATTACTCATACTCTGGGATTTGTCAATTCATTGAATATATGGAGAACACGTGGATTTCACAAACATCAATCTTTCCTGTAAAATTATGGAATCGCAATCAAACACATTTATGTAGAACAAACAATCATGTAGTGGGTTGGCATAATAAGTTAAATAAAATTATTGGTAAATCCCACCCCGACCTATATGAATTGGTTGATGTGTTCAAGAAGGAAGCCAACATAAATAAACTCAAAATTACACAACTTCATTGTGGCCAGCCACCACACTGAAACGCAAAAGAAAGTATATAGCAACTGATGAAAAAGTTGAAAAACTTAAAACTAAACTT
The DNA here is from genome assembly GCA_031216915.1 of Pictodentalium vernedei. Classification (NCBI taxonomy): domain Eukaryota; kingdom Metazoa; phylum Mollusca; class Scaphopoda; order Dentaliida; family Dentaliidae; genus Pictodentalium; species Pictodentalium vernedei. The sequence goes on from CM062291.1 coordinate 181,375,397, forward strand.
GCAGAGGGTGAAATATGTGTTAACGAATTCTTAGATAGATGCAAATACTTGTTTTCCCTTTAAAACTAATTTTCTATGCTAGATAATCAGAGTAATGTGTCAAATTAATTAAAAATACAGACAGGAAGCCTATACAATTGCATGAGCGCTCATTTTTTTGTGCAGTGGTTAACCCTTTACCAACACATTTTGTTGGGAATATCTCAATAAAGCCACGCAGATTTGGATATCATTGGAACCGACTCGATCAGTCGGTTCCAATGACATCAATATTTGCATGGTTTTATGGAGAAGCCTTCAAGATATTACAGCTTGTGGCAGCCCTATTTAAGTTAATTTACTGAGCGGTTTTGACCATTTTGTTGGGTTAAGCAAACACTCTCTGGGATAACCGATTTTTCGTTCCTCTAAACTTTATCAGAGCACATTAGTGGTAAAGTAACTAGTGAAATAGCAAGCTATGTCCCACTCAAAGATGCCACCAACCCATGACGATAACAACCCTTAAATGGTCTTTTCATGCACTGCAATACACGGAGCATAGGCTCCATGTCTTGTAGCCCATGGAGAGACTTTGTAGTGCTCAAACAAACTATGTCATGTGCTGTTAGGGAGATGTTTGTATGTTATAACTACACTCGTTCATATTGTTGTGCAAGTTGTTTTTATTTTAATTTGAGATACAGAATAAAATATAATTTGAAAAGTGTTGTTATTGTTGATGTTCGCAAACAAAGAAACGGAACAAATTAAAAAAAGAAATTTCCTTTCAAAAACAAAAATTAGGTTTATTACCCTCTGGTCAATTCCCTTTTGGTCAATTACCATTTGCAAAAAGTGTTGACCAAGAGGGAATTGACCAAAAGGTGATTGACCAAAAAGGTATTGACCAAGTGATAATTGACGAAAAGGGAATTGACCAAAAGGGAAGATACCCAGTCGATGGACAGGTGATCAAAAGAAAAAATTGTTTTAAAGACACGCAGTCATGTAGAGTGCATTTTCGCTTTACCACTTCCCACACTATAAATTGAGATATAAACCAATATACCAGCTATTGCTTGAAACTATTCGAATTGTTGACTCTGTAGCTCCGAAACTGCATCAATAAACATTTTTAAACGAACTTGGCTGATACCTCACTTTTATCACATGTTTTCTTGAAAAAAACTTAGTTTCAAATCGGATCGACTCCATTTTAAAATGCGGAATGACTAAAACGAAACGATAATTCAACGCCGAAAGACCCGCTTATAAATTAAAGCCTGCTCTATTTCTGTTTATACAATAATCAGGGTTATTCTTTTAGACAACCGTTGCTTTTCGCTAACAGCAGTATAAAGTCCATAAAGGGTTAATAGGACTGGCCAATAGAGGTACAAATTTTAGCCCAATTTCTTCAGAGGACTATCGAAATATATAAGTATGATCTATCTATCTTATCCCATCCTCTCATACAGTTAAATTCTTCATAACACTGTTCGGATGCTCATTATGCAATTGTTTTCCACGTTTGTAGTATAGAAATGATTTTAATTAATCGCCATTGGAATGTTTGAGATAATCTTCGAAAGTACTGTGGGCGGAAAATAGTCTTGGTTTTCACTTACGTCTTTGTTGTTTGGGTTACTGTAGTTTTACTACACACTCAATTTATACTTGCTACGTAACTTGGTCAAGCTTTGGCGCCAAAACTGTATTCTCGAATGGGCATGTTTGTTCCTTGGAAGCCGGCAGGCCTCCTAATGTGAGTTAGTTCTTTTGGTTGACTACGGGTATCTTTACATCGTTCTTCGTTTGGTCTTGCTTTCTTCTTTTCTGGTAGAGCTTCTTTCTTGCTTTGGTCCATCTTAGAGATATGACATTTTTTATCATTTTTCCTATCTTTTGAGCTGTAAGCTGCTCCACGGTCTGGTCTGCAGACTGTTCTAGATTTGAAAGGGAATTTCCTAAAGTCTAGTTCTGTTGCTGAATACCTGGTTATTTCTTTGGCGTTGGGATGAGAGAAACTTTCAAGAAAGGTCAAAAACCCAATTACAATATCCCGCTTAAAAATATTGAAAACCTACAGCAGCATCCCACTTCTGGCAGGCATCCCTATCTACGGTCGGACTATGGCAAAACCGCAGCATTTCGTAGCATGATCTATGTGACAATAACTCATTGGGGCACTTTTTTACAGTTGGCATACCGTCAACTATGTATTTGGAAAAAACCATGGCTTCCGCTTTTGACAGCCATATCTTACAATTTACTAGTCGTCGGTACTTCTATTCTCATACATTAGGCTCCTTCGGAACTCTCTTGTTCCCATCTGTTCATTGGATGGTCAAGTTGTCGGCATTACCCATTTCTAGGTTCTGACTGTGGTTAAGGAACCCCCCCCCCCCATTTACATACAAGTCAAAGACCAGAGAGTCATAGAAGAAGCAGCTCGAATTCGACTATAAATGTACGTAATCTAGTCCAGACTTTTCATCGAAGAGGCAAGTCGTGCTAGTAATAGTCGAAGCTGATCATAAGATTGATAGTGACACGAAGTGGTAGCAGATAATGCGGTGGTGAGAGGCAGTGGCAGTAGCAAATACTGGAAGTCATGAATGAGGAAATTATTAGTTATGAAGACTGGGTCCAGCAGCTGTAGTGGTGGAGACCAGAGACGAAGTAACAATACATGCGAATGGTACAGCAAAACGGGACTAATAGGGGACAGATGCAGTAAACGGATAGTAGGACAGATACTGTTAGCCATGACGCAAGACAATAATAGTGGCAGTTAGACTATAGTAGATGTTAGAAGCGGTAGTGACTTCCAAAGTCAGAGGGGGCCCCATAGCTCTCACAGTCTCGTTCTGGAAAACAATCTGACTCGTCTCAGTTTCAGAAGGTAATTTGCATGGACTGATAGTGGGTACGTCCGGTATTAGACTTTACGTCAGTTAATCATAATCGAGTGATCTGCTTAGTTAATTTAGTCAGTGGTCAAAGCTTTCGGACCAGTTTCAGAGATAGACCAGGAGAAGACTAATAAGGAAAGTGTTGAACAAAATGAGGTCGCGCTTGGCCACAAGAGGACATCGAACAGGTAAACTGATTTATAAATTAGGTTGACGTGATCTATTTATTGTTGAGAGCGTTGGGGGAAATTAAAAACGAAGATTTTTTAACCTCGGGAGTCAAATTAGAGTAGAGTGACTGTCAGACTCACCAACTTAATAGGTTTTCCAGATACGCCGATAAAAAACCGTTTCTTTTATCAGGTATGTATAATTAGTTTGCAACCGTTGGTAGTCTTTTACTCTATTGCTCCATCCTCAGTGGTGTAACCGGGTTGTCGGGCACTTAACATTTTTAAACCGGGATTGAAACTTAAAACTGAATTTATTCACAAAGCACTGAATTCCAGTCGGCTCGCCCCAATAAGGATCTACTCGTACTAACAGCGAGACTCACATTACAAATAGGTATTCCCAAATATTCGGTTTTATATTAACCCTTTACCCAACGCAGACGATATCAAAATTTATTATTTTAAATATCATTTTTAAAAAATTTTCAAAAAATTTCAACAAAACAATATCATGTGACCCCTCGTTGGAACGAGCTCGACGAGCTCGTTCCAACGAGGGGTCACATGATATGGTTTTGTTGAAATTTTTTGAAAAATAATATTTTTTCAATTGCTGGATTTGCATATTACGCGGGCGGATGTGGGCGATTCGTTGGGTAAAAGGTTAACTGGAGTGACTGCACGCATGGAGCCCGACTGTCCAAGCAATGACAATGCTTTGACACAAAATAGTTTGTGCTATTTTTGTTAACCTAACGAATCTGCCATATCTGCCCTCGTGATATACAAAAATTGCTATTCAAATTTTATTTTTTTATTTTCCTACCCCAAAACATACATCATGACCTATTAATAAGGACTTATAAGCAATAGTTAGAAGTAAAAAATGAAAAAATCTGATGTTTCAGAAAAATAATTTGTACTCTTGGCTCCAACTTGTGTTAGATAAAGGGTTAAAGATGCAGTAAATAAAACATTCTCTTTCTAAAATCTACTATAATACTACATCTATTCATCTTTCTGAAAGAAAGTATAAAACTTTGTGTTTTTTGAAAATGTCAACAAAATTTGTAGTTAGATTATCAGCTCTATAGCCCTATTGATCAGGAATAATAACTGCAATCAATATAAGTTGGAATTTTTAACTTAAAATTTTTGGTTTAAGTTTTAAACACAAAACTTCAAATTCGAGGTGCACCTGCGTTTTCTTGTTGATAAAAAGTAATATCAAATTTAAAGAGAATCGTATAATTAAAACTGGATTTATCTTCTGGATAACATGGGAAGGAGTGAGGAATGGTTTGATTCCACCCATCTCCCTCGAAGTTTTGGAGACAACATCAAAATCCCTCAAACCCATTTCCTTTCCATCTGTATTTCTTTTTGTAAAACAACAGAAGTATGCTGCAGAAGCCATTTCTTTATATTTCAAACCGTGAAGCTCATGTAATGAAAAAAAGCTGCATACAAGTAAAAAAAAGTCATGTCTGTAAATGTAATTATTAAATTGTATTGATCATGCAAGAACACTAATTGGGGAGGGGGACATAGGTGGGTTTTTTTCCCCACATAAAATCGCTCTAAATCCGGCCAAACCCATCTTGAAGCAGAAAGGATAGATCCTTTTAGGGAGCATAGTTGACATGAGGGTGGGGTGTGAGGGTCATATAAGTAAAATATTTTAGGCATCTACGCTCTCTAAATCCTTCAAAATGCGTTTTGGACCAAACAAATTGTCCAATTGGCAGCCGAGGAGGAGGGTGGGGAAGGTGGATTGGGGTATAGGAGTCAAAATGTTTTTTCCGCATTTAGTCAGTCTAAATCCTTCAAAATGCATTTTTGACCAAAGAAGAAATATTGCCTAATACGCACCGGAGGAGGGTGGGTGTAGGAGTCAAATTCTTGTTCTGCATGTAGTCACTCTCAATCCTTCAAAATGCATTTTGGAGCAAAGAAAAAAAGTGCCTAATTGGCACCGGGAAGGAGGGGGAAGGGGGAGGGGGTAATAGTAGTCAATTTTTTTTCCGCCTGTAGTCACTCTAAATCCTTCAAAATGCATTTTGGAGCAAACAAGAAAAATGACGAATTGGGGAGTAGGGCGGCGGGGGGGGGGGGGGGGGGGAGTGGCAGGGGTTTAGGACAATAACTCCGACAGTTTTCATTGGATAATGGTGGTCATTGAACTTGAGTAAGACATGGTTCCCAGAGTTATATACAAAAAAATAATGTTTAAGTTATTCCATAAACAAGCATTGCATGATGTTTGTAACAAAGGGCAATAACTCTCATAATTTTCATCGCATATCGCTGATCATCGAACTTGACGTAGACATTGTTGCTATAGAGATATATGCCAAAAAGAATTGAAATCCATTAACTATTGTTCAAGTTATGCCCTAAACAGGTTTTACAGAATATTTTTTTTTAACAAAGGGCAATAACTCCCATAATTTTCAAGCGATATCTGTGGTCAGCAAACTTGACGTAGACATTGTTGCTGTAGAGACATGAACCAAAAAGAATTGAAATACGTTAACTGTTGTTCAAGTTATGGCATAAACGAAGTTCGGACGGATGAAGCTGTACGCCATATCCATTCCTTGCGGGGGGGGGGGGGGGGGGGGGGGGTGTAGGAGTCAAATTCTTGTTCTGCATGTAGTCACTCTCAATCCTTCAAAATGCATTTTGGAGCAAAGAAAAAAAGTGCCTAATTGGCACCGGGAAGGAGGGGGAAGGGGGAGGGGGTAATAGTAGTCAATTTTTTTTCCGCCTGTAGTCACTCTAAATCCTTCAAAATGCATTTTGGAGCAAACAAGAAAAATGACGAATTGGGGAGTAGGGCGGGGGGGGGGGGGGGGGGGGAAAGGGGTTTAGGGCAATAACTCCGACAGTTTTCATTGGATAATGGTGGTCATTGAACTTGAGTAAGACATGGTTCCCAGAGTTATATACAAAAAAATAATGTTTAAGTTATTCCATAAACAAGCATTGCATGATGTTTTTAACAAAGGGCAATAACTCTCATAATTTTCATCGCATATCGCTGATCATCGAACTTGACGTAGACATTGTTGCTATAGAGATATATGCCAAAAAGAATTGAAATACATTAACTATTGTTCAAGTTATGCCCTAAACAGGATTTACAGAATATTTTTTTTAACAAAGGGCAATAACTCCCATAATTTTCAAGCGATATCTGTGGTCAGCAAACTTGACGTAGACATTGTTGCTGTAGAGACATGAACCAAAAAGAATTGAAATACGTTAACTGTTGTTCAAGTTATGCCATAAACGAAGTTCGGACGGATGAAGCTGTACGCCATATCCATTCCTTGCGGGGGGGGTGGGGGGGTGGGGGGGGGGGGGGGTGTAGGAGTCAAATTCTTGTTCTGCATGTAGTCACTCTCAATCCTTCAAAATGCATTTTGGAGCAAAGAAAAAAAGTAGTGCCTAATTGGCACCGGGAAGGAGGGGGAAGGGGGAGGGGGGTAATAGTAGTCAATTTTTTTTCCGCCTGTAGTCACTCTAAATCCTTCAAAATGCATTTTGGAGCAAACAAGAAAAATGACGAATTGGGGAGTAGGGCGGGGGGGAGGGGGGGTGGAAGGGGTTTAGGGCAATAACTCCGACAGTTTTCATTGGATAATGGTGGTCATTGAACTTGAGTAAGACATGGTTCCCAGAGTTATATACAAAAAAAATAATGTTTAAGTTATTCCATAAACAAGCATTGCATGATGTTTTTAACAAAGGGCAATAACTCTCATAATTTCCATCGCATATCGCTGATCATCGAACGTGACGTAGACATTGTTGCTATAGAGATATATGCCAAAAAGAATTGAAATACATTAACTATTGTTCAAGTTATGCCCTAAACAGGATTTACAGAATATTTTTTTAACAAAGGGCAATAACTCCCATAATTTTCAAGCGATATCTGTGGTCATCAAACTTGACGTAGACATTGTTGCTGTAGAGACATGTACCAAAGTTCGGACGGATGAAGCTGTACGCCATATCCATTCCTTGCGGGGGGGGGGGGGGGGGGGGGTAAGAAGTAACAAAGTATGTAGTAGAAGCCTAATTTCAAATTTAAGGAAACTAAGTTCGAAAACCGTTTTGAAAAGGGTTAAATTAATGTCAATATTATTTGAAACCGCTGTATATAGGTTAATTAGACCTTGCCTCAAATGAAAAACAATGACGTTGTAACACAGTGTTTGAAGAATGAAAGGTACAACCTTGAAAAGCAAAACTTTAATCCGAAACTTTAAGCTGGGAATACTAAGTACAGTTGACTGCAAAAAGGGTTAAATATTTCCTAAAACCGATAAAAGCAATCACTGGTGTAAATGCAATCATTAGGTTGTATTGAACAAGCAATAATTAAAGTAACAAAGCATGTAGCGAAAGCTTAATTTCAAATACAAAGAATCTAAGCCTGATAACATATTTAAAAGGGGTTAAAATCATGCTAATATTAATTAAAATCACCGTAGAAAGCTTCAGTAAACAGTAGATATTGTCCCAAATGAGAACAGTGACATTTCACTAAACTGTTTGAAGAATTAAAGGTAAACAAAAAAAACTTTAACCTGAAAGTTCGAAGTTAAATTGACTGCAAAAAAGGATTAAATATTTCCCCAAATAACATTAAACATAATGAGAATGATACAATCAATAGTAATTAATATTAAATAAAGAGAAAAAAAACTTTTACCTTCTGTAAAAAACTTTAACAACAAACTTCAACCAAAAATCTAAATGTTAACAGACGGACAGAGGACGGACGGACGGACGGACGGACGGACGGACGGACGGACGGACGGACGGACGGACGGACGAAAGTCATGACTATAGCCCTGACTTTAAATAGTGGGGCTAAAATTTTGATTAACATATCCACTGGCGGTTTCTGCACACAACTGCTTGAACTTACATCAAGAACACACATGATTTAGCACAAATTGGGAAAAACATGAAATGAATAATGACTGACTGTTTTTATATAATGCAGATTAATATGATTCCGATAATTACTTAATCTGTTGTAAATGCATGGCAGATAACTAATTTGAATACCCTATTAATACCCAATTAAGGTATCGACTTATACATGAGAAAATGTTCTAAAACCTTCAGAAAAATAAAACGTCACGGGCTTTATCCCAGTGAAAGTACCCCAACTACTAAAATTGATGCGTCTCGGCATCAGAACACTTAGTCACATTGAATGTTTGAAAATCTAATATATAAATGCGAATGTCTGTATCTATATCTCTCTCTCTATCTATCTCTCTATCTATCTTTGTTCCGGGTGAACTCCACCATTTCTCGACCGATCGATCTTAAATTTTCTACACAGGGGTAATTCGTCCCTGCGAGTAACATGGGGTGGGTGCCGTGCCCGTGCGGGGTGACTTTGACCTTGAAATTGATGACCTTGACCTTTTATTTCGAAAACGGCAGGGCCGATCGGGCTAAAATTTCATATGTGCGGGTATATTGACCCATCGATTATTTTGACTTTATCGGGGTGCTCTTGCGAGGTGACCTTAACCTTGAAGTTGGTGACCTTGACCTTTCATTTCGAAAACGGCTGGGCCGATCGGGCTAAAATTTCATATGCGCGGGCGGGTATGTTGACCCATCGATTATTTTGACTTTATCGGGGCGCCCATGCGAGTGACCTTGACCTTGAAATTGGTGACCTTGACCTTCTATTTCGAAAACGGCTGAGGCTGAGCCGGTCATATCAGAGGGTATATTGATATAACCATCTTCTCCCGTGCAAGGCCGGGTAACACCCGCTAGTAGTTAATACTTAAAGGGTTTTAAATTCCTGTGAACTGACATCAGGCCCTCGCCTACAAATTCTGGCGACACTAGCGGATTCTGCACAACTGTGACCGGGTTCTCGGACACTTGAGTATTATTTATTTATTTATTTATTTATTTATTTATTTATTTATTTATTTATTTATTTATTTATTAGGGTTCCACGACACATTAACATCCAAGGTCATATCGTGTCGGTGACAGTTTTACGGGTGGAGGAAGCCGGGGTACCCGGAGAGAACCACCGAGCAACGGCGTGTAGCTGCTAGCTGCCCAGCATTGTAACTCTGCACTGCAGCACAGGCAGGGTTAGATTGGTTGAAGACATGCGCACCATCGACGTGCAGTACGCTTTAGTACACGGCGTCATCGTGCCCCAATGTGGACAATCGGGGTGAAGTGCCTTGACCAAGGACACAACGCGGGACCCCGAATCGATCGCTCAGACGGTCACCCATCCAAGGACTAACCGGGCTCGACGTTTCTTAACTTCGCTATTTGACGAGAACCGGTTACTGCAACGACAGCACCCCAACTTGAGTATTAGTTTCACTTCTGTCTCTCATGTGATCTACACAAATGTTTCTATTCTTTTGTCGAGATCGCTATCGTTTATAATTTTCCACCTTCTGCTTCCATTCCCTGGCATGGTCAGATTTACATCTAGTATTTTTGTTACTGTTGAATTGGTTTTAACACACTGTCCCTGTCATGCTTTCTTTCAATAGCTTTTAGTTTTTTGGGGGATTGAAAATGGACCAGGTGTTCTCTGCCCATTGTCTTGTTCGGGTTCTTCCGGGGTGGTTTGAATTGAAACACTCGCCAAGCGAGGGGCACATTGAATAGATGTGTTTGTGTGCTCAGTCTGGACGATTGTGCCACAATCAATTTTAATGAAAGAATAGTTTGTGTACTTACGGTTTTTGTTTCCATTCTCCATTTTAGGAGGTGAATTACACAATTCTGGGTTATTTTCTGTGTTACTAATGGCAGTGACATTCTCCTGTTGTTTCTGTGAAATGAATTGTTCCAAACGATAACGTTTCTCCTCGCAAGTTTGTTTTTAATTTGAAATTTTTGAAATCAGTTGATGGTTTCCTCCACGGTAATCTAAGAGTGGTTTCTTGGTTGTCTACGTGAAGTCCCCATGTGAGCTGAAGTTGTTCCAAGCTCAGTGTCCGTAACATATTTTCAATATTTGAAGGAATTACGCTTTCCATGGTGGTTTCTTTAATGTACTAGCTTTTCTCTTTGTTCCAGAGCGCGCTTTAAAGACACTCGTGTCGGGGATTCTGCAGAAATAGCAACCGGGTCGTCGGTCACTTTTATTTTTTCAACCGGGACTGAAACTTCGAACTAGGTCTTAGTTACAGTTAAAACACAATTCATTCCCATGGCACTGGATTCCAGTCGGTTCGCCTGAAGAAGGATCTACCCGTGCTAACAACGAGACTCACACCACAAATTGGTATTTCCAAAATTCTCTGTTTTACATTAAAAATTTGATTTATAATACCCTGGTTGCTTCTATAATCAACTTTTTAAGGATACAACAAAAATAGACCTGATTTAACACACGCTGGTAGAATCATGAAATGAATGACTTATTGTGATAGTGTAATGAAGATTAAAATGATTACTTAATTAGTTATTGAGCGGATCACTAATTTAAAGTATTGACTTACGTATGAGAAAATGTTCAAAAACCTTTCAGTGTTTTCAGAAAACTAAAATGTCACAAGCTTTAGCCCAGTGATAGTGTTAGTTTCAGACATGACCTTCAGTCTGTATATCAAATTGTAACTCTTAACCGGAGTATTGTCAAAATATCTTTCATAAAATCCAGTCATGACTGCTATGGAGTAGCCATGACTAGATTTGATAAAAATATCATCCAAATTTAACTAAAGAAAGCAGTGGGCAAAAAGGCTATCCAATTTAAAGGAGAGAAACTTGGTTAAACGATGCAAATTATTCTTATTTCAGTGGCAATAGATTTTGAGTCATTGACAGGAATATCCGCCAGCAGCAAGTAAGGAGTTGAGCAAAGAATACTGTAACAGGTAAACACAAGCTTGAATAAATATAACCGAGGGATTAAACGTCGGTGATTGCTGTGTAATTCTGGTGTTCACTGATTAATCAGAGATAACATAAAGATGATATATATTCTCTCCCAAAAAAGAAAGTGTGCATGCTAAAAAATAACACTAAAAAAGATAGATATATATTTTCATTCATGGAAATTTTATTCAATCACAGATGAATCAATTTGTGATCAACACGAGAAATTTCATTACGCTACGACGAATACTCTTGGTGCCAATAAGCTGTCTTTGGAGTTCCACAAGCGTTGACGGCGCATGGGGAAGCCGGCGTAGCTGACGTTTCATTTCGTCCCATACGTGCTCAATGGGTGAGATATCGGGCGAATTTGCGGGCCAGGGAAGAACATCCACTTGTTGTTGCTGCAGATACTGTTGAACAACACGAGCTGCGTGGGGTCGGGCGTTGTCCTGCTGTAGAATGACGCCGGGGCCATGACGTTGCAGAAATGGGACAACAACAGGTGTGAGCACTTCATCACGATATCTGGCTGCACTGAGATTGCCATCAATAATGACCAGCTCAGTTCTGTTACGGGCAGTGATGCCACCCTACACCATGAGAGACCCTCCCCCATAACGGTTTCGCTCCACGACACATGGATCTGCGTAGCGTTCGTTTTGACGTCTGTACACTCTCTGGCGGCCATCTGATGATGAAAGATGGAAACGACATTCGTCTGTGAATAAAACACGTCGCCACCAGTGTAAGGGATGCCTGAGATGTTGTCTACACCACTGCAGTCGAGCACGACGATGACGTAATGTCAAAATCGGACGAATTGCAGGTCTTCGAGGACGTAAGCCGTATTCTCTCAGCCGGTTGATTACTGTTTGAGGATGTATCCGTCTCAGGTTAGGGATGTTCCTGGCTGTCGTCGTTGCCGTTTGTTGCCGGTTCCGGAGATGGACGACACGGATATACCGATCTTGTGCTGGGGTGGTAACTCGGGGTCTCCCGGAGCGGGGTCGGTTTCGAACGTCATCATGTTGTGCCTGTCGATGGACTAGTCTGTCTACAGTGTTACGGTGGCAGTTCAAATGCTGGGCAACCTCTCTGTGTGTTCTGCCAGCTCTAATCATACTCAGGGCAAGGAGACGTTGATTCATTGTCAATCTTGGCATGCTAATGTGGAGTCGTTTTAACAGCAGCGCAAGCTTGAATGTGAACGATAGGAAGGCCTTACTTTAGTGTTTAAATACCCAAGGATTCACACTGCTGCATGAATTTTCAGACTCTCCACGTGCAAAACATGCCTTTTCACAAACGTGCAGCACGTCATTTAACGTTAATGCAATTTTAACGGGGAAAGCTGTTTTTGTGTTCAATATAACTTATTTATGAACAGGTTAACACTCTTTACACCTACGAAATTATTTTTCTGGAGTTTGATCAATTTCTGCAATGCACACTTTCCTTTTTGGGCGAGTATAGAATATACCCATAGTAGCTCGGTGTACCAAATGTTCACCACGAGTGGTGAAGTGGTGTTAACCGCGAGCCTTCGGCGCGCGGTTACCACCACTTCATCACGAGTGGTGGACATTTGGCACACCGAGCTACTTTGGGTATATTTATTTATACCATGATCGTCAGATTATTAAGAGTCGCTATTATTTTTTCTCGATTTTACTGAGAACAAACATACATACGAGCGAATCTGTTTTTGTTTACACAAGCATCGGTAGGCGGTATTTCCGCTGTCAATTTTATCGCCGAAACGAAATAAAAAAAAAGAAACAGCCTTTTTGGTTTTAATAACATAATAGCATACTATTTCGAGTTATGCATGCTTTATTAACATGAGACAATGCATGTTTGTTAATTTTTTGCATCTTATGAGGTAAACACATTTAAAAACGTAATAAATAATTGCCACTTCCATTTCACTCTTCGCGAGGCGACGTGCGATAAATTTAGACAAGTTTGCATTTAGGTCGACGTCACCAAAGATGTAAATTTTTACTATTGAAATCCTATTACTGGCGCGTTCACCACGGTTGGTGGGTAAAGCTAAAATTTATGTCACAGGCTTTTCATATATAGGAGAATAGGTAATCATGGTATAAAATAATTTATTAGCGAATCTGGTATTCCAAATGTCAAAGAGCAATAAACATTTAACAACTGGACTTGTTGGAATTCAGAACAATATTACAGGAGTAGCTGGTGAGATTTCCCAACAATATGAAACAGAGTAACGTTTAGAAATCTAAACTATAACTGAACTCGTACTTGTGGTTGATGTTATATTGTCACCTGAGTTCAATTGGAACTCAGTGGACGATATATATAATACAATAAAATAAATCATGTCACTACAAGTTTGCTAGACATAAAAAAAACATTAAAGTAAGTTTTCACCGCGTATTTATCAGATGCCTTGTTAGCTTACTGAATAGAGCTTAAACAAACAATGCAGAGAAACACTGAATAGAGGTACTTTGTTAATAGCTGCTACGAAAGATGCTTGTTATTAAACGACGAATGAAGAAATATGCCAAGTTTGAAACAATTGAAATTAAATGGGATACAGTGGAGCCCACTTAATTGGATATCTCTTAATTGTATATCCCAGTTAATTGAATATAATTTTCAAACACAAAACCATTTACCATACCTTCAGTACAAATTTGACCTGTTGTAAATCGAACGACTCTTAGACTCATTTCAGTATTTGAGGATACCTATGACATGGCTACGTATCAGTTGAGGATACCTTTTGAGGATACTAAAAGGAGGATACCTATGGTCTGGTATTGTTGGAGGATACCTGTTGTAGAAACCTTACATCTGTGTACTTCTGTTATTCTGCCCATATCTCATCCATTACTTCCTAGCTATACCTTCGCTCAAGGCTTCAAAATGTTCAATCAGATTTCCCCTGTATACATATAAGACATTCCGTAATTGAGATTCCTAGCCGAGTCCATAAAATATGGATTCCGTGTTTTTACATCGGGCATTACTCTTACCCACAGTACCTCTTGGCCTAGCATTGCATACTACCTACATTAGTCATGGGATAACATAAAGCATTAAGTCGATTAGTAGTATCAATGACTTTCGGGGGGGGGGGGGGGGCCCACAGAGGTATATATCGTCCATACTATACTGCTATTCTATACTGCCAGGCATTACCCCCACCCCCACAAAATCACTAGGTCTACCATAACGTACTACATATACCAGTCATATAATAAAACAAAGCAATCGGTTGGTTAATAGCACCAAGCACTAACAGGGGCCTATAGGTGTATATGCCGCCATACTATAGTACCGTTCTAAACTACCAGGCAGTACCCCTACCCACAATACCACTATGCCTAGCATTGCATACTACCTATACCAGTCATAGGATGACATAAAGCATCATGTGGATTAATAGTACTAAGGGCTAACATGGGACCTGCAGGGGCCCACAGAGGTATAAATCGTCCATACTATACTGCTGTTCTATACTGCCAGGCATTACCCCACCCCCACTCCACAGTACCACTTGACCTGCCATAACATACTACCTATACCAGTCATAGAATAATACAAAGCAATTGGTTGGTTAACAATACCGAGGATTAACAGAGGACCTACAGCGGTACATTCAATGCCTCCTAAGCCCCACTTCTAAACAAACGATTATAATACTGCCTGGCCTAGCATTACGAACTACCAATACCAGCCATAAGATAATACAAAGGATTCGGTAGGTAAATAGTACTAAGGGGTAATAGGCCAACAGACCATTCATCCTATACTGCCAATCTAAACCACCAAGGACTACCTCGCCAAAACCACACCGGACGACCATGCATTACCCCCATTCCTACTATATGCTTGACCTAGCTATATCAGATATAGGATAATATGAAGACCCAAGTGCTAATAGGATACCAACATGGATATATACCACCACTACCATATCACCCCACCCCCACTTACGAGAAGTCCGACACCCCCTGACCCGAATAACGTTATGTCAGATTGTGTACTGGACAATAACAGTGGTCAGCATCTCTATGACGTCGCGCGCGTATCATGACGTCACGACGTCAATAGCAACGTCAACCGTTTCACGGGAAATACTTTCAAGAAAACACAATTTTCCCATCATCTTTCCATCACTTACCCATAATATATACCTATAGCCCCATGCGTACATATATCACTGTACATACCATAGCATACTATATATACAGTACTACACCACTTGTCAGATCTAGATGTATGGTGCCGACATTTTGCACCGGCAAAAGTTGCACCGGCAAAAGTCCGGTTCCTATGGGAATTTAACACTAGTTGCACCGGCAAAAGTCCGGGTAATAAGGCACGATCGGGTACCTTATATACTACTCATAACTCTAACAAAAAAGTCCGATCAAAACTATAATCGCTAGTGCACAGGTTCCACAGCACTGAATATCCATGTCACGTTTCAAAGGAATCAACCCATACATATTTGAGAAAATCTCCGGACAAAATTCTAGCATACTAAGACATGTGAAAAAGGAGCATAACCCTGGCAAAAATAGTCCGACCGGAGCTATAATCGCAGGTGCACAGATTCTCACGGTGGTGAACATTCATACCAAATTTCGATGACAATGGTCCATAAACGTCAGAGAAAATCTCCGGACAATATTATGTCTATGGGCGAACGGATAGACGGACGACCGGACAAGATGATTCCAGTATACCACCACCACAACTCGTTGCGTGGGGGGGGGGGGGGGGGGGGGAGGTGTTATAAAAATGTATACAAGCAAACTCCCATTGAAGCGTACACACGACCTGGTAAACACCCTAACATGAAGCTAACCGACTAGTTACCATTTCAAGAAAGCCTAAAGACAGCTTTCGAAAAATTTCCTTTAAAACAAAGATGAGGGACCACAGGCAACAGAATATACGACGGTAACACGTCACCTTGACAATAAGCACTGCGTGTCCTCACTAATACCACCTATTTCGAGGGCAATTACGGCACAAAATAGCCGTTTATGCCGATATGCTAAACATATTTCGGAAGACTGCAAAGCATTTTTCGAAAAGTAGACTGTACTATACTTTGAGCATTTTGTTCTGTGGTATATTGGAATGACTTTGCAAAAAATAAATTCAATTCCAATTTGTTCCTGATATGTCCCCCTGCTAATCTAAATAATCTGCACCTAAACAATTTCTTTTGAAATAATTTGCCTATGTATTTTTCCTTTAACCCTTTACCTAACATAAAAAGCAGACTACACTTGCAAAAAAAATCTTGAATAACTAATTTTTTTCATTTTTTGTCTCAAAAAACATAGGTTATGACCCCTCATTGGAACGAGCTCGTCGAGCTCGTTCCAATGAGGGGTCATAACCTATGTTTTTGAGACAAAAAATGAAAAAAATGATGAAAATTAATTGTCGATTTTTGAGAATAGCGCTGGCCGGTTTTGGCCGTTACGTTGGGTAAAGGGTTAAACTAATATGCGTGTGTCTTTTTTTTATTTAAGTCTGTGACTATTTGTAATATTTATTTATTTATTGGTGTTTAAGGTCACATATTTCTGCACAATGGCTAATCATGACCGCGACAGTCTTACGGGTGGAGGAACGGCGAGCAACTGCCACCTCCCCAACATACTAACTCCACACAAGCAGGGTTAGATTTGGTTGAAGACAAGTGCATCATCGACGTGCAGTACGCCTTAGTACACAGCATCACCGCGCCCCCACGTGGGCAATGGGGGTGAAGTGTCTTGCCCAAGGACACGACGCTGTTGCCGCAGGTGGGAATCGAACTGAGGACCTCTCGACTTGCAGCCTGCACCTCAACCTACTGAGCCACCGCGCCCCCGACTATTTGTAATATGGCGACATTAAAAAGAAATTTAACACCGATGTTCAATTTATATACGGCCTGCAACTTAAACACATTGGGCCTAGTTTCTATCCCCTGCACAGTATTATTGCTAGTTGAAATGATAAAATTAGTGATTGGAACAGTTTGCTCATGTACGTTATTTATCGCGTTTTCACGAAAACCAGATACCAAAAATAACATTTTTAAAAAAATTTGTTGCGTAAAACAAGAATATTTCTTTTGAGCAACAACTACCAAGACAGGCCCAACACGCAGTTATTCTCTCTGTTACATTAATGTCACATTCCAAGTTGGTTACATTTTATCCATCTTTTACTTAGACCGTATGGACCTACTTCGGGCTGCACAGACTTGTTTATACTCGATAAACTCTTTCACAAGCAGGATTCATGAAACAAAAGTCACCCTGCATTCGACAGACCAGTTATAAAAATGTATCTTGGTTTTGTCTATCCAAAACGTAGATTTTTCTGTGTTTTCTGTCACGCAATTTGCGTTTACTCGCGGTATTAACGAAAATGTTTCTAGATTCAATTCTGCGTTGAGGAAGTTTAAATAACCGATTATCTTTCCCGCGCATTTTGAGCCATACGGCCCATACCATGCAGAATTCAACCAGATTACATCATAACCATCTAGGAGTAAGCATAAATATAACGGGAAGAGGGGTGTACAGAAATTACTCAGCCAAACTGATTCTGAAGGGGAAAAGAATTCTGAACCAACTAAAACTTTTAGGGAAAAATAGTTTCAACAAGGTCTTTGTGGGGAAAACACTGTGGGAGAGGGTGGGTTTACCAAGTATAACGTATGGCACGGACGTGATTCCATTAAACCAAACCGTTATTAAGAAGTTGGAAAGTACTCAGAATGATGCCGGCAGATGGATAACAGGGTCGAGTAATGCTGCAGCTTTGGAAGCAGTAAGGGGGGAGCTTGGGTGGATGAAAATCAAGGACAGGGTAGATTTGGGAAAACTGTGTTACTTTAACTACTTGAGAAACCTGCCTGACAACCGGTGGTGCAAATTGATGCTCGATACCATTTGGAATTCTAATATAGAAACGGGGTGGTCAAAACATGTGAGGGAACTAATGGACAATTACTCTATAGAGGTCACAAACATAGAAGTAGGAATGAAAGAAGGCAAAAGGTTTGTCAAAGAGAGAGTCATGGAAGATTGCAATCGAAACTGGCGAGCAGGGGTTAGCGTGAAAAGATCACTGCAGGGGTTACAATATAAAGAAAAGCCAGCTTTTGAGAAGTACCTAGATGGCACCTTTGGAGGGTCACTGCTGTTCAAACTGAGATCAAGATCACTGGAGCCTCGGGGAAAAATTGGGAGAGATGAAGAAAAGGGATGCCAAATGTGCCACTCTGGAGTAGTGGAGACCCTGGAACATTTTCTCTTGGAATGCCCACAGTATATACCTCATAGAATAAAATTTACTGGAAGAATAATGCAGAAGTGGGGTGAAGAAACAAAGGATAGATGGCTGAAGGGGGACACGAGGGAGAGGGTAGGAATGCTTATTGAAGAAATTGAAAAAGAGGAAGTGAGGGATACTATTAAGCAGTTTATATCTGAATGCTGGGAGGAGAGGAGGGGAAGAGGGGGTGGGGTGCAGGGGGAATGATGGCCTTCTCTTATGAGGTCCGCGACAAATCAGCGGCTGGCCAAAGAGTTATTATTATTACCATATTACTATGAAGTAATGGAAATCACGAACGCAGCTTTTTACCTGTCCATCTATTTGCGCATCGCCATTACCAGACGTGACAAATCAGGTTTACACCACTCATCAACGGGGTGGTGAAAACCTGATTTGTCTCGGCTGGTAATAGCTTATAATTTACACTAAACTATTCTTCCTGAAAATAGTGACTATTTATTTATTTATTTAATTAATTATTTATTGGTACCTAAGGTCACTTTCAGCATCTTTGGCTACATCATGACCGGAATATGGGTATAAAGTAAAGTTTAGCAAATCGATAATACCTGTGCTACTCACTTACGGGGACTTCTACCACAGGCATTGGTTCCGAGTCCTATTTTACAAGTGAAGCTGAACTTGTTCACCACAGTAAACAAGCACAGCTCCACTTTCCGGGGTTACCACGGGGAGAAAATAATGATTATTGTCACAAAGATATTGCCGCTGTTAAACAAAAACTGTCCCAAGCTGAAAAGATAATTGAGCCACTATGGTAGAAATTACTTACCAAAACAACGCACAAATACCGCATTCTTCTGATCTGGTATAACAGTAGAATACAAAAAGAACCCCCCAATTTATAGAAAAAAAAGTATTACGTAATATACCTGCCATCCAGAACACAGATGTCCTTGTAATAGAGTCCCAAACACACGGTTATGTAAACAATTATGTTTATTATTGTCAAAGTCAAACAAGATGAGGCAAAATGTGATGTATGAATCTCCTTCTTCAAAAATGTTGTTATTCACTGCCAAATATATTTTTTTTCATCAAATTTTCGGCGTTCAGATGTCATGTAAATTAATTTTTCCACAATCATTTTAAAGAAGCCGCCGTTTGTCATTGTTGTATGTATACATGCTGTCATATCGATGTGCAGTACAAGGAAAGGAATGTACCACAAAAAGTCTTTGGGTCGTGAAATTTACCAAATTCCATTAACCCTTTAACTAACCCCTCCCCATTAGAACGAACCCGTTCCATTAGGATGTTATAAGCCATATTTTGGAAGGTCGAATACTGAATTTCCCCTTGGTCCTCGACTTTTCTCTTACCGATAATGTTTCTACCAGAAATCCGACAACTTGGGCATTTGGAAAAGTGCTACCCAGTGTTTAGAGCGTTGGACATTAAACCGATCGACAGTTCGACCCTGAATAGACGTAACTTAATTCCGATTGTCATGGTTGCGCTGTGTATTAAGGCGTATTGCACGTCGATGGTGCACTTGTCTTCAAGCGCTGTTAACTCTGTTTATACACAGTTAGTGAGTTGGAGGACCCGCAGTTGCTCGTCACTGTCCGGTGCTTCTCTCTTGGCAGTCCGGCTTCCCCTGCCCGTAAAACTGTCCGATGCGGTGTAACTCTGGTCATAAAAGTATCGTTAAACCCATCAAACAAATAAACAAACGTGCTGAAACATTCAATCTCCAAAATAAGGATAACAATTGTGATCCCATTTTGGAGATTGAATGTTTCAACACATAGGTTTGCATAAAAAGGACACAGAAGCATGATATTTCTTAGATTATTAAACACCATACGATATGAAGCCCTTCATGCTTGTTTACGCGTCAAAATCGCCAGTATTGTTCGGCAGCCTCACTGTTTACTACATATATGCATGAAAACATAAAATATATGCACGAGTGTGTCAAAGTATTCATTCCCTTAATTCGACGCATTCTGTAATTTCCAAATTTCAAGTTCCGTTGCAAATCGTCGATCCGGTTAAACTTTCCGTTTTCGCGGCTGAGAGTGCGCTTAACTGGTAGAATGCTAAAAGCCCATATTTGGGCTTTATTCAGAAGTACAGGTACCACAGCTTCAAGGCTCATTTTCAGTGCATTTGCTTTGTATTATCTTTGAAGTGATATTATTTAGCCTGCAAGGGTTTGCCTTGTTACAATTTATGGGAGAGTCCCCTCTTCCATAAATTATAACAAGGCAAGACATGTATACAAGATCTGATGGCCTAAAATTATTTAGCACGCTACCAGTTAAACACAGGTTGAATGTCGTAGCCACAACACAACAGTTACATGTAAAAGAGGATTACACTGCTCGAAATAACCGTTAAATTTACGGTAATTTATTGGCAACCGGAGCGAGGTTGCTCAGTGGTTACAGTATTGAACTTCAAACTGAAAGGTCCATGGTTCGATCCCTGTCAGGGGTAACTGCGTTGTGTCCTTGGGCAAGGCACTTCATCCTGATTGCCCGCGTGGGGGGGGGGGGGGGGGCACGTAGGCGCTGTGTACTAAGGCGTACTACTTGTCTTCAACCAATGCTAACTCTGCTTATGTGGAGTTAGTACGTTGGGGATTCTGGCTGTTACTCGCCGTTGCTCAGTCTTTCTCTCCGGGTACTCCGGCTTTCTCCACCCATAAAGCTGTCCGTCACGAGGTGTCCGCGGTTGTCGAAAGTGTCGTTAAATCCCAATAAATAAATAAATAAATAAATAAATAAATAAATAAATAAATAAATACTGTCCTCAGCCAGCTGCAAGTCCACTCACCGTAAATTTTGCGATACCAGATCACTACAGTTTCTGTTCAAAGAGTAAATACGGCAACAGACAAGACTCATATTCAATTCGGCTTGTTTTTCAGAACGAAGGCATTTAATTCCTTAATTTTTGCGTAACAGCATCATTCAGACAGGCTTGTCAGGAAAGAGTCCATCCTCAGGGTAGTCCAATTAATAATTTTTACCTTCAGCCAATCGACTGCAGGTTAAATATATTAATTGGTCTACACTTTTGATGATGATTGCATAGGAGTGTAGTGTTTTGAAGCTATAAATATGAGATCTTTGGTTAAAAATATTGATTTTTGCCGTTAAACTTTACGGTAGTATGCCGGCAGCTAGTTGCCAGTACTTTATCGTATTTTCAACAGTAATTTTTAGATAGTATTCTGCTGAACATTTAAGGGTACGACCTACAAAACGGTTGGCACACAAAGGAGACAAATACAGAAAACCGTCGCGCCGGCTTTCCAAAAATAGGGCAGGTCGGGTTTTCGTTTATTTAACCCCCCCCCCGAAACCGAACTGTCCACATCCAGAGCCCGAGTTACTTATATAGTGCGCAGTAATTATTATTTCGAGACAATGTCCCACTTAGTTCTTTTGATCCACCAAATGCATTACACGATAGGTGAGATCTCACGACATTGTGTTTTGGCGATGTGGACAACAGAATAGTATAGTCGCATAATATGGAGTGTGTATATTTCTTTTGTTGACATTTTCAGCTTTTTCACCCTACTGCTCCACCTGATGTCGTACACTTGACCAGCCTATGGTTACTGTCGGTAGCATGCAAAGCTAGATCAGGTGATGTTGAATTATAGTCTGGATCGTCTGGTATTGCCAGTAAATATTTTAACCCTTTGAACTCTAGTGGTATCTTCCATGCCAGTTCAATGGCAGCAATTAGAAGAGTCCATATTCCTTATTTCAGGTAGACAAATCAATATTTTCAAAGTGCAGCCTCGGGGCTGCACGTTGAAAATATTGCTTGGTCTACCCTACACATTTACTGAACAGCCATCTTATTTAATGACGTTATGACGTATCGTGTTGCTGGCCGGGAAAAAAAAACGGCCGCTAGGGTTCAAAGGGTTAATCTCTCGAGACGTTCCCTACATGTTGGTCTGACTTACGCCTTATAATACACCCCGCCATGTAGGTCGGCCCGCCATTTGGTCTTCTGTTTGGGCTTTTTCCCACTTGTTGGACCGCCCAAAGTCTTATACTATACGACCGCGTTATGTTAGGTCATGTGGTGTTCTAGGTTAATGTCCAATAGCATAGCATGGACTTCGTGTAACTCTTTTGATGTACCGTGGTTCTTCGTACGACTTCGTACAACTACCCCTCCCCCTTGAAGACTTATACTTTTGGTCCTTTGAGTGCTCCCTACATGCATACTTGAACCAAAGACACAGTTATCGCCCTTGACCGTCACACAGCTTGTTTTTTCTCGTAAGAAGCACTAAGGTCTATGAAAAAGTCACTCAACCAGGTCTGAACTCGAAGCCACCTTGTCACAATGAGGAGGCGATACTTGCAAAGACATTAAAGAATAACTAAACTTTTCAATGTTGGTCTCAAAAACAGAGCTTATGATCGCCATTTGGAACGAGCTCAGTGAAACGGTTCCAATCAGGGGCCTTTAGTTATGTTTGATGCAAAACTTGAAAACTAATAACATTTGAATTCGTTTATACCCATTTTAGAGGATTTATACCCCAGTACTGATTACCGGGTCCTATATTACCAGTAAAACAGAGCTTGTTTATCATAGTAAACAAGCACCACTTCACTTCCATGAGTTCCCATCGGGGAAAGAGCGAGCCCTGACTGAATTCTGTCACGGAAACCGGGCCTTTTGAAAGTCCCCAGCCCATGGTGCAAAGCATATAGTCCGTGTCTTGAAGTGACTAGAGGGAGAGTATGATGGAGGAACACCCCCGACATGACAGACAACTGCGACGTTTGCAATCCAAATTGGCTATCTCCTCATATTCTTGTGGGAAATGGATACAATTTCACGAGACCAACAAAATAGTTTTGATTCTCAGTGTATTTTCTTTTCAAGTCAGTTAGGGAGGGAGGATTTTATTTTTATTTTAAATTACCGTCGGGACTATGAATTATAAGGAACATAGCAAGGGCAATCCAACCCCGAATTTCATATGTTATAAATAATTCAGCGATCTAAATGTAACGGCTACCCAACTGCGTGGGGTAGCCGCAACGCTCAGACAGCCGAACAAATGTTATATAGAGATGCATTTATTTTTTCGATATTAAAATGCGAAGCAGAAGACGAATAATACTGTACAAACGTTGAATTTATTTATTTATTTATTGGTGCGTAAGGTCACGTATTTCTGCACTATAGCTAATCATAACCACGACAGTTTTACGGGTGGAGGAAACCTGAGTACCCAGAGAGAACCACCGAGCAACGGCGAGCAACTGTCAGCTCCCCAACATACTAAATCCACACAAGCAGGGTTGGCATTGGTTGAAGACAAGTGCACCATGGACGTGCAGTACGCCACCGTGCCCCCACGTGGGCAATGGGGGTGAAGCGTCTTACCCAAGGACACAACGCGGTTGCCGCAGGAGGGATTATAAACGTTGTATTAACCGACAATATTTCTCGTATGAGGACGTCATCTAATGCACGTATACTCACGGTTAGAAAATTATCCAAACAGTGACATTTTAACTCGGAGGCTGGTGTGCATAAACGCACGTGTTCGTTTCGTTCAATTCGACAACTTCGTATATTCGGAAACTGGGGAATTTTTTACTCAAACTTTTCATCAAAAGTTAATTCCACTCTATCTGCTGTTTGTTATTTTATTTTACAAGATAAACCATTGTTGAAACCGACTCCCAAGTATATAGATTCAAGGGTGTAGCCAGGGAGGGTCATGAGGTTCGTACCTCGAATCCCAAAGGTCAGCGGCGAATATTCTCCACATAAATATAATACATGCCTACATTGAATTCGATTCACTTTCACTCAGCATGAAATCTTTAATCACTGCTGATATCAAATATTGAAGTTTTTTTTTCCGAGGGAACCCTCCCCCACCGATGGCCAAAAGTCAAGTTGGAGAAGTTATGGGAGGGGTCACCCCCTCCCATAACCTTCTCCAACTTGACCTTTGGCCAAGGCTTGGCTTCTAGCCAAGATTTCAATCTTTTTAGTTACCAGACAGTCTAACCCTTGAGTTGCATTGTGGGCGACCCCCTAAAAAATAGCTGTCTACACCACTGATATTCACTCTTCTTATCTCAAGATCCCGCTGAAATCGATCCAGGAATTTTCTACTTTACGCGTTTATGTTCCCTATTTTCGTTGCACAAGAAACGGTGATATTCGAAAAATGGCAATAAAATGTAGCAACGCACACGAAAAAAATCAATGCGGCGGTCTCTGAGAATCAAAAGTATTTTTTCTTTTTTGCCTAACAAATGGGGACCACACAATCTGACTGTAAATGACATGCGGCGTTTATTCTAATTCAATGGACACATTTGTGGTACTAGTCCCGGGACAGACGCCGGGGCACGAATCTCCAAGAGGTACACTCCTTCTCACTTGCCTTGGGACAACCTCTTGTTCGCATAGCTCGAGAAGAGTCATGTGCTATGTTTTCGAAGACAAATATATACAAGTTGTGGCAATGATTTTAGTACTTTCATTTGTGAATCGAATCATATGCAGGGTGGGAACCCTAAAAGAGGTTGTTCTGTTGATCCCTGTCAGAAATAAAAATTATATTACCCAGGAACACGAACAGTCAATAAAGATGAAATTGCATCTATTTTGAAGTGTTTCGAGTTATCTCCCATTTGCCATATAATTTTGAAACTGAAAATCCCATGAAAAGGTGACAATGTACCGGAATACAATAAAACCAGTAATCGTTTAAAATTATTTAATTATGCAGTACACGATTGTTGTTTTGAGTCAATGTACATTCAAAAACACTTCGTGATCTTCTTGAGAACCAAAACTATTTTCAGATACTGGGATCTGGGGATGGGGTTAAGGGTGACCCATGTTTGCCCAACCACGACATGAATTTGCCCGACTGTACTTACGTAAATATATCTATGTTCCTCGGCAAGCTATTATGACAAGGAGTCTAGAATTACAAAATGAAATCACCATACTAACGAATACATCTGACACTTTTATATTGCTCTGTGGAGGTCTTTTAACGTGACAGCAGCAAAGCAAGAATACTCCCTCTGACTAATGCCACACGTTTTGGTGTGTGCACCCCCACCTCTTTCAGGATTTACTCTCCTATTTATTTATTTATTTATTTATTTATTTATTTATTGGTGTTTAGGGTCACATACTTATGCACAATGGCTAATCGTGACCGTGACAGTTTTACGGGTGGTGGAAGCCGGAGTACCCCCCGTAGAGAACCACCGAGCATCGACGAGCAACTGTAAGCTCCTCAATATTCTAACTGTTCAAGCTCCGCTCAAGCAGGGTTACAGCGGTTGAAGACATGTGCAGCATCGACGTGCAGTACGCCTTAGTTCACAGCGTCATCGTGCCCCCCATGCAGGCAACCGGGATAAAGTGCCTTGCCCAAGGACACAACGCGGGTCGTCGCGGACGTGGATCGAACTCTGGACCTCTCGCATAGAAGTTCAACAGTCTATCACTGTGCCACCGCGCTCCCTACTCTCCTGTTTTTATTGTAGTTTGGACTGTTTTGCCCAAAAAGAGTGTGTTCGAAAAATGACGTAGTGTGCGAAAAGCATTGTTCTTTATGAGAGTTTACAATGCACTGACGGAGCATAAGGCGGTTTATTGACTGGTTGAGTGCTGGAAGCCACTATCGGGGCCTTCAGAAACATGAGGGTACCAGACTCAAAGCCAACATATTCGTTGCTCATGTTTCATATTCAGTCAAACACAAATTCATTTTGTTTTTATATATTTCTTTATGACAAAATATTGGAGAGTGCCTGTGGGCACTCTCCAATAATTTGCAATAAAACAAATTCTGAATAGCAAATTCCGACCACCAAAAATAATTTAGCCCCCAACCAGTTAACTTTCCCATATTGATGTCGATGTAGCAATATTTCAAGAAGCATTTTTTTCCAATAATGCAAATAAGAATTGACTCAACTCCTTCTAACAAGATCAATGAGGTCTGTCAAATAAGACTGAGTTGGTTAAAATCTCATCATGTGAGAAATGTACAGTTTGAAATTTTGATATTTAAACATCAGCGTGTATTGGGTTAACAGTAACCTGTTTGATCGGCCTATTCTAGTCGCGGTGAGCGGACCCTTTTGACGGTAGTTTCGTTCGGCTCAGGAAGATCGGGGCGATCAGTTTTTGGTTCGCGTAGATTATCTGGCCCCCCATACTCAAGACACTTTCTGAGAAAGTTTCCATGAACTGTCAACAATATCCTTTATTAACTATTTCAGAACAATGATATATTTTCTTGTCAATAAAATTACTGAGATTCAATACACAATTGGAGAGGATTCTCCGAGGAAAACATAGGAGGATATCGACCTGGTCAAAGGCAACATGCAAAATGATTTGCAGTATGCCTATTTTCTCATTTCAGCGTTTGGGCTGAAAATAGTATTCATATCAAATTGCTTTGCAATTTATCTTTCTGAAAAAAGGTGTTTCGTAAAAATGGGCCGACAGAAAAATTTATGTTAACCCTTTGTCGGGTCGCTTAATTTATAATTTGTAAGGCCCCGTTGAAGGCGTAGAGAGAAATGATTCTTTCAGGGGGAGACATATCGTCACCTGAGTTCCAATGTGTTCTATGTGCCAGTAGGCACATAGAACACATTGGAACTCAGGGGACGATATATAGGTGCGGGAAGGGTGGGGGGTTTCAAAATCTTTTTATGGGTCTTGTTGAATGTCGTAGGCACGAGTTTTGGGAGCGTATGAACGAGATGGGTGGACTGTGAAACCTCATTTTGTTGCAGGACTGAGAGGGTGACTTACCGCATGAAAAATGTCATAAGAATAGTGTGAATTTACAATCTGTGATGAGTGGGGCAGTGAAGTTCAGCATGGGTTAACGGTATATTCATATGTATGGAAAGGAGCCGTTCAAGTTTGTTAGGTCCGAAAAGAATCCACCGAAGCGTCGACGCCCATCCTCGTCCGGACAGAGCAGCGATAAGTCAACGACAAGCCCTTTCTTCGTTGCGGCCTTCAGCCGATGACGTCCGCTCAGTTGTGGAGA
Source organism: Pictodentalium vernedei (assembly GCA_031216915.1). Lineage (NCBI taxonomy): Eukaryota > Metazoa > Mollusca > Scaphopoda > Dentaliida > Dentaliidae > Pictodentalium > Pictodentalium vernedei. The sequence goes on from CM062291.1 coordinate 181,402,786, forward strand.
ACTGTATTGCTACTAAAATTGACAAACTAAAGGTAGAACTGGAGTCACTTATTCAGATAAAAATTAAGAATTTGGAAGTTCGCTTCAAGAAAAGACTTGATAAGTTGAGTCCGAGAACGAACAATTGAAAAATTAATTTAAACACGTGAATTCTGAAAACAGAGATTTGCTCGGAAAAAAGAAGAAATTAATTATACAGCAATTAGTGCTATTCGAGCTTCAAACCAAAATGAACAGTATTCACAAAAATCTAATTTGAAGGTTTAGGGTCTAACCGAGGGGAAAATGAACATATCGCCAAGACATTCTGTTCTCTTCTAGATTATAAAACAGAAGTAAAAGTTAGCGATGATGTAACAGCGCTAAATTCCAGCTAAGTCCGGCCGCCAAACGCCATTTTTTCACCAAACCATGTTTTGTTGTATTAACCCTTTACCTAACATGAAAAGCAGACGATACTTGCAAAAATAATTCTTGAATAACTAATTTTTTTCATTTTTTGTCTCAAAAACATAGGTTATGACCCCTCGTTGGAACGAGCTCGACGAGCTCGTTCCAACGAGGGGTCATAACCTATGTTTTTGAGACAAAAAATGAAAAAAATAATGAAAATTAATTGGCGATTTTTGAGAATAAGGGTGGCCGGTTTTGGCTGTTACGTTAGGTAAAGGGTTAAGTTTTTTTCTCAACGGTTTTTATTAGTTCAGACACCCCTCTTACTAATTTGTCTTACTGGACAACTGACAGCATTGAGCATTTTTTTTAATTGGGCCTTAAAGTGAAGTACTGTTGAAGGGGTCGAAAATTAATGTGGAAATTACAGATCCGAATGATTATTTCATCTTAACTCACTGTATAAGCACAAAACGTGATGTAATTGTGTTTCGATATAGTAACTGCATCCGCAGTTGGGTATTTGGTAGAAATTGAACAACGGATATTACACCGCTATTTATATCTATCAACGCTATTTATATCTAACAATGCTCTTTATATGTGAACGCGTTTGGAGATTACGTCATAAAACTATTCTTTCCCTTTGATTTCTTAGAGCGAGGACGCATTATTGCAACTGCGCAATTGTGTCTCACTACATACCTCATAAACTTACAATTTTGTCTCGCCTTTTATCATTAGCGTTTCTATTTCTTCATCTTTACTCGATATAGCATCAGGTTCAGGCGACCTTTGCTTTGAAACGACATAGACTAACTCCGTCGTGTCAGATGCTTGTTTTTTCTCAACCACGTTCGGTTGTGCTGAATCGAGGAGCAAAGATTGAGAGTATACTCAGGTGTAGTAGGATTTATAACGACGACTTACATATAGCTTTGCAACATGGGTACGATGCAGACCCAGATTTGACTCTGAGTTGCCATAAATACTGTGTTGAGAAGTATTTGCACCCGAAGAATGTGAAGCAAGCAAGCATTGCTCATAGCACATCGCTAGATTCTGATGCTCCGCCCGAAAAACTACCCAAACGTTCACATGACGAATTTACTTATTTTGTGGAGATGACTGCATAGTTGACCGGGATACGAAGAATCCTTCAAGGTGGAGGCCCGCCTACCTGTTTCGCCAAATAGGCACACATACACCTCATATGTCAGTTAGGGATGAAATAATTGGCATTTGTTGTCGTAGGAACGATAAATGGTCCGAAGAAGTAAAACTTAGAGTGTGTGGTGCTGTTAGCGACTTACATGCTGCCGATGCTCGGTACCATGTTGACTGTAGGTCGAAATGTACGAATCCAAAATCGGTAGAATCAGCTGCAAAACAGAAAATTGATCTTTCGTCACCACATTGTCAGGCCATACAATCTGTCATATCTTACAGGAAAAATGAAACATCCCCCGCGTAGAGTTCTGTCGAATTATTTGATCTTTATCTGAAATCTGGTGGGACTTACAATTCCCGTCGATCATTTGTGTCTGATCTAGTCGATAGCTGCGGAGATGACATTTTGGTGTTGTCTTCTCCGGGAATCTCGACCGTTTTGGCAGACAAATCCAGAGCTGGCACCTTACTTAGGCACGTTAAAGACTCGGATGATGACAATATTGACAGTTCCATAAAGATTCTCAGTAAAGCAATTGGCAAAGAAATCAAAGATATGAATCATGACAAAGATAACTATGCCACTGATGTTGACAGCGAGAACGTATCTTCGTTTGAAAGTGGTACACTTCTCACAGTAACAAGTCGTTTAGCTCCAAAGTTGGACCACACATTACCTGCTCTGATGATGGGAAACATAGTGACATCAGCGTTGTGTGGAAAATATACACCGCTTCAAATTTCGTTGGCAACGCTGTTAAGAGATTCTAAAGAGTTGGTAAAAACCATGCATGATTTTGGTGTTACATGCTCATATGACGAGCTATTGAGATTCAAAAAATCTGCGGCAGCTCTGGCTGCAAAGAATGCAAATGATACACCGATTTCGGATGCCAACAATGGCCTCATACAAGTGGTTGTTGACAACTTTGATGCTGAAATTGCTTCTCAAAATGGGAAGCTAAGCACCCATTCATTGGCAATCGTGATGGCCCAAAAGGACAATAATGATTCCGTTGAGTCTCAGACGATCCCAAGATTGAAAAAGTCAGATATGACAAAACCAGCAGAGTACGAATTGGATGTTGCGCGTTTCAATGGACCCAAACGACCCGGCATGCCCGCATCACATGTACGAAACACTGTTCCCCTTCTTTCAACATTGTGTCGCAGTGCAATGTCATTACGCAGAGCGATAGAACTTGACTTCGCATTTTTGAAAGATATGGTCAGTGATCAGAACTGTCCGGAGTTCAATGGGTGTAATACCCGCATGACGAGAGACTCGGGTCAAGCAACGAACCCAAAAACGAACGCAGCATACTTCCCTCTAATAGATATGACACCTGCTGATCCAGACACTATGATGACAGCTATGGAAAAGGCAGAGCAACTATCGTCAGATGCAGGACAGACGTTCACTATATTTACTGCCGATCAGCAGTTATACAAGATAGCAGTTCAGGTGTTATGGTCTTATCCAGACAAATTCGCGGCATTTGTTCCTCGATTGGGTGGTATGCATTTGCTCATGAGTTTCATTGGTTCAGTTGGAACGCTCATGGCCAATACTGGACATTCAGGTACACTTGAGTCAGTATTCGGTGGGGTTGAAAAGATGTTGACTGGGAAAAAGTTTCCAATGAATATGAGTGCCATGCGTTTGTTATCAGAAGAACTTTTGCGAACAGCTTTCGAGAATAATGATTTGCAATGTGCAGAAGATTTATTTGCATTGCTAGAAGAGAACGCGTGCAAAAGTCGCACGACAAAAATGTGGGTTGATGCTTTTTTGAAACCATGCTTCCTCATGATATTGTACGTACTTTCGGAGAGAGAAGGTGACTGGCTTTTGCACATCGAAGCTGTGAAAAGCATGCTTCCTTATTTCTTTGCTTCTGGTCATGCAAATTACGCAAGATATGGGATTTACTATCTGCGGCAGATGCCAAATATGCCACCGGATATTTTATCTCATTTCTTGAAGGGTGAACATGTGATGAGACACATACCTGGTCTATGGAATGGCATATGGAGCGATATGTATATCGAAACTACCTTCATGCGATATGGCCATGGCAAATCCGGTATAATAGGGATCACATTAAAGCCGGAAACACCAAAAACCTGGGCATTGAGTTTGCATGCATGTGGGAAGTTAGCTACCGGTATATCAAATTTGCGAGAAGATCGAGATAGTGACAAATTACAGATCGCACATAAGGAAGAGGCCAAGTTTTAGAATTGCAAGTGATTCTGTCGACCGTATGGGTCTGAGAACTAAACTAGGAATGTGTATCGACCCATTGGATCCAAACGGACACCCGAGACCATAATTAACATCGCAACTGGTAGGATAGGTCCAACGTCTGTCAATGTCGATAAGATTGTCAGCCTCGGAGTTCAGAAAATGACGGAATTTGAAGAGGCCTTCCCGAGTGGATTTTGTGAGTCAATTTCGAAACCAGTACAAACTATGGCAATCTTGAAAAAGTCGCTGAAGGTTTGGGAGGTCAAAATATATGACATTAATCTCATTTATTCCAGAGTTATCGGACTTTTATGTAGTTCACGTGAATTAGATATCAAACATATCCTTTCCTTTGAACTGTCACCACTACCAACCGCCATATTTGATGAATCCGGGGATATGTGCGAACATCAAAATCAGTATTGAAAAATAAAACAGTTGTTTAGAAAGCAAAAAGAATGTCTGGTGTGGATAAGAAATCTGCAATTGTTATCGATGGCCGTGCACTGCTCTGGATACCTCATTGGCCCGTGTCTACCAAAACCAGACCGGCAACTGTTCTAGACTTCATTACAGTGTTTAAAGACAACATCAAACAGAAGTTGCGATTGAGTGAAGTGTATTTGGTATTTGACAGATATGTTGACTACAGCACCAAGTGCGTGACAAGGGCACACAGAAAGGCCGATAGCTGCCGGGTGTTTCAACTTGTTCCCACCTCCCTGCTACCACCACAAAAACATGTGCTGACCGTAGTGGAGAACGAAAAGCAACTGATCTCCATTATATGTGATCAACTCACCACGTTGATCACATATAAATGAGCAAAACACACGAACTCACAAACTTGCAATTACTGGCCAACATGATGTTCCGGTTGAGGTTAGTTGTGGATCGGTGACAGATAGAGTAGATATGGCAACTAGTCACGAGGAAGCTGACAACATTATCGTTCAACAGGCAATATTGTTTGCTGCAGCTGAATGTAATAACGTTGTGGTTGTTGCTGACGACACTGACGTCTATTTGTTGTTGCTGCATCACTACCTTGAACAACACTTGACGGTTGCAATGACTATGGAGTCACCAATCCATGAACGGGTGGTGATAGATATACCTGCCGCAGTTGACACACACAAGAAAATTGTTCCTCAATTGCTCGCTGCTCACGCACTTTCCGGGTGCGATACTGTAGGTGGATACTTTGGTATCGACAAAGGGCGTGTACTGAAGGTTCTGCAAACTGGTGGGACACTGGAATCACTTGGTGAGAATAACGTGGAGATATCGGATGTTCTAGAACAAGCCACCAAGTTCATAGCATTATGCTATAGATCTCCTAAATCAACACCAATGTCCGATGCTCGTTTGTGCATATGGAGAACACGAATTGGGAATCCGACTGCAACATCTGCTCCTAAATTGTGCAGCCTACCACCCACAACAGAGGCTTTTACCAAGAATGTCAAACGGGCCCACTTGCAAACTTGTATATGGAAGCATGCCCTTCAACCTAACCCACCCAGGATGGATCCAACTGTATTTGGATTTAGACGTGAATACAAAATCTTTGAACCCTGTGACAGTCGCGTCCAACGTCAAGCTAGCACCTGATGAAATACTGAAGATGATTAGGTGCACATGTTCGAGTAAAACGCCATGCAAATATTCGAGGTGTAAGTGTAATGCAGCAAACATGGCGTGTACCATTTTCTGTGCGTGCAGTGTTTCAGAGGACTGCTGCAATGAACAGACATCGCTGGCAGTAATGTGTAGTGATGAGTCGATCTACGGAACTACACAGTCATTCAACTTGATATTCACTGCATCTTGAGTGGTCCTTATAAAGTAATTCACCAATGATATTTGCAAACATCTCTCTTGTTACAATTTCTCGTACATTTCAGTTCCCACCTCCGTTTTGGTGTCTTTAACACTACTGCTGAAAATAGCAAAATGTTACTAATTTTGGTAGCCATTTTGATTTTTTCTGGAGAATCTGGGGATAAGCAGACCCGCTTTGTGACCAACACAATCAGTTGGAAATGGCGTGCTGTACTGAATTATTTAGTAAAGATTTTTGACTTTCAATTTCAATATTTTCAGTGGTATCGGCGGAAACTTGAAATTGGGGCCATCTTAGGTCTTGGCGGTTATAAGGAAACTGATCAACCCTGTCAGCTACCCAGTAAAAGGAATCGCACGAGGAGACGATATAGTTATATAATATAGTGAAATAAACAGAAATAAAAACAGGTTAAATGTATTGGCGACTGGACTATGGGCAGATGAGTGTAGACTGTAATTGCTTTGTTACTTTTCCAATTTTGGGGGCATTTTGGACGCCATATTGGGTTTCCCAAACAATTCCTTTGATCATATATAACAAAAGAGCATCACTCCATATGGCTAATTCATATCGGTAATCATGGTTGGACATTTCAAAATAATAGCGCCTAATAGCCGCCTATATTTGTAAGAAATGATGATTTTTTGCCATATTTGCGGCCATTTTGGACGCCATCTTGGGTTTTGAGAGAATATATTTCATATGACACATGAGAGTAACAGTAGGTTCATGAAAATGTGCCGATATGTGTATATACCTTACGTTGTTTATACATATAATATCGGTTAATTCCGACAGACATAACATAATTCGCAACTTTTTTCGGATTGACTAGGTTATACCGGCGTTTATAAATAACGTGATACAGTGAGCAGAGCAACAATTCACTTCTGGTGGATATTAGAGTACCAGTGTGTGCAGAAATGGCCCCTCTGGTAAATAGAATTATATAAGCATGCATATTTGTCAACATCTTAGCAACAATATGAAGGATACGTGGTGAAATCTAAAAAAATGAGAAAAGTGTGACACATTGGCGGCCATCTTGGCCGCCATATTGGATTTTGGTAATCCTATTTTGGCCAATAAGTAACAATTATATATGTGTACGATGAATCAAGAAGACAAATCTTCAAAATTCCATATTATCTTACCAAAAATTCCGATCCAAGTTATATGGTGATATTGTATTTTTTTCATAGCGGCCACCTTGGCGGCCATCTTGGATTTTGTCGAATAAAAAAAATTGCTCAACACTGTCAGCTGTCCAGTAAGAAAAATTTCATCAAGGAGACCCTATAGAATAATAATCCACCGAGAAAAAAACGTAATACAACAAAACCAGGTTCAGTGCCTCGGCGGCCGGACTAGCTTCTTCAAAGAACTCAACGAGTCCATCTACCACAGTAATGGAGATATCTGGGGGAAACTAAATTACGGCAGAAAAGTGACATTTGACATTTTCGATGATATTGATTCCATTGTTGGGAGCTAATTTCACTATTTATCATTCTAGTGTTTAAAATTTATATTCACCACGGCTCTGCTAGTGGCAAGTGAAACATTCACTTTGCAGGTCTCTAAGTTGCTACCAATTTCTCCTGGGCATCCCTTCCGTTCAATTCTTTGATTTAACAGTCTTCTTGTTTATTTAATCTCCTTTTGCCAACAACGTATCGGATGTTGAAATTGTTCGAATCTTGTGCAGGGTGAAAGTATAAATTATAAATATCAAATATACATAAATCAGAGATTGCAAATTGTGACCCGGAGACGGCTTACAAAAGCAATTATGCTTGCTTCCGAATCCCATCTTGTGTCTAGTCTGTATGACATTATTGTTCATGTTACTCACTGCACCATTATTTCTGAATTCGTACTTCTTTTCACAAATAAATATTGTTTAAACAAACTAAAATTGTGTCCACTTCCCCATGACGCGACATTTCTTCTCATTTCCTTCTCTGTGTGACCAAGAGAAGTAAAGGCTCAGAAAAAAGCCAGCCCTTTTCGGTAAGTTTATATTGGGTTTAAAAATGTCATTCTCTTCGTTGCACTAATTGAGTCCTATTTATTTATTTATTTATTTATTACATTTCTATTATTATTATTATTATTATTATTATTATTATTATTATTTATCTTCTTTTTTCCCCAGCTTTGGCTGATTAGTCTGAAAGAGAAGTTACATGAAGATTTGAATATAATTTCTACGATAATACACTGAAATACATTCCGTGTCTACTCCAATAACCCATCGGTTTACTCTTTCCTGCTCTGATTTGAAACCTACTGTCCACTACTCGCTTTATTTCACTTTCGCTGTTATACGGGCATTCATTGAAAGAATGCCTGAGTGGTTTTGTTTTTTGTTTTTTTTTTAAATAGGGCAAGCAACTGTTGTAATACAAATATTCAGCGTGACATCACCGAGTTTTTACATTGAGTAGCTGATGAAACACCTGTTCTGTCTGTTTTTCCCTGATTTCTTTCAGCTTAAAACCTACAGAGGTGATCAAAGGTTTTCATACTTTTTCTCGTCAAAACAAGAATTTATTATAATGTGAGATTTGAGTCAGAAAATATACTCAGCCCTTGATATTCGGATTGATGATGGTTTCGTGCTTCCCCGTCGTCACTATCTGTCTGAATGCCCGGATCTGATGTAGTATTCGTTACATGCAAACATACACGTACGTTCCTGAGGGTGAGAGAATCTTGAGAATATTCGTAATAGACGATTGTGTATGAGCATTTATTGTCTTCTGGTTTGAAGCACACTTCCAACAGGAAACTTGTTTTTGTTGTTATCAAATTTTTAATTTTCAGATTTATACCTTGTTCCATTTGTCATATTCAGGAAAGAAGAGTGAATGGCTTTATCAAGAGAAATAACGACTTCGGTGTAGCGGCTAAAAACTCAGAAATGTTTGTTCGTACGATAAGATACAAAAATGGGTAACATCGTAATAGGTAGCATAAACTGCAGGTTTATCTTCTGATACAGAGAAGAGACGTGACATTTTCTCACGTTGCAGGGATAAATTTGATATTTCCCTCTTGGTTAATACGCACCCAAGAAAAGGAGTAGAAAATAGCTGGAGAAGTGAATGGGGCTATGAGGCTATTTTTCTTCTCCCTCGAAATCAAGCAGACGAGTTGCGATGCTGTTCAAAACTACATTCTGTTTTTTTTGTGTCAATAAAAGTATAACGGATACAGATGGAAACTATATAATGATCGATATAACTATTAAGGATCAGAGGATGACACTGTTGGTTATTTATGGACCAAATGAAGACAAACAGCAATTTTATGACGAGGTTTTTTCTGTCAAATAACAGAACGAATTACTATTATACAGGAAAAATTGAAGAAACCTCTGACTTGATATAGTATTCTTTACACGCAAACATACAGGTCTGTTCCTGGGGGTGGGAGAATTTTGAGAACATTCGTACACGACAATTGTGAGTCCATATGTATGAGCATTTATTATCTTCTGTTTTGAAGCATACTCCCAAAAGGAAACTTGTTTTTGTTGTTGTTATCAAAAATTTTAATTTTCAGATTTATCCATTGTTCTATCTGTCATATTCAGGAAAGAGAAGTAAATGGCTTTATCAAGAGAAGTAGCGACTTTGGTGTAACGGCTGCACACTCAGAAAAGGTTGTTCGTATGTTATGTTAACCCTTTACCCAACGTTACGGCCAAAACCGGCCAGCGCTATTCACAAAAATCGCTAATTAATTATCATTATTTTTTCATTTTTTGTCTCAAAAACATTGGTTATGACCCCTCTTTGGAACGAGCTCGTCGAGCTCGTTCCAATGAGGTGTCATAACCTATGCTTTTGAGACAAAAAATGAAAAAAAAATAGTTATTCAAGAATTGTTTTTGCAAGTGTCGTCCTATTTTCATGTTAGGTAAAGGGTTAAGATACAAAAATGGCTAACATCGTAATAGGTAGCATAAACTGCAGGGATTTATCTTCTGATAAAGAGAAGAGACGTGATATTTTCTCACGTTGCAGGGATACATTTGATATTTTCCTCTTGGTTGATAATCACTCAAGGATGGGATTAGAAAATAGCTGGAAAGTGAATGGGGCCGTGAGGCAATCGTTTGTTCCCACTCGAGTTCAAGCAGAGGCGTTGTCATTATATTTATTTATTTATTTATTGGTGTTTAAGGTCACATATTTCTGCACAATGGCTAATCATGACCTCGACAGTTTTACGGGTGGAGGAAGCAGGAGTACCCGGAGAGAACCACCGACCAACGGCGAGCATACTAAGTCCACACAAGCAGGGTTTGCATTGGTTGAAGACAGGTGCACCATCGACGTGCAGTACGCCTTAGTACACACCGTCACCGTGCCTCCACGCGGGCAATGGGGGTGAAGTGTCTTGCCCAAGGACACAACGCGGTTGCCACAGGTGGGGTTCGAACCGAGGACCTCTCGGCTTGCAGCTTGTACCTCTACCAACTGAGCCACCGCGCCCCCGAGGCGTTGTCATACTCTTCAAAAATACATTCGGTTTTTGCATCCATAAAAATATAACGGATACAGTAGTAAACTATATAATACTCGATGTAACTATTAGGGGTCAGAGGATGACACTGTCAGTTATGTATGGGCCAAATGAAGATAAACCGCAATTTTATGACGAGCTTTTTTTTCTAAAATAGAAGTTATAGACAATGATTCAATATTAATAGGTAGTGATTGGAATGTACCTCAGGACTATGAAAAAGATACCCTTAAATATAGAAACAGAAATAACACAAAGGCAAACAAGAAAGTTTTATCTTTTATGGGCAAATTTGGTTTAAACAATGTTTGGCGTGTGGAAATCGCAGAAAGACGTTTTACCTGGAGGGGGCCGGAAAACAATATGGAAGATTAGATTATTTTTTTGTCATCCGACTTGCAATTTCTTTTAAAAATACAGACATACACACTAGGCATCGTTCAAACCACAATCCAGTAGCGTCAGTATCTCTTTCAATAACCAACCCAGAGGGAAAGGAATCTGGAAGTTCAACAACAGCCTTTTGAGTGATATGTAAATACTGTTAAACAAGTGATAGCAGAAACTATAGCTCAGTATACTAATAATAATGGTAATTGTAATATCAATAACCAACTATTCTAGGAAACACTAAAGCTCATGATTCGGGGTAAAGTGATAGCCTATTCATCATTCCTAAAACACAAATCCGACAAAAAGCGGCAGGAACGAGAAATTTCTCGTAAGTTACACCATTTGAATGTTAAATTAGACAATGGCGATACTTTCGTTTCAAATGAGATTGAGACTTTGTAAACTGAGCTGGAAAAAGTAAGAAACAAATCAAAATGGAACGTGAAAGGGAAAAACCAAAGCATTACTTTTGTATCTTGGAAAATGCCACTACAGAAATAAACTATCCCAATTCTTATAAAAGATGACGGTTCGGGAATAACTGACATAAGAAACATAATAACGGAACAGATAAATTTCAACCAAAGCCTCTATACTTCTAAAATTCACAAGAAAACCTCTGTTGATACCCAAAAATTGTGTTTTTTGATAAACAAAACCCCTTCTTAAATTTTTTAAAAGAGGAGAAAATTTCCCTTGAAGGACCTATCTCAACTACTGAAGGATTGAAAGCTCTCAAATCCACGAAGAACAACAAAACTTCGAGCTCAGATGGCTTTTCTGCCGAATTCTACAAGCTCTTCTGGAAGGATATTGATCAATTCTGATCAATTCACTCAACCATGGGTACTCTTCTAATGAACTTAAAAACCCCCAGAGAAATGGCGTTATAACGGGTATACCCAAGTAGAATAAATCCAAAAAGTACACAAAGAATTGGAGACCTGTATCTTCGACTAACGTCGATACAGAAATCGGTTCTTCCTCAATTGCTAATCGTATGAAAAGCGTTACTCGAAAACTCATTTCAGACACCCAATTTGGATTCATGAAAAGCAGATATATTGGAGAATCTTCGAGATTAATTTTTGATTTAATAACAAAGTGTAAAAAACAAGACATCCCCGAGATCCTCGTTGTTTTTGACTTCAAAAAAAGTTTCTGAGTCTATTGAATGGTCTTTATGGAAAAGACAATAATTTTTTTTAACTTTGGCCCATCAATGATATGATGGTTTCAGACGTTTTATAACAACTGCTCTGGTTGTGTTTTAAACAATGACTGCTGTTCAGAAAGTTTTAATACACAGAGAGATGTTAGGCAAGGTGACCCACTTTCGCCATATCTTTTTAATCTCAGCATCGAAATTCTAGCCGCAGTCCCAACATATAACCCCTATATTAATGGTATAAAATTAGTGACTCTGAATACTTAATTAGCCAGTATGCCGACGACTCGTCGCTTTTTATTAGTGATGATGGTTACTCTTTGAATAATGCCTTAGAAACAGTAAAAATGTTTTCATCAATATCTGTGTTAAAAGACAACTTTGATAAGACCCAAGTGATTTGAATTGGCTCGAAACGGGGTTACGGCGAGGAAGTTCCAATAAGCGAAAAAAAATAATTGGGACCATACGAATTCCTTCACAATACTAGGAATAGAATTTAATTTATTTTTTCGATACTTATGAAAAAATTGAAAAACTACTTAACGACTAGTCGTTTCGGAATCTTACATTAATCGGAAAGTCAACTGTTATGAAAACCATGGCCCTACCTATTATAATACTCTGTCTAATGGTGTTGCCCGATCCTCAATAAATATCTGAATAACAAATATGGAGCCACCCCCCCCCCCCAAAAAAAAAATAAATAAATAAATAAAATAAAAAAAATAAAAAATAAAAAAACAAAACAAACAAACAAACAAAAGAAACAAACAAGAAAACAAAACAAAAAACAACAATAGTGTGAATTTCTGAGTAATGTGTACCTAACTTTCTGGATCTAAAAAGTGGTGTCACATCACAGTGCGTAATAGGGTAGCATGGTAATAACTGAAATCTGTGTATATAGTCATATGTATTGATTACTTCACTGTTTTGTTGATTGGCGTTTCCATGTTTAGTATTAATTTAGGATTTTACAGTTTATTATGCTTTCTACTTTTGTCCTCGTGTGATGTGTATTAAGTTGAAGTATATGGCATGTTAGAGTTCAGTGGTTAGTTCACATCACGCTCGAATAGACGGCCATGTACTTAGATTATCCTCAAAGTGAAGAGGTGGGGGTTGGTACGGGAGGGCGGTTCCGGTTTTTCCTCTAGACCAAATTCAGAGTTAAGTGTACAATGAAGCCTTGTTATTTTAGACAAAAATGGGAAGAATAGTATAATACAAACATACAGGGACTAGATAATAAAGGGACCAGTAGGCGGAAGCCAATGAACCTTGACACCCTGAAAGTGGGTTATAGCAACATCCAGGGTCTCCACCGGAAAGTAAGTGAAATTGCTACATTGATTGAGGAAGAGGAGTTTGACGTCTTGGACTTGAGCGAAACGTGGGTAAGACACGAGGAACGGGTAGACCAAGTAAGGGGGTACGTATGGATAGGTGTAGGGCGAACGGAAGGTCAGAAAAAAGGGGGAGGGGTAGGCATGTACATTAAAGAGGATTTAAAACCATCGCTGATCACAGACCTGGAAAACATCAGCACCCCGGCTGAGGTATCGAAGGAAATTGGATGGGTAAGGATCAGTCTAAAAAACAAAAGTATTGCCCTTGGGGTTGTGTATTGTGCGGTGGAGGGAAGCAAACCCGAATGGAATGATTCGATATACTCAACACTAAGGTCCAACATCACCGAATTACAAAACAAGGGGCTCGGTATAATTCTGATGGGTGACTTTAATGGCCACATAGGTAATGATGAAGAAGGCATAGAGGGTGGGGACAATGAAGTCAACAGGAATGGAAGGAAACTGTTGAACTTCACAAACGAGCTCGGTCTGAAGATTCTGAACAGGGACGCGAGGTGCAAGGGGAAATGGGCCTGGGAGAGGAACGACAGAAAATCAATAATCGACTACATCCTCACAGATAATAATTTATGGAGGGAGGTGATAGGGGTAGAAGTGGATGATGAGGGTAAAATGGAGGTGGATAGTGATCACAACTTGATTACAGTGACGATCAGGGCCAAAACTCTAGTAAAAAACAAAGGAAGCTCTAAGGAGATTTGGGAACTAAAAAAAGATGCTGACTGGGCGAAGTTCAACGAAAAACTGAAACCAAAGCTTGCAACCGTACCCAAGAGGGGCAGTGTCCAGAAGATGGCCGACGTCATAGTTGCGAGCCTGGTGGAGGCAGGAAAGGAAAGTGTAGGAAAGGTCAGGGTGCCAACACGGGAACTTGGGTACAGAGTGAACGAAGAACTGAAAAGGGCCATAAAGGGAAGAAAAGCTAAATGTTCTGCACACAGGAGAAGTAGAAAACTTAAGGGGGCGGAAAGCAACGAGGCCACAGTTGCTAAGGAAGAATACCACCAAGCACGAAATAAAGTAAATAAGATTAAAGACGATAATCGGAGAGTACGAAATAGCAGTCTTATTAGGACGATAAGAACGACAGGGGGGTCGAGTTCGAACGTATTTTGGAAATGGGTGAATAAACGTAACAAAGGAAGTAACCCACAGAGTATTAAAGGAAGGGAAGGAGAGTTACTGACCATCTTTTCACACTATCCCAAATGATAGAATCCGCGAAAGCAAAAAAGAAAAAGATGTTTATGGCCTTTTTGGATATCAAGAAGGCATACGATAGAGTATGGAGGGAAGGTATGTGGCGCAAGCTGGAGGCTATGGGCTTAGGAGGCGAGTTTGTTGGAATTATGAAAGCATTATATAAAGATGTACTGAGTGAACTTAGCCTGGGAAACATTACAACGAAACGTGTGCCTATGGAGATAGGCCTAAAACAGGGGTGTATCCTTTCGCCGATCCTGTTTGCATTGTACATCAAAGGTTTAGGAGATGAACCCCTGCGTAGCGAGGAGGGGGGTAGCAGTTGGGGACTTGAAGATCCCGGGGCTATTTTTTGCAGACGATATGGTTCTAGTGTCAGAAAGCGAAGAGGGGCTAACGAAAATGCTGGGAATTGTTGGGAAATATGGGAGCAAATGAAGACTCGAACTTAATGAAAGCAAGAGCAAAGTTATACCTGTGGGCCGCAAAGTGGACCCCACTCGAAGGTGGAAAGTGGGTGAGTTCTGCATTCCGGAAGGGAGCAGCAAACTTCTCAGTGTGGGAGAGACGGGTGATTACGAGTATTTGGGGGTAAATATAAACATTACAGGAAGAGGCATCTACCGGAACCACACAAATAAATTGATTCTGAAGGGGAAGCGAATCCTTAACCAAATGAAACTTATAGGGAGAAACAGTTTCAATAAGGTTTTCGTGGGGAAAACCATTTGGGAAATGGTGGGGCTGCCAAGTATAACATACGGTACGGAAGTGGTACCCCTAAACCAGACGGCCGTAAAGAGCTTGGAAATCCTGCAGAACGATGCAGGCCGATGGATAACGGGGTCGAGTAATGCCGCAGCGCTAGAAGCAATCAGGGGTGAGCTTGGGTGGATGAGGATCAAGGACAGGATAGACCTGTTGAAGCTCGGTTATCTTAATTATTTGGTTAATCACCCCGACAGCCGATGGTGTAAAGTAATGTTCCTGAGAATTTTCAACTCAAATATCAAAACGGGGTGGATGGTCCAAGTGAGGGAGCTAGTAGAGAACTACTCATTGGAGATCTCGGACCTGGACGTTGGGGCAAACCAGGGTAAAAAAATCGTCAGAGAAAGGGTCATGGAGGATTGTAACAGTAATTGGCGAGAGGGGGTCAAATCAAAGAGGTCTTTGGGTGGCCTGCGTGATAAAGAGAAGCCAGGTTTTGAAGAGTACCTTGATGGCATCTTTGGGGGGGGGGGATCACTGTTGTTCAAGCTGAGGTCGCGATCCCTGGAGCTGAGGGGAAAAATTGGGAAAGACGGTGAAAGGGAGTGCCAGATGTGTAACTTGGACATGGTGGAGACCCTGGAACACTTTCTTCTAGAATGCCCAAAGTATCAGTCTAAAAGAATTAGATTCACTGGGAGTATAATGGGGAAGTGGGATGGGAGAATGAAGGACATGTGGTTAGGGGGGGGAGACTCAAAGGAGAGGGTTAATATGCTAATCGGAGAGATTGGGAAGAATGGGACAAGGGATATCATCAAGCAGTTCGTCTCCGAGTGTTGGGAGGAGAGGAGAAGCGTGGGAATAGGGAGGCAGTTGGGAGTACAGGGGTAACCAATGCCTTCTCGTCCGAGAACCGCGACAAATCAGCGGCTGGCCAAAGTGTTATTATTATTAGTCATGTTGCGCCTCTGTTATAACGGTGATAAGTGTTGTGGGCGTGTATGTTAGATAAATTCTTGATTACTTCACTGTTTTGTTGATTGGCGATTCCATGTTTAGTATTAATTTAGGATTTTACAGTTTATTATGCTTTCTACTTTTGTCCTCGTGTGATGTGTATTAAGTTGAAGTATATGGCATGTTAGAGTTCAGTGGTTAGTTCACATCACGCTCGAATAGACGGCCATGTACTTAGATTATCCTCAAAGTGAAGAGGTGGGGGTTGGTACGGGAGGGCGGTTCCGGTTTTTCAGAGTTAAGTGTACAATGAAGCCTTGTTATTTGAGACAAAAAATGGGAAAAATAGTAAAATTTGAATGGCGATTTTTTGTGAACAGCGTTGGCCAGTTTCATCCATTACAAAAACTTACCATGAGTTGATCACAAGCTCTGCCGTTTGACTGTAGAGTTTGGTTTACATCCACTCAGCCTTGTGTGTGATAGCAGCACCTTGCATTTTGTTGGGTCTAGGGTTAATAGGCCCCGAGCTCAGCCCAGAAATGTGCTTCGGGACCTATCGCCTAACAGAAGGTCCCAAGATTAGCCGAAAGAAATGTTTTACCATTACGTTTAATGAAATAGGCCTTGATTACAATAAAGTATGCCTCGAATGTCATTCTACAGGGTCTATTGGTAGGACCCGGCATTATTTCAAAATGTAAGACCCTCAAAAGGAAAAAAACAGTCTGAACTATTTTCAAGTTTAGTTTCTCGAAAAACGTCACCATAATAAACTATTCGGTAGGTAAAGAAGTGTTATCGTAATCAATGCACGAGGGATACTAAAAAATGTTCCTACCTAACAAAACAATGTTCTAGAATTGAACGCTTTTAAACTGTTATGCATAAATTTATGCAGAAAGTAAAGAGTAACACGCGATGGCAAGATACTAAAATACTCAACAAATAATTTAACCCAACAGCTCAACAGTGATATGGTATTAAATTATTACTGAACCTCAATATGGATACGACATAGGTTGCCGAGTGTTGTAATGGTTATTTATTTATTGGTGTTTTAAGGTCACATATTTATGCACAATGGCTAATCATGACCGTGTCAGTTTTACGGGTGGAGGAAGCTGGAGTACCCGGAAGAACCACCGAGCAACGACGAGCAACTGTCAGCTCCCCAACATACTAACTCCACACAAGCAGGGTTAGCATAGGTTGAAGACAAGTGCACATCGACGTGCAGTACGCCTTAATACACAACGCCACCGTGCCCCCACGCGGGCAATGGAGATGAAGTGTCTTGCTCAAGGACACAACGCGGTTGCCGCAGGTGGAATTCGAACCGGTTGTAATGGTTAATATATGATGTACTAACATTATTTTATTCATATCCCTTATCATGTTTGAGGGGGTCGCAGACAGACAGACAGACAGACAGACTAAAGCTTGCAAATTGTGACTTAGTTGATAAACTTAATGTGCCTCATGTAAGTCGACGAATGTACACAGCTCGACATTGATTCTTTTTTTCTACCAAAAATAAACAAAACGAACATGTTTATGACATTATTTTGGCCAAAATAATAAAATGTCACATTAATCACCCCTATCGCTGTTTTAAATTTGTTTACGTCTTAAATCTGCATTAAAGGAATTTATCTTTATCAAAGGAGTCAGATGATAAATTGTGCCATGCTTTACATATATTTTTCAGTACAAAATGCTGGGAGCTGTTTGTATCAATGCCAATTTTAAGCCAGGTATTAAAAACCCTTTGAACCCTAGCGGCGGTTTTTCTGGCCAGGCATATGATACGTCATAACGTCATTATATAGGATGGCTGTTTAGTAAATGTGCGGGGTAGACCAACCAATATTTTCAACGTGCAGCCTCAGGGCTGCACGTTGAAAATATTGATTGGTCTACCCCAAATAATGAATATGGACTCTTCTAATTGCTACCATTGAGCTGGCATGGAAGATACAACTAGAGTTCAAAGGGTTAAAAACGTATTTTTGTTCACGTCATTGCTTCCCGATAATCTAGTTTTTCTTGACAAGTTTGTTGAAATGTTGAGAAAACGTATAGTATTATGAAGCATTTGGCAATGTAACAATCATGTCAAACATGTCCTCTAAAAAGGGGTTTGTGTGACGTTCAGCTGTAACAATACATAATGTTGTTTTGTGGAAACTCCAAACTCGACAAATAAAATTGGGTTGCCATCGTTGCTCGCTGGAGAGGGAAGAAAACGATTAGGGATCAAAGTGCGCCTTGACACTTCACGCTTCTCCCTTTGTGTGGCGGACCACTGTCGAACTCTTTGTCCTGACAATATTTTTAACAGGGCAACTTCGACATTCCACGGCTGATGGCAGAAGCAGGAACAAGGCTGGCTCTTTACATCCCAAAACTACCAGGCCACTTCAAACCATGAATCCCTGCATATTTGGAAATCAGCATGTGACTTATTCAGCTGAGTTACTCAATTAACTAGTTATAAGAGTAATTTAATGGTTCACCTGATTATTTAGCTCTTGTTAATCTTCTTTTTCTAAAATTTTTCTTCTCTATTTTTCCTTTTTTTAAATTTTTTTTTCCGCCGTCAATTTTGTCTGTTGCACTGCTCAAAAACAAGCTGTACGATTTTAATCAAATTGCCATACTTATGTAATGTCATAAAATCTAGTGAAATGCGGTAACATCATGTCTGTGAAAACGCGTATTTTCAAAATATTCTGCCAAAACCTATCAAAAGTCTCAAAATTGTTTACAGTTATTTATCTCAAATTTTCCACACATTTAGAGCACAATACGATACACCACAATCACCACTCAAATCTTTCAACATTAACCCTCACTGGCCAAAAACGACATGAATATAGCATTTGTTCTTCAAAATTGACCAACTTCAAGGGCAAATTTCTCTAATTGCAAGGTTGTTGTAACAATTATTTTGGTATGTATTGATTATTTATTTATGTGTTGGTGTTTAAAGTCACATACTTATGCACAATGGCTAATCATGACCGTGACAGTTTTACGGGTGGAGGAAGCCGGAGTACCCGGAGAGAACCACCGAGCAACGACGAGCAGCTGCCAGCTCCACAACATCGCAACTCCGCACTGCAGCACATGCAGGGTTAGATTGGTTGAAGACATGCGCACCATCGACGTGCAGTACGCCTTAGTACACGGCGTCATCGTGTCCCCATGTGGACAATCGGGGCTAAGTGCCTTGCCCAAGGACACAACGCGGGAGTCCAAATCGATCGCTAAGACGGTCACCCATCCGAGGATTAACCGGGCTCGACGCTGCTTAACTTCGGTGATCCGACGAGAACCGGTTACCACAACGCCACCGAGCCCCCATTTTGGTATGCACAGATGCAACAATGATCGCAGAAGAAAGTTACTGTTTACTTTTTAGTCTCAGTTTTAACTCTCAAGCACAATGAGGGTGTACTGGTTGAAAATGCCAAAATTAGCCGTCTTTGGTTGCTTTTTTCTATCATTTTGGAAAGGGTTAATTTCAAACACTTTTCATGTACGTATTCACAATTGACTACCGAGCATATTGGCTGTTGTAAGTTAGGTTGTAAAGTTTAACCCTATCCAATTCTGGCTGGTTGCATAAAAGTAGGTACCGTCCAAAAAAAAACCCTCCCATTTTTCAGAATTTGGTAAGTTTAGGTGACGATTTACTCCATTTTTAATTGATTGAGCTCTGAATGGTTTCTATAGCTGCATGCAGCAGTCAAAGTATGACAAATTTTGTTTTATATGTTATTATTAAAAGTATAACCCTTGGCAGGTTTGAGACTTCCCATCGGAATAATTGTTATTTTAGCCAAATTTTACATGCGATTTCTCAGCACTGGGGCCATATTTTCTCAAAACGTTTCCCATGAGAAGATAGGGCATTCATCTAAGAACAGTTTTGCTGCTATATGTTTTATTCCAAGTTTTAATCCTCACCCAGCTGTCAGGCCTTGAACTGGAGTACCCTCAACTTGTATATGTTCATTTAAATACCAAGATTCAAGAGTCCTTCATGTCTCTTATCAGACACTCAGTCTGTGATTGATGTTCACACATTTAGAGCATAATATGATACACACAACTATTTCAAAATTAACCCCTAAAGGGCACAAATGATATGAATATAGCATTTTATCTTCAAGATTGACTAACTTCAAGGGCAAATTTATCTAATAGCAAGGTTGTTGTAACAATTATTTTTGTATGCATACATGCAACAATGCTTACAGAAGATAGTTACTGTTTAGTTTTTAATCTCATCTTTAACCCTCAAGCACAATGATGGCAAGAGTACCATTCGAAAATGTCAAAATTAGCTGACTTCGGTTGCATTGTCCTGTCATTTTGGAAAGGGTTAATTTTAAACATTTTGGTAGGGATGCTTAATGAACAAATCCGCTGCTGTAAGTTATGCTTTGGGGCTTAACCCAACATAGGCTTTGGCCACTTAAAGAATAGAACTGTCCGAAAAAAAAATGATTTTCGGTGCATTTTGCAAACATCTGTACCCATTTCGTCTAATTGCAAGGTTGTTGTAGCAATTATTTTGGTATGGATAGATGCAACAATGATTACAGAAGAAAGTTACTGTTTACTTTTTAATCTCAAGATTTAACCACCAAGCACAACGAGGTCGAGAATAAGAGTACCGTTATAGAATACCAAAATTAGCCAACTTTGAATGCTTTTGGTCTATCATTTTGGGAATGGTTAATTTCAAACACTTTGCTTTGCTATATGTAGTCTGCATTTTCACTTTGGAAAGTTGGGAAAGCCCGTAATTTGTCCAACAAATTACAGTTCTTTAGTTGCGTTATGAATTTTGAAGGTGTTTCAATTTTATTGTTAATGCCTCGCTCACAACTGCCACATGTGTCTAAGGGTAAACTAAGAGCAGCAGGAAATCAACATGCAGTACAGTTATCTTTTTAGTTCCACCTCTTCTGATTGACAGCTAATCGGCTTGTTCGCGTGTGTAACGGCAACCTATGCATAACTGGAAATCTGCGTACCAATACCGTGTTCTGACTTATTCGGCTAAGCCATCCAATCAACTGACTGCGATCCACTTGACTTCAGTGTTTTGAAAACTGAAGGTATTCCAGTTTAATAGATATTAATTCTCTCACAGTTTCCATTGTTGATCTTGAGCGATTGAGGATGAAAACATACGAAAATCAAGGAAGTACTGTCACGACATCGCAGCCTTGGAGATTTTAGAAATACAGTCTAGGCTGTAAACTCAACACACTTTACCAAATACCAACATTTATTATATGCTAGCCCGGAATTATCGCAAATTATGTAAAACATATTTCTCGATATCCATCGACCCGATGGATATCGAGGATATCCATCGACTCGATGGATATCGAAGAATATCCCTCAGTAACTTCCTAAATGACGTCACGATCAGCTGATATTTGTTATTGTTTTGAAACGTACACGTTTGTGGTCGATTTGAGCCGAATCTTGTGCAATAAAATGTCTCGTATTAAATAATAAACAAGAGTGATGACACGCATAGAGCCCGACTGTCCCAACAATGACAATGCTTAGACGCTAAATAGTCTGTGCTATTTTTTTTGTTAACCGTTTACCTGACTAATCCTCCATATCTACACTCGTGATATATAAAAATTACTCTTCAAATTTTATGTTTTCATTTTTCTACCCCAAAACATACCTCGTGAGCTATTAATGGAAGAAGCTTGATGAGCTTGTTCCGATAAGGACTTCTAAGCAAGCGTTAGAAGTAAAAAATGAAAAAAATTTAATATTTCAGAAAAATAATTTGTACTGTTTGCTTCAACTTGTGTTAGGTAAAGGGTTAAAGATGCAGTACAGAAAACATTCTCTTTCTAAAATCTTCTAGTATAATACTACTGAAAAATAATTTTGGTAAAAATTGGCAAGAAAAATGTTCTGCTTTTTCATCTTTCTGAATGAAAGTATAAAATTATGTGTTTTCTGAAAAGGTCAACAAAATTTGTAGTAAGATCATCAGCTGCATAGCTGTGTTGACTTGGAAATATAACTGCAGTCAATATAAGTTGGAATTTTTAACTTAAAATTTATAGTTTAAATTTTAAAAGCCTATACTTCAAATTCGAAGTGCACCTGTGTTTTCTTGTTGAAAAAAGTAATACCAAATTTAAAGAGAATCGTATAATTTGAACTGGATTTATCTTCTGGATAACATGGGAAGGAGGGAGGGGTGGATTGATTCTGCCCATCTCCCTCGAAGTTTTGTAGAAAACATCAAAGTTTGCAAGACATTTCAAACCCATTGCCCACGTTGGTGCACGGTTGAGTTGTGTACTAAGGCATACTGAACGTTGATGGTGCACTTGTCTTCAACCAATGCTAACTCTGCTTGTGTGGAGTTAGTATGTTGGGGAGCTGACAGTTGCTCGCCGTTGCTCGGTGATTCTCTCCGGGTACTTCGGCTTCCTCCACCCTGTCGTGGTCATGATTAGCCATTGTGCATAAACATGTAACCATAAACACCAATAAATAAATAAATAAATAAATAAATAAATAAATAAATAAATAAATAAATAAATAACGTCAAAATCCCTCACTCGCAATTCCTTTCCATCTGTATTACTTTTTGTAGAACAACAAAAGTATGCTGCAGAAAGCATTTCTTTATATTTCAAACTGTGAAGCACAGGTAGAGAAAAAAAGCTGCATACAAATAAGAGAAATCATCATCTGTAAATGAAATTATTAAAGGTGTATTGATCATGCAAGAATAACAAGAGGCCTGCAACGCCAAGCACTGCTAATCCCCCTCCCCCCGAATTAGAGAGGGGGAGAATAGGTGTTTTTTCCCCACATAAAGTCACTCTAAATCCGGCCAAACCCATCTTGGACAAAAAAATAGGAGTCAATTTTTTTCAGCATGTTATCACTCCAAGTGCTTCAAAATGCATTTTTGAGCAAAGAAAAATAATGCCTATTTGACCCAAGCGCAAAAGTAATGCATATACCAGTAAATACAACTCCCCGACAAAACTTCACACCCATCTCCTCCAATGTTTTGGAGACAACATCAAAGTCCCTGACTCCCATTTCCTTCCCATCTGTATTGCTTTTTGTAAAACAACAGAAGTATGCTGCAGAAGGCATTTATTTAGATCTCAAGCTGTGAAGCTCAGGTTATGAAAAACAAGAGTAACGCAAAGCGTGGCATATATCCCCGACAGTGTCATAAAAGGGTAGGTAAGTCTCTCGGGGCATAACCAAATCAAAAGAAAGCTTCATACAGACACCAATAATGTATCAAAAAAGAGAAAAGTTTATTTGAGTCATCATTCATTCGTTATTGGACAGAAACCAAATTCAATATGGCGGCCATATTGAATTGAGTAGCTGATCCAAAATCACGCAGATGCTTTCTCTAGACAACACTAATGCATAACCGAAAATTTAAAATGATTCGAGTCAACATTCATGAGTTATTGGATGGAAACCAAATTCAAGATGGCTACCATGGAAGCCATAATGAATTGGCCACTGGCGGGCATCTTGGTTCAGCTGACTGGTCCAAAATTGACAGGAAGCTTCCCGTGGACACCAGCAATGCATAATTAAAAAATAAAAGTGTTTTAAGTCAGCATTCACTAGTTATTGAGCGGAAACCAAATTCAATATGGCTGTATTCAATTGGCTAGCTGGACCAAAATCGAAAGGAAGCATTGTCTAGACATTCACAAATTACACCTAAAATTATGATTTGATCAAATAAGCGGTTCTTTAGTTATTTGAGGCAAACCAAAAGTTAAGGCCGGAGGACGGACGATGGACGGATATGGTGAAAATATAATGCTCACGAAGGAACCTCTCGCGGCCATAAAAAGCTTCATACAAGTTAAAGAAATCATGTCTGTAAATGTAATTATTAAAGTTGTATTGATCATGCAAGAACAAAAAGTAGCACAGTATGTGGTAGAAGCCTAATTTCAAATTTAAAGAAACTAAGTTCGAAAACCGTTTTAAAAAGGGTTACATTAATGGCAATATTATTTGAAGCCACTGTATACAGCTTCAGTGGACCTTGCTCCAAATGAAAAACAATAACTTTGTAACACCGTGTTTGAAGAATGAAAGGTACAACCTTGAAAAGCAAAACTTTAATTCTAAACTTTCAGCTGGGAATACTAAGAAAAATGGACTGCAAAAAGGGTTAAATATTTCCTAAAACCGACAAAAGAAATCATTGATCTAAACGCAATTATTAAGTTGTATTCACCGTGCAAGAATTAAAGTAACAAAGTTTGTGTAAAAGCATAATTTCAAATACAAAGAAACTAAGTCTGAAAACATGTTTAAAAGGGGTTAAATCATACCAGTATTAATTATAATCACCGTAGAAAGCTTCAGTAGACAGTAGACATTTTCCCAAATGAGAAAAATTGACATTCCATTAAACTGTTCGAAGAATTAAAGGTGTAACTTTGTAAACAAAAAAAGGACTTTAACCAAACACTTTAACCTGGGGGTTTTAAGTTAAATTGACTGCAAAGAAGTGTTACATGTTTCCAAAAATAGTATGAAATATAATGAGAATGATACAATCAATAGTAATTAACATTAATTAAAAAGAAAAAAAAAACTTTAACCTTCACTAAAAAACTTTAACAACAAATTTTAACCAAAACTCTAAATGGTAACAGACGGGTAGACAGACGAACGGAAAGTCATGACTATAGCACTGACTGTAAACAGTCGGGCTAAAATAATATTTGGTTACTAATGATTAAGTTATTCCATAAACAAGCACCACACGATATCTATTAACAAAGGGCAATAACTCCCATAATTTTCATCGGATATGGCTGGTCATCGAACTTGACATAGACATTCTTGCTATAGAGACATATACCAAAGAGAATTGAAATCCGTTAACTGTTGTTCAAGTTATGCCAGAAACAAAGTTCTGAAAACGTGTTGATGGAAATATGCAATTTCCAAGTAGAATAGACCCATAACTCTTGTAAAGATCATCGGACTATGACCCAATTCGAACTTAACTTTCATTTTGATATAATTGAGACAGAAAGAAAGTTTTGTTCTGATCTAGGATCCAAACTCAAGTTATCATCCGGAAACCAAAATGTTGATGGTACTGAGAAAAGATGAAAAGACCCATAACTCTTGTAAAGATCATCGGACAATGCCCCAATTCGAACTTAACCTTCATTTTGATATAATTGAGACAGAAATCAAGTTTGATTCTGATCTATGAATCCAAACTCAAGTTATCATGCGGAAACCAAAATGTTGATGGTATTGAGAAAAGTTGAAAAGGTCCATAACTCATGTAAAAATAATTGGTCGACACCCATAATCGAACTGGGGCTGTATTACTATCTGGTTAATACACATACCAACTTTGGTGAGATCAAATAAACCAAACTGGAGTTATCGGTTGGAAACCAAAAATGTTAATAGAAGGTCAAATTCTAAATCGAAAAGTGGGCATAACTAATGTAAAAATAATTGGACGGAATCCATATTCGAACTTGGCCTGTATTAGTAGCTGGGGAATACACGTACCAACTTTAGTTGAAATCAAATAATGCAAGTTGGAGTTATCGGTCGGAAATTAATTTTTACGGACGGACGGACGGATGGGCGGACGGACGGATGGGCAGACAGACGGACAGACAGGCAGACCATTTACATAATACGACTGTTTTTACAAACGAGCGTATAAATATTGATATTTGGCTTCTAGTTATTGCATAAACAAGCATTAGACGATATTTATTAATAACAGGCAGTAACTCCCATAATGTACATTGAATATGGCTGCTTATCGAACAGGACGTAAACATTATTGCTACAGAGACATATACCAAAAATAATTGAAATCCGTTAACTGTTGTTCAAGTTATGCCATAAACAAAGTCCGGACAAAATGTTGATAGAAATATGCAATTTACAAGTCAAAAAGGCCCATGACTCTTGTAACAATCATCGGACCATGTCCCAATTCTTACATAACCTTCATTTTGATATAAATCGAAAAAGGGACAGAGTTCATGTAAAAATAATTGGGCGGAACCCCTAATCGAACTTGGCCTGTATTACTAGCTGGAGTATACACGTACCAACTTAAGTTAGGACCAAATAATCAAAACTATAGTTATCCGTTGGAAACCAGAAATGTTAGTAGAAGGGGACATTCCAAGTCGAAAAAAAGGGCATAACTCATGTAAAAATAATTAGACGGAACCATAATCGAAGTTGGCCTGTATCACTAGCTCGGGGATACACATACCAACTTTGGTTGAAATCACATAATCCAAACTGGAGTTATCGGTCCGAAACCAATTGTTTACGGACGGACGGACAGATGGACAGACCGACAGACATATAATTACATAATACGACCGTTTTTTACAAACGGGCGTATAAAAAATCACAAATTTTAAAGTTCCAGGCACGACAGCGACAGCCATGTTGGATTTTTGGACATGCGTCATTGTTCAAAATAGATAGTGACATATCCTAAGCATGGTGATATGTCCAACACAACAACGTCCTATAAGATTTGAGGGCTAAAGTCGACTCGAGACTAAGCTGCTTGTCACTAAGCCTTTGTTAAAAAATACCAGAACATTGTGTTCCTAAAGTGTGCATGAACAGGAACTTTTACACAAATTGCGTTCTTGCAACTTAGCATAAAGAAGCAAGACCGATGCCCTTGACATTATTGTCTTAGTGATACAACCGCGGCTGATTCATGTTCATAAACAATCACATAATAGCAGTGATGATTTTATCTCACAATTATCTCCCTACAGACAGGAAGAAACAGCAA
This sequence comes from Pictodentalium vernedei, assembly GCA_031216915.1. Taxonomy (NCBI): domain Eukaryota; kingdom Metazoa; phylum Mollusca; class Scaphopoda; order Dentaliida; family Dentaliidae; genus Pictodentalium; species Pictodentalium vernedei. The sequence continues at coordinate 181,429,669 of CM062291.1, forward strand.
ATTTTATTCAGGGATGAAATGCTCGCTTGTGTGGTGATCCGAATTACAGATTTATATCTGGCGTCTCCCTGCGGCAACCGCGTTGTGTCCTTGGGCAAGACACTTCACCCCGATTGCCTACATGGGGGCACGATGACGCTGTGTACTGAGGCGTACTGCACGTCGATGGTGCGCATGTCTTCAACCAATCTAACCCTGCCTGTGCTGCGGTGCAGAGTTCAGAGTTACGATGTTGGAGAGCTGACAGCTGCTCGTCGTTGCTCGGTGGTTCTCTCCGGGTACTCCGGCTTCCTCCACCCGTAAAACTGTCACGGTCACGATTAGCCGTTGTGCATAAGTATGTGACTATAAACACCAATAAATAAATAAATAAATAAATAAATAAATAAATAAAAAAATAAATAAATAAATAAATAAATAAATAAATAAATAAATAAATAAATAAATATATCTTGGGTCCCCGACTGACGAGAGGCAGTAAGACACACCTAATGATTGGCATATATATGTATTATTCAATATACATTAAATACTGTTAATTCGAGTGCCTGGGGTTTAAAGACCTCCATATAGGCATAAAATTGTCACAGGTGGAATTGCTGGTTTAGGTGATATGTGGTTGGGACCACCTCAAGACATCAATCACAGAAATCGGCAATACCGTGGTAAAAATCGTGAAAGTTTGATGCAACTTTTACCATAATATTTCAGATTGTCGCGGCCAATTATGGTGATTGTTGACTCATTGTCTGAATAGCTCGCCGGTAAGGAAAAGTATGTGTACACAAGAAAAGTCGTGCGAATCCAAGTTATTGTCGAGAAAACGTGGGTCTCCACAGGACTCACTGTGACCTCTATACATATTATTAAGAATAAAGTGTGAACCCAAAGCACAACGCACCGGATGCTTTGACTGTACTATAATAGTGACTTGACGTAAAACAGCTAGCATAAAAGACTATAGACGAGACAGATCATCCTGTCAAATTTTGTAAATTTATTATAATGTGCCTTCAGAAATGTCCATCACTTTCGTCATCTAGCCCTAAATTTCCCATATCGCCGTTTCTGATTGTTGAGACATGTCGTTGAGTTGATTATATATATATGAACCTCATGACATTAAATGCTTTACATTTCTGAATGTTCAGTCGCGCCCGTGATTTTATGTGGCCTTGCGTGTTTAAACTACTACCTGAAGCAACTTGCAGAAGACACGTGAGATATTTTTTCCGGGACTATTAAACAAGTTTATTGTTTTGTTATACCTTTTGGCTTTCAAAACACAACTTACGTTGTAAAATATAAGTGGGAATTCTCGTTCACAAAACATATGTAGCAATAAATAGAAAATAGTCCGTCCGCCAAATGTCAACTTTCTGCCCAACCTCAAAGTCGCGTCCAAAGTCTTTTTCTCGGTGGTTATTGATAGAGGGGCATCTCCTGATTCAGAAAAAAAGGTTTATTCGCCGCCTGCCTGACAGCATTGAGCAATTTGAGAAAAGGGATATTAAATTTTAAATCGCATATCCATTCTCTGGCTGTTTTGTTAACTCAACTAAATAACACGGCCCAGTTACAACACAGTCGGCTCCCGCGACTTAATCCTTTACCCAACGTAACGGCCAAAACCGGCCAGCGCTATTCTTAAAAATCGCCAATTAATTTTCATTATTTTTTCATTTTTTGTCTCAAAAACATAGGTTATGACCCCTCATTGGAACGAGCTCGTCGAGCTCGTTCCAATGAGGGGTCATAACCTATGTTTTTGAGACAAAAAATGAAAAAAATTAGTTATTCAAGAATTGTTTTTGCAAGTGTCGTCTGCTTTTCATGTTAGGTAAAGGGTTAAAAGTCTGAAATGTCAGAGACTTTTGACTATCAGTTGGATGTTGTTCGTTATCACGGACCGAAACGGCGGGATATGCATATTGCTCACACAAAAAGATGCACCCCGTCGCTCCAAATTCTTTGTCATTCAGCACTGTCAACTTGAAGGGCCACAGGGACCGATTTTGCATTCTTCAGTGAAGTTCTGCAAAGGAACGTTGTCCAGAATTTAACGGGTATTCAACCCAATTCATTTCTCTCTGTAACAGTTCCAAGATAACCACATCAATGATTGATGTACGTATTGATGCGTGATTTTCGAAAACCGGGAATCCTAAGGCAACTCATGCACCGAAACTTTGTTCCTGTCTCCAACCACAGCAGCCTTCGGGGAAAATATCAAAAGAGCAAAGCGACAGACATGTGTGTAGAAGAACACCCTTCAACCGAGACCTTCAACTTTAGATCCTATTAAATATGGCTTTGAGAAGGATCTGGGGACAAAATGTCTCCAGCCCATAACAGTTCCGTCCTGTGTTGCTCTGGTCCCAGATGAAGTATTGAAGTTCATGAAATGTTCTTGCTCAAGCCAGACGCCATGTAGTACAAACAGATGCAAATGTAATGCCGCTAAAATGGCTGCACATTTTTCTGCTCTTGCAACTCCACACTAGAGTTTTGCAATGAACAAACTAGGTAAACAGATACATCAGCTTTTAACTCTTTTGGCGCGGAATAATCTGAGAAACAGAATTCTTAGCGACTAATATTCATCAGGAATTTTACAGAAAGTATAGGTTGTTAGACTAAAGCGTTATTATTTTAAAATATGTTCTAATGATCTTATTGACAGTTTTTTCAAATAATTTTCTGTATATATTTAAATGGCACCTTTATACATTCAAGGGACGATATCGTTGTTCATGGATAGGACATAAATGGTGCATGAAACATAGGAATACGTATCTTTGTTTAACCCTTTACCCAACGAATTGGCCGCATCCGCCCGCGAACTATGCAACTTCTGCAGCTGAAAAAATATTATTTTTCAAAAAATTTCAACAAAACCATATCATGTGACCCCTCGTTGGAACGAGCTCGTTCCAACGAGGGGTCACATGGTATGGTTTTGTTGAAATTTTTTGAAAAATTTGAAAACAATGATACTTAAAATAATAAATGTTGATATCGTCTGCGTTGGGTAAAGGGTTAAAAGCACTTAGAAATGGACACACACAAAATGTCTACTGCAGTACCTTGCCGCGGTCTGCCGTTTGTCGACTTTAGTCGCCTGTCGCGCCAAAAGAGTTAATAGCACTGGTGAATAGAATTACGAAACACCCAAAACATCCCTTAAAATGTATATAGGCTCGGATGCAACCTCTCGTATGCGCCCGGAATGTTGTACCAGCCGCAGTCAAACATTGCAGTCCACGAAATAACTATGTCACCTTAAACGTGGATATTTCAAATTGTGCAAGGCTGCTAGACGTCCAGTAAACTTTTTCGTAGTCGGGAGATGTTATTCTTACACATTTCGTCGAGAAAAAAATTTCTGTGCGCTGGCGATCGGCCTAAAACCTCCAGTAAACGAATTCTGCACGCAGCATGCCCTCAGCTGAACTAAATCAGCTTTTTATCAAGTATCTCCAGTGGCAGTGGAGCTGGGTGTGGCGTGCATGTATCTCCACATTTAGTTTTTCACAGATATGCTACATAATCATACAAAGTTACAAAGAGCATGCAAATTGTCAATACGCAGATATTCCTATAATATATGAAATAAAAATATAAACGTATTTTGTCACACTTCACCAGCGAATTGTGTCGGTTCGGCCTGTTTCTTCTACACCAACTATCTTTCAATCCGATAGCTGGCCTGAGGGTTAATGATTGGCTTAAGAAGGGGAAATAGAACAAACCATGACAGGTCATTATAAGACAAATATAAAGAGGGTGGAGTACGCGAGACAGGAATCAACGACATGAGTTGGCGTTTTTAGGTGTTTCATGAGCGCCGTAGGAAAAACAAGGGACCCACCTCCACATTGTTGCGGCCTGTATAAAACCACGATTACACGAGTGAATTAAGTGAATAAAGCTTAGATTTTTAAAGGAAAACATCATCCTCGACGTTCCGTTTACTTTGTTGCATGGCATAAGTGTTTTGTGCCAAAGCAATTCATTCAAGCCTTAACCGTTTACCTAATATGAAAAGCAGACGACACTTGCAAACAAAAATTTTGAATAACTAATTTTTTTTTCATTTTTTGTCTCAAAAACATAGGTTATGAGCCCTCATTGGAACGAGCTCGACGAGCTCGTTTCAATGAGGGGTCATAACCTATGTTTTTGAGACAAAAAATGAAAAAATAATGGAAATTAATTGGCGATTTTTGAGAAAGGCGCTGGCCGGTTTTGGCCGTTATGTTGGGAAAAGGGATAACGGCATTCCGATGCGTCAAGACCAATCAGACGCGTTCTTACATGACCGCCAGATTTCTCGCGTTGTTTACCTAACACTAAATTTAAACGCCTCTATTGTGTAGGGTAACGCTGAAAACACTCAACAATCGTTCGCGGTACAAAAAGCAAAAAAAAAAAAACGTTGCAGGCTGGCATTTATTATTTATTGGTGTTTCAAGGTCACATATTTTTGCACAATGGCTGATCTTGATCGCCACATGGATATAGAGTCAAGTCTAGCCAATCGTTTATACACATGTTGCCCATTTTATAGGACTTTCACCCCAAGGATTGGTGACTGGGTTCTATTTTACCAGGAAAACAGAGTTTGTTTACCACAATAAAGTGGCTAGTTGGTATTTGTACATTTGCTGACGTAAGATTATATATGTGGTGTGTGTGATAGAAAGGATGCTATCAGTTGTTTCGAAAGTATGTCATATTAATCGGTACCCCCTCCCACCCTGCCAACAAACCCGCACATCACACACTTTTAAAACCTTCTGTAGCTTGCATTAAGACCCGAGAATCAATGGCAATATTATGGATCCACCAATTGAAATATAGCAGGTCGAGTGCGTCTTGGACTTATGTGTCTTACATCTCCACTTCCTTTGATATTCCGCCGCCTCTGGCCCCTGTCGAAAAACATACAATGGGCAATCATCACAAACCAATGTGATATAGGCATGAAATGTTTAAAGTTCTATTGTGTGACGTCATATGCTTAATTTATGAGGAGAAACCTCAGAATTTAGCAAAACAACCTCATTTCGTTCCTCATACAGCCACAATCGGCCATTTTCATATTTCTTTGAAAAAGTTACTCCCAACTGTACATTTCCTTGGGAACTCTACGGGTATAATTCATTTATATAGGCAATATTTTTACATCATTGTTGACTGCCTGTACATGCAGTCAACAATGATATAGAACCACTGTGAAGTAATCTGCAGCTGTGTACATTCATGTACGGTAGCTATTATCGTAAAATTTAATCTGGGGCTATACTTTTATTTTTAGAGCGCTATAACATACTAAAATGTTATGAGAATCGGATGAAATTTAATTTTTTTGTGACGTTGGTATGAAATGGGTCACCTCCAAAAATCGGCCAAAGCTATTGAGAAGTTTCAATTTTTAGATATGTTTTTTGTTGGAGATGAAATATCCGATTTTTGAAAGCGGGGGAGGGGGAGGGTGGGGGTGGGGGTGGGGTGGGGAGGTGGATACAAGCGTTGATATTAGAAAACCAATAAAAACACGTAAATTGGGTATTGTTTTGGATAAAAGTTGAAAACCAAAAACGTAAATTTCACGATCTTGAGTGTTCACGATTGTGGAGAAGGGTACCAAATTTCTTGGGTGTAGCTTCATGTATGACGAAGAAAATCCATGTGGGACTTAAAATATAGAAAAATATCTTCTAACGATCGCTAAAGGTCATTTCGACTTCGTCGGATGACTTATTAATTAGTTCGCACCAGAAGTTAATGCTATAACTTGTATGCAAAGGGTTTATTCGGTATTGATCCCATCAACTAAGGGTGATATATTGGGACTGAAAATGACACTTTTTCACCTTCTATCGTCTTATGACCTCTATAGCTCTATACTTGCAGGAATATTCTTTTGTAGTGAATGCAACACCTGCGATTGTGCTCGTATATCGTGCTGGTGACTATCTTTTTGCAAGAACATTTGTTCAGTATTTTCACGACAGCCCTTGTTTCTTTGGTCGTTCAAAAACTTTAGAGTGGGGAGTGCCTTACTTTCACAAGATATATACCTGCCTGTTTCGACTGTTTTCAGACATTTTCTCTTCTCAGAATACTCTAGAATCGAGTCCCTTTGATCGTGTATCAACAAAAACTGCTTGGATATCCCGTCAATAATCATCTCTACTGTCACGCTTTTCGAGTTGAATTACGTTGTCCAGTTCGGCTTAGTGTTGGCTTCTGTGTCTGGACCAAGGATTACATCGGAGTATTTACTGAAAATCGACGCGTAACAAATGCTATCTCCGAGCGAGGCCGGCCCGAATATACGAACGTCGACAAGTTCGAAATCAAGTGGCAAGCAGAGGCTGTTTGCCGAAACCAATTTGAGACCCCCTCCCTTCCCTGCTTCTTCTACATTTCCTGCATTCCTGGCCCAAATCCGGAGTTTCATGCCATTGGTCGTTGTATTTCCCTGCCAGACGTTGCACCCGCGTAGGTTAACGGCTTGCTCTTCTACAGACCATTGTGACATTCCAGGATACTGCGTCAGTCGGGAGAAGAACCTACAAGAATGACACTTGTGTTTTTACCTATCACCCACCTGTTATTGACTAGCGTACCTTAGGATCGTTACTTTTAAGGTCATTGTTGAATGCCAGCCGAACCGACGCAGGTATAATGACGTCAATGCGAGTGAAGGTCACACAAAACGATTGACCATAATCCATCGTGATCAGATTGTTAGAGATGATAACTTTCTGACGACCCCCCCCCCCCCTCCCATCACACACACACACACATGCACGCGATCACTCTACTGATCTGTATACAACTGGATTGCACGAACGCCAGCGAAAAAAACGTCCCCACTCTACCACGAAAGGGCATCAAGTCAGTCAAAGCTGTAAATCCTCTGATCGGTGGCGTTCGGAGTCGTGAAAGCCGTTACGTCGTGACAGTAGAGACAGTCTAACAGCCCTTACGTCATGGAATGTCATGGTTTTTATCTAGCATGAAAACTAGTAACACTCTATCAACTCTCTAATATCTGCATTTCTTTTTTTCAGTTTATTTATTTACTTTATTTTTTCATTTATTGATGTTTAAACCTTTACCTAACGAATCGTCCGCATCCGCCCGCGTAATTTGCAAATTCTGCAGTTGAAAGAAAGAAATTTTTCAAAATATTTCAACAAAACCATATCATGTGACCCCTCACTGGAACGAGCTCATAAATTTTCATATCGTCTGCGTTGTGTAAAGGGTTAAGGTCACATGTTTATGCAGAATGGCTAATCGTGATATATCGCACCAGGGATATAAAGTCAAGTCCAGCCGATCGTTTACACACATGTTGCCCATTTTAGAGCACTTCCACCTCGGGCATTGGTTATCGGATCCTATTTTACTAGTGAAACAGAAGGTTCCTACGGGGTGTTTATGTCAATAAGAACTAAAATATGATGTGAATATTAAATTAGCATTGCCGCGAAAAATGCACACACCATACACATATTCATTTTTCGTAGACATCAAAGTATATTCTTTAAATCGCGATCGGCGTTTGCGAGAGGCGTCGGGGAATTGAATCTTTCGAGAAACATTTTATTAAATATTAGGTAATCGACGGTGGGGCACTTTTCTATATGCGACCAATGAGTGTTCCGGCAAACCGGTTGTGTAGAGATAAAAGGTTCAATCAAATAAGGATCACCTTGACACCGTTTTCCACTATACTCAAGATGAAAATCATCAGATCAATTTGTTCAATGCAGCTGGATTAAAATACAGGGATCCGGGATTAGTCTGTTTATTCTCCGGCAAATATATGGCTTTTATCTTCTCTATCTATGCCTGATGCTCCAAATACCGAATCGACTAACGCCAGTGCGGAAGCTATTTGTTTTCCCGGATGAGAGAGCCGTTGCGGAAAAGGAAGGAGAATGTATGAATTCTAACACTTCATCTGTGAAAAGACTGATCTCGAACTGACTTGGGAGAGACCGTAGCAAATTCTGGGTAGGGAAAACGGGGCATTCTTTCTTGAAGTTGAAGGGAAGGCGCCTGTATTCCAAACTCGTAAGAATAAACCAAACAAATTGAACAAAATACAGCTAAAGGAGTACAACTATTCCAGCAGGATTTGGGAAATCTTGCTCTTGAAATCATAGAAATGGATATTCTGGCCGGGTTAAAAGTATGGGATGGCTGAAAGAGTATTCTTGAGGATGGGGGTTAATGCAACGTAACTGATGATAGGGCCATTGAGTTTCTAATAAACTACTGTCATATTGCAAAATGCTATTCCTTGCAGACGGCATTGTTTTCCTCACTTTTCCTTATTTAGCACCACGGTATTTAGATAGAATAAACGAAAAGCGTTTTCAAGTAAAAAAATTATTCTACCAGTAGGATTAAGAATAAAACCGACGAGCCTCTGGCGAGTCAGTGACATTCTTAATTCTACTAGTAGAATAATTTTTGAAAACACTACACGTTTATTTTGTTTATCCCATAAATCTTTTACAGGGCAGTCGCGGTGAAATCGTGCTGTACTCGCTACAGAACACAGCGAGAAGTGAGGAGCACATTGGTCCAATTCGAAGACAAGCAAAATTGCCCAAAATAAAAAAGGCGAAGTGATACATTTCTCTCTAAAAATAATTCCCCTACAAACCTGAGCTAAACTTGCAAAAATACTTTATTAAATGAACAATGTGTAGTGTTTTCTATTGGTATTGTGAAATACTTTCAAACAGGTTTAAAGAAAACAACAATTATTGAACTTTTTTATAAAACTACACGAATGCGGAAGAGGTCAGAGGTCAACAGGTCCGTCTCTACTGTAGGAATAAATTCTTTCAGTGTTAAACCAATGGGGAAAATTTATCACCCTACTTGGTGAATAAAGAAAAATTTATCCAAGACATTTATTGTTCGAAAAAACAGACATTTATGGGATAAAAATGGTTAAACAGTGTAGAATTGAACAACAGTTACACCTGTGACCATTTTCCTGCCTAATAAATCAATCATTTATACAACAGAATTTGTTTGTTATATCATTGTGATTTAAATGAAGTATGGCCAGTTTTATTTGATACTAAATAAACGTCAAGAAAAACAATGCTCAATCTGAAATACACAGTTTTTCATTTCATTTCTCTTCTTGATCTAACAATCATGAATAATGAGATTTTTTTTCCAACAAGTATTGTAAACATTCACCGCGGCTGACATTTGTATTGGTATTGTGGCCGTTATGACATACAAATTTATTCTTTATAATTTCACTTTATCTGAACAATTCCAATATCTGTTAGTTTTGATGACAATAAAAAAGAATAAATGAGAATCAGGCTTCACAGTCATCAATCATTTTTTAAAATTATGACATTATTTGTATTGTTAAGAATATGCAACTCTCTTCGTCTGAGGGATCAAATGACAGCATGTCACAAGGAAAGGTTATCCTTCAGCTTGGATTGATATTGCACTTGGCTCTAAAACGTTTAGAAACAGGAATTCAGTGGGCTTCTGTTCTCTAAAGGCATAAATAAGGGGGATGGGGTGGAGTGAAAGGTGTGTGCCCCACCCCCTGGAATAGAGTCTTTGATATCGATTCACTGTTGCTAGTAACCATATACTTTCTTCACCCTTTGAACTCTAGTGGTACCTTCCATGCCAGTTCAATGGCAGCAATTAGAAGAGTCCATATTCATTATTTGGGGTAGACAATTAGTATTTTCCACGTGCAGCCTCAGGGCTGCACGTTGAAAATATTGATTGGTCTACCATACACTTTTACTGAACAGCCATCCTATTCAGAGACGTTCTGACGTATCATGTTCCTGGCCGGAAAAGCGACCACTCGGGTTCAAATGTTTAAGAGACTAGATTTGTTACTGTTCATTGAATGCAAAAATATTGACATACCTGGAACAAATTAGTAACAAGTTAAATTTGATATCACTAGAAATAGGAGAGTTCATACTGTAACAGGATTATCCAAAATCCGCTGATATCCGTTTGGGGTGAAGGTGCTTATAGAGGACTGAAATTGGAGCGCTGTGAAATCCGTTACTTATTCCCAGTTCCTTATTCGACTTTCTAAATTTAGCAGAAATTCGAAAAATGAATGGCCTTATAGGGTGGCGCCCTAAAATACAAGATTATTCAAATCCTAAGGTTCACCCTCCCACCCCTTTTTAGGGGCCACATTGGACCCTAAAAGTGACCAAATGGTCAAAATCGTAATTATTGATGGAAATTCGCGGAACAAACGGCGTCATACGGTGGCACCCGAAAAGACAAGATCATTCAAATCCTAAGGTTCACCCTCCAACCCCTTTTTAGGGGCCAGATTGGACCCTAAAAGTAACCAAATGGTCAAAATCGTAATAATTGACGGAAATTCGCGGAACAAACGGCGTCATAGGGTGGCGCCCGAAAATACAAGATCATTCAAATCCTAAGGTTCACCCTCCAACCCCTTTTTAGGGGCCATATTGGACCCTAAAAGTGACCAAATGGTCAAACTGGTAACTGTTGGCCGTAATTCGCGGAACAAACGGCGTTATAGGGTGGCGCCCTAAAATGCAAGATTATTCAAATCCTAAGGTTCGCCCTCTCACCCCTTTTTAGGGGCCAGATTGGACCCTAAAAGTGACCAAATGGTCAAAATCGTAATTATTGACCGAAATTCGGCGAACACATGGCGTTATAGGGCGGCGCCCTAAAATGCAAGGTTATTCAAATCCTAAGGTTCACACTCCCACCCCTTTTTAGGGGCCAGATTGGACCTTAAAAGTGACCAAATGGTCAAAATCGTAATTATTGACGGAAATTCGCGGAACAAACGGCCTTATAGGGTGGCGCCCTAAAATGCAAGAGTATTCAAATCCTAAGGTTCACCCTCCCACCCCTTTTTAGGGGCCACATTGGACCCTAAAGTGACCAAATGGTCAAAATCGTAATTATTGATGGAAATTTGCGGAACAAACGGCGTCATAGGGTGGCGCCCGAAAATACAACATCATTCAAATCCTAAGGTTCACCCTCCCACCCCTTTTTAGGGGCCACATTGGACCCTAAAAGTGACCAAATGGTCAAAATCGTAATTATTCATGGAAATTCGCGGAACAAACGGCGTCATAGGGTGGCGTCCGAAAATACAAGATCATTCAAATCCTAAGGTTCACCCTCCAACCCCTTTTTAGGGGCCAGATTGGACCCTAAAAGTGACCAAATGGTCAAAATCGTAATTATTGACGGAAATTCGCGGAACAAACGGCGTCATAGGGTGGCGCCCAAAAATACAAGATCATTCAAATCCTAAGGTTCACCCTCCAACCCCTTTTTAGGGGCCATATTGGACCCTAAAAGTGACCAAATGTTCAAACTCGTAACTGTTGGCCGTAATTCGCGGAACAAACTGCCTTCAAGGGTAGCGCCCTAAAATGCAAGATTATTCAAATCCTAAGGTTCACCCTCTCATCCCTTTTTAGGGGCCAGATTGGACCCTAAAAGTGACCAAACGGTCAAAATCGTAATTATTGACCGAAATTCGGCGAACACACGGCATTATAGGGTGGCGCCCTAAAATACAAGATTATTCAAATCCTAAGGTTCACCCTCCCACCCCATTTTAGGGGCCACATTGGACCCTAAAAGTGACCAAATGGTCAAAAATCGTAATTATTGATGGAAATTCGCGGAACAAACGACGTCATAGGATGGCGCCCGAAAATACAAGATCATTCAAATCCTAAGGTTCACCCTCCAACCCCTTTTTAGGGGCCATATTGGACCCTAAAAGTGACCAAATGGTCAAACTCGTAACTGTTGGCCGTAATTCGCGGAACAAACTGCCTTATAGGGTGGAGCCCTAAAATGCAAGATTATTCAAATCCTAAGGTTCACCCTCCAACCCCTTTTTGGGGGTCATATTGGACCCTAAAAGTGACCAAATGGTCAAACTCATAACTGTTGGCCGTAATTCGCGGAACAAACTGCCTTATAGGGTGGCGCCCTAAAATGCAAGATTATTCAAATCCGAAGGTTCGCCCTCTCACCCCTTTTTAGGGGCCAGATTGGACCCTAAAAGTGGCCAAATGGTCAAAATCGTAATTTTTGACCGAAATTCGGCGAACACACGGCGTCATAGGGTGGCGCCCTAAAATACAAGATTATTCAAATCCTAAGGTTCACACTCCCACCCCCTTTAGGGGCCAGAGTGGACCCTAAAAGTGACCAAATGGTCAAAATCGTAATTACTGATGGAAATTCGCGGAACAAAGGGCCTTATAGGGTGGCGCCCTAAAATACAAGAGTATTCAAATCCTAAGGTTCACACTCCCACCCCTTTTTAGGGGCCAGATTGGACCCTAAAAGTGACCAAATGGTCAAAATCGTAATATTTGACCGAAATTCAGCGAACACACGGCCTTACAGGGTGGCGCCCTAAAAAACAAGATTATTCAAATCCTAAGGTTCACACTCCCACCCCTTTTTAGGGGCCAGATTTGACCCTAAAAGTGACCAAATGGTCAAAATCGTAATTATTGACGGAAATTCGCGAAACAAACGGCCTTATAGGGTGGCGCCCTAAAATACAAGAGTATTCAAATCCTAAGGTTCACACTCCCACCCCTTTTTAGGGGCCAGATTGGACCCTAAAAGTGACCAAATGGTCAAAATCGTAATTATTGACGGAAATACGCGGAACAAACGGCCTTATAGGGTGGCGCCCTAAAATACAAGATTATTCAAATCCTAAGGTTCACCCTCCAAGCCCTTTTTAGGGGCCATATTGGACCCTAAAAGTGACCAAATGGTCAAAATCCTAATTATTAACGGAAATTCGCGGAACAAACGGCGGCATAGGGTGGCGCCCAAAAATACAAGATTATTGAAATCCTAAGGTTCAACCTACCACCCCTTTTTAGGGGCCTCATTGGACCCTAAAAGTGACCAAATGGTCAAAATCGTAATTTTTGACCAAAATTCGCGGAACACACGGCGTTATAGGGTGGTGCCCTAAAATACAAGATTATTCAAATCCTAAGGTTCACCCTCCCACTCCTTTTAAGGGGCCAGATTGGACCCTAAAAGTGACAAAATGGTCAGAATCGTAATTATTGATAGAAATCGCGGAACAAACGGCGTCATCGGGTGGCGCCCAAAAATACAAGATCATTCAAATCCTAGGGTTCAGCCTCCAACCCTTTTTAGGGGCCATATTGGACCCTAAAAGTGACCAAATAGTCAAAATTGTAATTATTGATGGAAATTCGCGGAACAAACGGCGTCATAGGGTGGCGCCCGAAAATACAAGATTATTCAAATCCTAAGGTTCACCCTCCCACCCCTTTTTTGGGGCCACATTGGACCCTAAAAGTGACCAAATGGTCAAAATCGTAATTATTGATGGAAATTTCCGGAACAAACGGCCTTATAGGGTGGCGCCCTAAAATACAAGATTATTCAAATCCTAAGGTTCACACTCCCACCCCTTTTTAGGGACCAGATTGGACCCTAAAAGTGACCAAATGGTCCAAATCGTAATTATTGATGGAAATTCCCGGAACAAACGGCCTTATAGGGTGGCGCCCTAAAATACAAGATTATTCAAATCCTAAGGTTCACACTCCCACCCCTTTTTAGGGGCCAGATTGGACCCTAAAAGTGACCAAATGGTCAAAATCGTAATTATTGATGGAAATTCGCGGAACAAACGGCGTGATAGGGTGGCGCCCGAAAATACAAGATCATTCAAATCCTAAGGTTCACCCTCCAACCCCTTTTTAGGGGCCATATTGGACCCTAAAAGTGACCAAATGGTCAAACTCGTAACTGTTAGCCGTAATTCGCGGAACAAACGGCGTTATAGGGTGGCGCCCTAAAATGCAAGACTATTGAAAACCTAAGGTTCGCCCTTCCACCCCTTTTTAGGGGCCAGATTGGACCCTAAAAGTGACCAAATGGTCAAAATCGTAATTATTGACGGAAATTCGCGAAACAAACGGCCTTATAGGGTGGCGCCCTAAAATACAAGAGTATTCAAATCCTAAGGTTCACACTCCCACCCCTTTTTAGGGGCCAGATGGGACCCTAAAAGTGACCAAATGGTCAAAATCGTAATTTATGACCGAAATTCGGCGAACACACGGCGTTATAGGGTGGCGCCCTAAAATACAAGATTATTTAAATCCTAAGGTTCACACTCCCACCCCTTTTTAGGGGCCAGATTGGACCCTAAAAGTGACCAAACGGTCAAAATCGTAATTATTGACCGAAATTCGGCGAACACATGGCGTTATAGGGTGGCACCCTAAAATGAAAGATTATTCAAATCCTAAGGTTTGCCCTCGCACTGCTTTTTAGGGGCTTCATTGGACCCTAAAAGTGACCAAAGTCAAAATCATAATTATTTATCGTAATTTGCGAAACAATTGGCGTTATAGGGTGGCGCCCTAAAATACAAGATTATTCAAATCCTAAGGTTCACACTCCCACCCCTTTTTAGGGGCCAGATTGGACCCTAAAAGTGACCAAATGGTCAAACTGGTAACTGTTGGCCGTAATTCGCGGAACAAACGGCGTTATAGGGTGGCGCCCTAAAATGCAAGATTATTCAAATCCTAAGGTTCGCCCTCTCACCCCTTTTTAGGGGCCAGATTGGACCCTAAAAGTGACCAAATGGTCAAAATCGTAATTATTGACTGAAATTCGGCGAACACATGGCGTTATAGGGTGGCGCCCTAAAATGCAAGGTTATTCAAATCCTAAGGTTCACACTCCCGCCCCTTTTTAGGGGCCAGATTGGACCCTAAAAGTGACCAAATGGTCAAAATCGTAATTATTGACGGAAATTCGCGGAACAAACGGCCTTATAGGGTGGCGCCCTAAAATACAAGATTATTCAAATCCTAAGGTTCACCCTCCCACCCCTTTTTAGGGGCCACATTGGACCCTAAAAGTGACCAAATGGTCAAAATCGTAATTATTGACCGAAATTCGGCGAACACATGGCGTTATAGGGTGGCGCCCTAAAATGCAAGGTTATTCAAATCCTAAGGTTCACACTCCCACCCCTTTTTAGGGGCCAGATTGGACCCTAAAAGTGACCAAATGGTCAAAATCGTAATTATTGACGGAAATTCGCGGAACAAACGGCCTTATAGGGTGGCGCCCGAAAATACAACATCATTCAAATCCTAAGGTTCACCCTCCCACCCCTTTTTAGGGGCCACATTGGACCCTAAAAGTGACCAAATGGTCAAAATCGTAATTATTGATGGAAATTTCCGGAACAAACGGCCTTATAGGGTGGCGCCCTAAAATACAAGATTATTCAAATCCTAAGGTTCACACTCCCACCCCTTTTTAGGGACCAGATTGGACCCTAAAAGTGACCAAATGGTCAAAATCGTAATTATTGATGGAAATTCCCGGAACAAACGGCCTTATAGGGTGGCGCCCTAAAATACAAGATTATTCAAATCCTAAGGTTCACACTCCCACCCCTTTTTAGGGGCCAGATTGGACCCTAAAAGTGACCAAATGGTCAAAATCGTAATTATTGATGGAAATTCGCGGAACAAACGGCGTGATAGGGTGGCGCCCGAAAATACAAGACCATTCAAATTCTAAGGTTCACCCTCCCACCCCTTTTTAGGGGCCATATTGGACCCTAAAAGTGACCAAATGGTCAAACTCGTAACTGTTAGCCGTAATTCGCGGAACAAACGGCGTTATAGGGTGGCGCCCTAAAATGCAAGACTATTGAAAACCTAAGGTTCGCCCTTCCACCCCTTTTTAGGGGCCAGATTGGACCCTAAAAGTGACCAAATGGTCAAAATCATAATTATTGACGGAAATTCGCGGAACAAACGGCCTTATAGGGTGGCGCCCTAAAACACAAGAGTATTCAAATCCTTAGGTTCACACTCCCACCCTTTTTTAGGGGCCAGATGGGACCCTAAAAGTGACCAAATGGTTAAAATCGTAATTATTGATGGAAATTCGCGGAACAAACGATGTCATAGGGTGGCGGCCGAAAATACAAGATCATTCAAATCCTAAGGTTCACCCTCCCACCCCTTTTTAGGGGCCACATTGGACCCTAAAAGTGACCAAACGGTCAAAAATCGTAATTATTGACCGAAATTCGTCGAACACACGGCGTTATAGGGTGGCGCCCTAAAATGCAAGATTATTCAAATCCTAAGGTTCACACTCCCACCCCTTTTTAGGGGCCAGATTGGACCCTAAAAGTGACCAAACGGTCAAAATCGTAATTATTGACCGAAATTCGGCGAACACATGGCGTTATAGGGTGGCGCCCTAAAATGAAAGATTATTCAAATCCTAAGGTTCGCCCTCGCACCGCTTTTTAGGGGCTTCATTGGACCTAAAATACAAGCTCATTCAAATCCTAAGGTTCACCCTCCAGCCCCTTTTTAGGGGCCAAATTGGACTCTAAAAGTGACCAAACGGTCAAAATGGTAATTATTGGCTGAAATATTGAGAACAAATGGCCTTCTAGGGTGACACCGTAAATTACGAGATTATTCAAATCCTCGGGTTCATCCTTCGACCCTATTTATGGGCCCTACTGAAGCCCTGAAACGCCCAGTTGTAAAATGTTACAAAAATAAGTAAAAATCATCAGATATTTTATTGCTGGTAGATTGCATCCGAGGAATAGAAAATTGACACGACGTCATCCCCAATCGGACGCCATATCGGGCCCTACTAAGACCCCGAAAAGGGTCAGTTACAAAATAATTTATGAGAGGCAGCGAGGACTAAAAAGATTGACATCTCGGGTGCCCCGATCGGACATCATTTAGGACCATGCTAAGACTTCCAAAAGGGCCAGTTACAAAACATCAAGGACACAAATGGGTATATTAGAAACAGTTACTATACTTGGCAATCATCGCTGGATGTTCTTGGCGTTGATGGGGACCCCTTTGGAATAAGGCGATTGACAGTTCAACTGGCCCGATAGAAAACCTTTTTTGGGACCTCTATCTGGGCTTTAAAATGGTAGTTATGTGTTGATAGGGGCTGGCAAAACAGGACACGGGGGATATCAGCAGGCATTATCTACATGTAAAAGTCTTCTCCGATGGAACACATACAGTGGTCATTTCTGGATTGCATCCTTCTGTAAACCCATGATATTGCATTACAGATTTGCTTAAGTTACTGCTAACATTGAACACCTTAGTGGGACAATTCATAAATCCGCCAAGCTGTGTTGTCTAAAAATAGAGATACAGTCCAATATGAAGCACCCACTATAGACGTGTTCAACTTCAGAGACCATCACCAAACGCGTGTGCTTCTATCATATTCTGGTCTGGCATATGCTGACCAAAAACATATTTATTCACCTATTTACTTGTATAGTTACTTGTAGTGTTGGTACATGTCTGTCAATAAGCAGATAGGTGGGAATATCAGTTATGGGTTGGGCTTTTATCGGCCACTGTCGGGTGAACACCTCATTTATGGAAGTGAGCTTTAGTATCTGAAGAAGGTATAAATAATTGCTTTTGCTTGATCTGTTCCTTATGATCAGTGTTATTGTGGAGTGATATTTGTGTGTACGGCGACATCAACCCCCTCAACCGAATCAATCCGCATAAAGCCTGATGAGCAAGCTTCTTATTTTTATTTTATCAAACCTTGTTTGATTGCATACCTCAGTTAATTTGTACTATCGGGTTGTCCGTCATTGTCGAAATCCACTCTGACTACCACGAAACAAAGATGTTCCCGTCATATTCAACCTTCAGTGGGTGATAATCTTGTAAAAATAGTTGATTGCCGCATAATATATTTGTATGTATTTAATAATATAATCATCTCTGAGAAATGTAAATGGGAGGAAAAACACAAACGACTGGAACAAGTGCGTTCTGACACTATGGGATCACCCACTGACCCGTCCCCATTATGCTTTTATTTCCACCACCCTTCACTTATTGAGAAAACTTTAAAAGGAAAGATAAGTTAAAGAATTCTAAAATTGTTTTACTGAATAAATTACATAAAAATAAAATGATACAAACAGTGAGAAACATAAGAGAGGCATCTGCTAAGTACATAAAATAACAATAGTTAAAACATATTACAAAACCCTTCTAAAATCAAAACAACTCTCCTAAACAGTTAGATAGCAGTAGTTTGTAATGTGGTTTTGAGGGATAGTTTGGGGGACCTCGGTGGGGGCCCTCGGAAGTGAAGCAGTAGTATGTCGTGTGGTTTTCAGGGACCATTGGCAGGACCCCGCAGGGGGACCTCGGAAGGGAAGCAGTAGTATGTCTCGTATGTTTGAGTCCTCATTGGCAGGACCCCCGCAGGGGGACCTCGGAAGGGAAACAGTAGTATGTCATGTGGTTTTCAGGGATCATTGGCAGGACCCCGCAGGGGGACCTCGGAAGGGAAGCAGTAGTATGTCTCGTATGTTTGAGTCCTCATTGGCAGGACCCCGCAGGGGGACCTCGGAAGGGAAGCAGTAGTATGTCATGTGGTTTTCAGGGATCATTGGCAAGACCCCACAGGGGGACCTCGGAAGGGAAGCAGTAGCATGTCTCGTATGTTTGAGCCCTCATTGGCAGGACCCCGCAGGGGGACCTCGGAAGGGAAGCAGTAGTGTGTCATGTGGTTTTCAGGGATCATTGGCAGGACCCCGCAGGGGGACCTCGGAAGGGAAGCAGTAGTATGTCATGTGGTTTACAGGGATCATTGGCAGGACCCCGCAGGGGGACCTCGGAAGGGAAGCAGTAGTTTGGCAGGAGCTTTTCAGGGATCATTGGCAGGACCCCGCAGGGGTACCTCGAAAAGGAAGCACTGGTATGTCAGGGGCTTTTCAGGGGTTAGTTGGGGGATCTCATCGGGAGACCCCGCAGGGGGCCATTGAAGAGAGAGAGCCAGAGGGGAAGGGAAGTAGGAGGAGATGTGGAGATCCGGTTGTAGAAACCACAGGTTTTTACGACAATTAGCCTCTAGTCCCCACCAGCCCCAAATAGTCCCCACCAGACCCCACTACTTCCCACCAATCCTCAAATCACCAAAAAAAAACCACAAAAAACAAACAAACCCGACTATATGTGATATGGATTCTTCAAGAATATTTTGCAGCACGTAGTGCAACAGGACCGTCATACCTTTGACATAGCCTTCATGGCCTCATACGACTAAAAAAGCCCTACTTACGGAATCCCTTTTTAAGAATCCCTTTTTGGAATCCTTTTTTCCTGAAATGAGTCTAAGAGTCGTTCGAGGAGTCACTCGAACGAGCAATTGCTCGTTAGCTCATTTGCTCGATGGGATCCGAGTCGTTCGAGCAATATATGCGAGTCACTCGAGGTAAGACGGAATCCCACTTATGGAATCCCTTTTGGGGAATCCCATTGGTGGAATCCCTTTTTTGAAAACGGCTGTGGCTATGGAATCCCTTTTTTCTGAAATGAGTCTAAGAGTCGTTCGAGGTGTCACTCGAACGAGCAATTGCTCGTTAGCTCATTTGCTCAATGGGATTCGAGTCGTTCGAGCAATATATGCGAGTCACTCGAGGTAAGACGGAATCTCACTTGTGGAATCCCTTTTTCAAAAACGGCTGTGGCTATGGAATCCCTTTTTCCTGAAATGAGTCTAAGAGTCGTTCGAGGAGTCACTCGAACGAGCAATTGCTCGTTGGCTCATTTGTTCGATGGGATTCGAGTCGTTCGAGCAATATATGCGAGTCACTCGAGGTAAGACGGAATCCCACTTATGGAATCCCTTTTGGGGAATCCCATTTGTGGAATCCCTTTTTCGAAAACGGCTGTGGCTATGGAATCCCTTTTTCCTGAAATGAGCCTAAGAGTCGTTCGAGGAGTCACTCGAACGAGCAATTGCTCGTTGGCTCATTTGCTCGATGGGATTCGAGTCGTTTGAGCAATATGCCGAGTCACTCGATCGAGCAATTACTCTAAAGCTCATTTGCCCGATGGGATTCGAGTCATTCGAGCAATGACTTATCAGTAACTGCTCGATAGCTTATTGGCTGTCTTCAACGACCCTGTACCGGGGTCCCCCGATGAGATCCTGCCAATGATTCCTGAAAAGCCCCTGACATACTACTGCTTCCCTTCCGAGGTCCCCTTGCGGGGTTCTGCCAATGATCCCTGAAAACCACACAACATACTACTGCTTCCCTTCCGAGGTCCCCCTGCGGGGTCCTGCCAATGATCCCTGAAAACCACATAACACACTACTGCTTCCCTTCCGAGGTCCCCCCTGCGGGGTCCTGCCAATGAGGACTCAAACATACGAGACATACTACTGCTTCCCTCCCGAGGTCCCCCTGTGGGGTCCTGCCAATAATCCCTGAAAACCACATGACACACTACTGCTTCCCTTCCGAGGTCCCCCCCTGCGGGGTCCTGCCAATGAGGACTCAAACATACGAGACATACTACTGCTTCCCTTCCGAGGTCCCCCTGCGGGGTCCTGCCAATGATCCCTGAAAACCACATGACACACTACTGCTTCCCTTCCGAGGTCCCCCTGCAGGGTCCTGCCAGTGAGGACTCAAACATACGAGACATACTACTGCTTCCCTTCCGAGGTCCCCCTGGGGGGTCCTGCCAATGATCCCTGAAAACCACATGACACACTACTGCTTCCCTTCCGAAGTCCCCCTGCGGGGTCCTGCCAATGATCCCTGAAAACCACACGACATACTACTGATAGCTTTTGGTTTTCAAACTAAAAACAGTCCACTATCATAGCTGTTTTAATCTTTTTATTCTTTATTCTATCAGTAACAATATACATGTATTTCAAGCACTATCTTTCTGTTTATTCTTGATACCCCAATGATACCCACCCAAAGCCTTAGGAGCCATTATAACTGGGACCCCATGTGCACACTCCACCAATCCTGTGTGTGAGCTCCCAGTGGTGGGACGGGAGGGGATCTTCAATTCAAATACAAACTGTCACTTACCCCCAAATACAAACTGTCACTTACTGTTTTTAACATCTATCATTCCCAGGAGGCATCAGAATCGATTTCAGTGCTTCAGAATTTGAAAACAATATACATAGAGGGGGTTCAGACCCTCAACCGTGGGGGGGGGGGGGATACGCCCAATTCCATGGGTCAGTCCTTCGAAATATGTCAGCGTTATATCGAACTTGCATCCCCATTTCGAAAATAGAGAAATCGATTATATATAGTTATATACAATATAGCAGGGGCGTAGTCCGGATTTTATAATTGTCTGTGTGAGTGGGGGTGGGGGGCTAGCCAGTTTGTTTTCGTTCTTAAAGTATGTGTGTGTGTGGGCAACCTTGATATTTGAAAAGACTCGGTGGGATTTCGAAGGTCTCCCTCAATTCTAACTAGGACCTCTGTCATTTACACTCCTCGTACTTCCCTTCAGGGAAGTAGGGGGTGAGGCAATGGCATGAAGACCAAACAGAACATTTTGCAAAACTCCGTGCTTTAAGATTCAATATGAAGTAATTTTAGTGTGTGTAGCTCCATCATTTGGGACAAGCATGATTTGGGGAGTTTTTGTTATGTGAAACATGGTCATGATCACTTTATCCCCCCACCCCCCAAGCCAGGCGGCTAGGCGACTGATTTCTGTAGACCACAACGGGAAACGTACAGGGAAATATTACCGGAAAATAGCATTGTCTTTTTTTAAATGCATTGTCGAGTTACACCCTTGTGCTAAATAGAGACTGTTGCGTTTGTTTTCCTCAACAAAGACTAAGACTAAGGCAGCATTGAGAGAAATGCCTTGTAGCACTTTTTGGAAGGGGGGGGGGGGGGCAAAGTGTTATATCGTACACAATTCATTGTTTGTTAATTCCAGTCTCCTGCTAAACACATTATTGTGTATCATACACAATATGTATAGTAGGCGAGGGGAATCAAGAACCAATTACTTCATGCCCAATCTGTGCCAGTATCTGTGAGAGAAAGGTAGTAAGGATTGTGCCAAGACATCAGCTTCAATGGTAATCGTATGTGCTAACTGGGCAAGAAATATAAAGAAGAAAAAATCAGCTTCAATGGTAATCTTATGTGCTAACTGGGCAAGAAATATAAAGAAGAAAATTAGATGTACACGGATTGGACACTAGCCGAAGTGTCCAGAGACAGCGGGTGGGCACTCTAGGGAGCAAAATTCACTAACCTTATATAAAGTGAAAGAAATTACTTCTAGGTGATAAGTGTGTTTCATTTTATATAAACTTTGTGCAGGCTGACATTTCAAATTCTGAAGCTCTGAGATCGATTCTGGCGCCTCCCGAGGAAAGATGGGGTTAAAAACAGTAAGTGGCAGTTTGCACCTGGGTCCATCTGCCCTCTCCCACCTCCATCACTCCATGGCCCACCACTGGAAGCTCATACATAGGGATTGATGTATATATCAGTGTTAACAATTTGTTGAATGATGTGACGATATTTCGGCATCAAAACTAAAATTATCGCTAATTATAAAATGTGTGAGTGAGTAAAAATAAAACTACTTCATCTTTCAATGACAATTAAAAGTCAATCATAACAAAATACTATTTCGTAACAATCGTCTGGTTACTCAACAAAAATCTTGAACTCTATCACCGGGTTTCAGATGCATAATACAATCCGAGATAATAATGAAGGACACGATGAAAAGCAATGTGCATCAAGTGGTCATTCAAAGACAAACAACACTTATTGTTTTTCCAACGCTTGGCCGATGTGGCCCCTAAAAAGGGGTGGGAGGGTGAACCCTAGGATTTGAATAATCTTACATTTTAGGGCGCCACCCTATAACTCCGTTTGTTCCGCGAATTACGGCCAACAATTACGATTTTGACCATTGGGTCACATTTAGGGTCCATGGTGGCCCCTAAAAAGGGGTTGGAGGGTGAACCTTCGGATTTGAATGATCTTGTATTTTGGGCGCCACCTTATGACGCCGTTTGTACCGCGAATTTCCGTCAATAATTACGATTTTGACCATTTGGTCACTTTTAGGGTCCAATCTGGCCCCTAAAAAGGGGTGGGAGGGTGAACCTTAGGATTTGAATGATCTTGTATTTTCGGGGCCACCCTATGACGCCGTTTGTTCCGGGAATTTCCATCAATAATTACGATTTTGACCATTTTGTCACTTTTAGGGTCCAATCTGGCTCCTAAAAAGGAGTGGGAGGGTGAACGTTAGGATTTGAATAATCTTGTATTTTAGGGCGCCACCCTATAAGGCCGTTTGTTCCGCGTATTTCCGTCAATAATTACGATTTTGACCATTTGGTTACATTTAGGGTCCAATCTGGCCCCTCAAAAGGGGTGGGAGTGTGAACCTTAGGATTTGAATAATCTTGCATTTTAGGGCGCCACCCTATAACGCCGTGTGTTTGCCGAATTTCGGTCAAAAATTACGATTTTGACCATTTGGTCACTTTTAGGGTCCAATCTGGCCCCTAAAAGGGGTGGGAGTGTGAACCTTAGGATTTGAATAATCTTGTATTTTAGGGCGCCACCCTATAACGCCCTGTGTTCGCCAAATTTCAGTCAATAATTACGATTTTGACTATTTGGTCACTTTTAGGGTCCAATCTGGCCCCTAAAAAGGGGTGGGAGGGCGAACCTTAGGATTTGAATAATCTTGCACTTTAGGGCGCCACCCTATAACGCCGTTTGTTCCGCGAATTACGGCCAACAGTTACGAGTTTGACAATTTGGTCACTTTTAGGGTCCAATATGGCCCCTAAAAAGGGGTGGGAGTGTGAACCTTAGGATTTGAATAATCTTGTATTTTAGGGCGCCACCCTATAACGCCGTGTGTTCGCCGAATTTCAGTCAATAATTACGATTTTGACTATTTGGTCACTTTTAGGGTCCAATATGGCCCCTAAAAAGGGGTTGGAGCGTGAACCTTAGGATTTGAATAATCTTGTATTTTAGGGCGCCACCCTATAAGGCCGTTTGTTCCGCGTATTTCCGTCAATAATTACGATTTTGACCATTTGGTCACTTGTAGGGTCCAATGTGGCCCC
Source organism: Pictodentalium vernedei (assembly GCA_031216915.1). NCBI lineage: Eukaryota > Metazoa > Mollusca > Scaphopoda > Dentaliida > Dentaliidae > Pictodentalium > Pictodentalium vernedei. Next base: position 181,453,753 of record CM062291.1, read on the forward strand.
TAAAAAGGAGTGGGAGGGTGAACCTTAGGATTTGAATAATCTTGCATTTTAGGGCGCCACCCTATAAGGCCGTTTGTTCCGCGAATTTCCGTCAATAATTACGATTTTGACCATTTGGTCACTTTTAGGGTCCAATCTGGCCCCTAAAAAGGGGTGGGAGTGTGAACCTTAGGATTTCAATAATCCTGCATTTTAGGTCGCCACCCTATAACGCCATGTGTTCGCCGAATTTCGGTCAATAATTACGATTTTGACCATTTGGTCACTTTTAGGGTCCAATCTGGCCCCTAAAAAGTGGTGGTAGTGTGAACCTTAGGATTTGAATAATCTTGTATTTTAGGGCGCCACCCTATAAGGCCGTTTCATCCGCGAATTTCCGTCAATAATTACGATTTTGACCATTTGGTCACTTTTAGGGTCCAATGTGGCCCCTAAAAAGGGGTGGGAGGGTGAACCTTAGGATTTGAATAATCTTGTATTTTAGGACGCCACCCTAAAACGCCGTGTGTTCGCAGAATTTCAGTCAATAGTTACGATTTTGACTATTTGGTCACTTTTAGGGTCCAATCTGGCCCCTGAAAAGGGGTGGGAGGGCGAACCTTAGGATTTGAATAATCTTGCATTTTAGGGCGCCACCCTATAACGCCGTTTGTTCCGCGAATTACGGCCAACAGTTACGAGTTTGACCATTTGGTCACTTTTAGGGTCCAATATGGCCCCTAAAAAGGGGTTGGAGGCTGAACCCTAGGATTTGAATGATCTTGTATTTTTGAGCGCCACCCGATGACGCCGTTTGTTCCGCGATTTCCATCAATAATTACGATTTTGACCATTTTGTCACTTTTAGGGTCCAATCTGGCCCCTAAAAAGGAGTGGGAGGGTGAACGTTAGGATTTGAATAATCTTGCATTTTAGGGAGCCACCCTATAACGCTGTTTGTTCCGCAAATTACGGCCAACAGTTACCAGTTTGACTATTTGGTCACTTTTAGGGTCTAATATGGCCCCTAAAAAGGGGTTGGAGGGTGAACCTTAGGATTTGAATGATCTTGTATTTTCGGGCGCCACCCTATGACGTCGTTTGTTCCGCGAATTTCCATCAATAATTACGATTTTGACCATTTGGTCACTTTTAGGGTCCAATGTGGCCCCTAAAATGGGGTGGGAGGGTGAACCTTAGGATTTGAATAATCTTGTATTTTAGGGTGCCACCCTATAATGCCGTGTGTTCACCGAATTTCGGTCAATAATTACGATTTTGACCGTTTGGTCACTTTTAGGGTCCAATCTGGCCCCTAAAAAGGGGGTGAGAGGGCGAACCTTAGGATTTGAATAATCTTGCATTTTAGGGCGCCAACCTATAAGGCAGTTTGTTCCGTGAATTACGGCCAACAGTTACGAGTTTGAACATTTGGTCACTTTTAGGGTCCAATATGGCCCCTAAAAAGGGGTTGGAGGGTGAACCTTAGGATTTGAATGATCTTGTATTTTCGGGCGCCACCCTATGGCGCCGTTTGTTCCGCGAATTTCCGTCAATAATTTCGATTTTGACAATTTGGTCACTTTTAGGGTCCAATCTGGCCCCTAAAAGGGGGTGGAAGGGTGAACCTTAGGATTTGAATGATCTTGTATTTTCGGGCGCCACCCTATGACGCCGTTTGTTCCGCGAATTCCCATCAATAATTACGATTTTGACCATTTGGTCACTTTTAGGGTCCAATGTGGCCCCTAAAAAGGGGTGGGAGGGTGAACCTTAGGATTTGAATAATCTTGTATTTTAGGGCGCCACCCTATAAGGCCGTTTGTTCCGCGAATTTCCGTCAATAATTACGATTTTGACCATTTGGTCACTTTTAGGGTCCAATGTGGCCCCTAAAAAGGGGTGGGAGTGTGAACCTTAGGATTTCAATAATCTTGCATTTTAGGGCGCCACCCTATAACGCCATGTGTTCGCCGAATTTCGGTCAATAATTACGATTTTGACCATTTGGTCACTTTTAGGGTCCAATCTGGCCCCTAAAAAGTGGTGGTAGTGTGAACCTTAGGATTTGAATAATCTTGTATTTTAGGGCGCCACCCTATAAGGCCGTTTGATCCGCGAATTTCCGTCAATAATTACGATTTTGACCATTTGGTCACTTTTAGGGTCCAATGTGGCCCCTAAAAAGGGGTGGGAGGGTGAACCTTAGGATTTGAATAATCTTGTATTTTCGGGCGCCACCCTATGACGACGTTTGCTCCGCGAATTTCCATCAATAATTACAATTTTGACCATTTGGTCACTTTTAGGGTCCAATATGGCCCCTAAAAAGGGGTTGGAGGGTGAACCTTATGATTTGAATAGTCTTGTATTTTAGGGCGCCACCCTATAAGGCCGTTTGTTCTGCGTATTTCCGTCAATAATTACAATTTTGACCATTTGGTCACTTTTAGGGTCCAATCTGGCCCCTAAAAAGAGGTGGGAGTGTGAACCTTAGGATTGGAATAATCTTTTATTTTAGGGCGCCACCCTATAAGGCCATTTGCTCCGCGAATTTCCGTCAATAATTACGATTTTGACCCTTTGGTCATTTTAGGGTCCAATCTGGCCCCTAAAAAGGGGTGGGAGTGTGAACCTTAGGATTTGAATAATCTTGTATTTTAGGGCGCCACCCTATGACGCCGTTAGTTCCGCGAATTTCCATCAATAATTACGATTTTGACCATTTGGTCACTTTTAGGGTCCAATATGGCCCCTAAAAAGGGGTTGGAGCTGAACCTTAGGATTTGAATGATCTTGTATTTTTGGGCGCCACCCAATGACGCCGTTTGTTCCGCGATTTCCATCAATAATTACGATTTTGACCACTTTGTCACTTTTAGGGTCCAATCCTGCCCCTTAAAAGGAGTGGGAGGGTGAACCTTAGGATTTGAATAATCTTGTATTTTAGGGCGCCACCCTATAACGCCGCGTGTTCCGCGAATTTCGGTCAATACTTACGATTTTGACGATTTGGTCACTTTTAGGGTCCAATGTGGCCCCTAAATATGGGTGGTAGGGTGAACCTTAGGATTTGAATAATCTTGTATTTTCGGGCGCCACCCTATGACGCCGTTTGTTCCGCGAATTTGCATCAATAATTAGGATTTTGACCATTTGGTCACTTTTAGGGTCCAATATGGCCCCTAAAAAGGGCTTGGAGGGTAAACCTTAGGATTTGAATAATCTTGTATTTTAGGGCGCCACCCTATAAGGCCGTTTGTTCAGCGTATTTCCGTCAATAATTACGATTTTGACCATTTGGTCACTTTTAGGGTCCAATCTGGCCCCTAAAAAGGGGTGGGAGTGTGAACCTTAGGATTTGAAAACTCTTGTATTTTAGGGCGTCACCCTATAAGGCCGTTTGTTCCGCGAATTTCCGTCAATAATTACGATTTTGACCATTTGGTCACTTTTAGGGTCCAATCTGGCCCCTAAAAAGGGGTGGGAGGGTGAACCTTAGGATTTGAATAATCTTGTATTTTAGGGCTCCACCCTATAATGCCGTGTGTTCGCCGAATTTCGGTCAATAATTACGATTTTGACCGTTTGGTCACTTTTAGGGTCCAATCTGGCCCCTAAAAAGGGGGTGAGAGGGCGAACCTTAGGATTTGAATAATCTTGCATTTTAGGGCGCCACCCTATAAGGCAGTTTGTTCCCCGAATTACGGCCAACATTTACGAGTTTGAACATTTGGTCACTTTAGGGTCCAATATGGCCCCTAAAAAGGAGTTTGAGGGTGAACCTTAGGATTTGAATGATGTTGTATTTTCGGGCGCCACCCTATGAAGCCGTTTGTTCCGCAAATTTCCATCAATAATTACGATTTTGACCATTTGGTCACTTTTAGGGTCCAATGTGGCCCCTAAAAAGGGGTGGGAGGTGAACCTTAGGATTTGAATAATCTTGTATTTTAGGGCGCTACCCTATAAGGACGTTTGTTCCGCAAATTTCCGTCAATAATTACGATTTTGACCATTTGGTCACTTTTAGGGTCCAATCTGGCCCCTAAAAAGGGGTGGGAGTGTGAACCTTAGGATTTGAATAACCTTGCATTTTAGGGCGCCACCCTCTAACGCCATGTGTTCGCCGAATTTCGGTCAATAATTACGATTTTGACCATTTGGTCACTTTTAGGGTCCAATCTGGCCCCTAAAAAGGGGTGAGAGGGCGAACCTTAGGATTTGAATAATCTTGCATTTTAGGGCGCCACCCTATAACGCCGTTTGTTCCACGAATTACGGCCAACAGTTACCAGTTTGACCATTTGGTCACTTTTAGGTCCAATATGGCCCCTAAAAAGGGGTTGGAGGGTGAACCTTAGGATTTGAATGATCTTGTATTTTCGGGCGCCACCCTATGAAGCCGTTTGTTCCGCGAGTTTCCGACAATAATTACGATTTTGACCATTTGGTCACTTTTAGGGTCCAATCTGGCCCCTAAAAAGGGGTTGGAGGGTGAACCTTAGGATTTGAATGATCTTGTATTTTCGGGCGCCACCGTTTGTTCCGCGAATTTCCATCAATAATTACGATTTTGACCATTTGGTCACTTTTAGGGTCCAATGTGGCCCCTAAAAAGGGGTGGGAGGGTGATCCTTAGGATTTGAATAATCTTGTATTTTAGGGCGCCACCCTATAAGGCCATTTATTTTCGAATTTCTGCTAAATTTAGAAAGTCGAATAAGGAACTGGGAATATGTAACGGATTTCACAGCGCTTGAAATTGGACGGTATGTCTTATCCACTTCGAAGAGAAATGAGTAGCATTTATTGATTTCGGGTGCTGCACGCAGTCTGCCATAATACAAAATCTGCATTCGGTATCTGGTATATTCGGCAACGTAGAAGCGCCAGGTGTTGTTGTGATAGTAACCTGTTTAAACAGAATAGTAATCCGTTTCAACAGATTAGTAATCCGTTTAAACAGATCAGTAATCCGTTTAAACAGATTACTTAATTTGCTTAAACAGATTAGTAATCCGTTTAAACAGATTAGTAATCCGTTTAAACAGATTAGTAATCCGTTTAAACAGATTAGTAGTCGGTTTAAACGGGTTAAGTAATATATTTAAATGGATTACTAATCTGTTTAAATGGATTACTAATCTGTTTAAACGGATTACTAATCTATTTAAACGGATTACTAATCTTTTTAAACGGATTACTAATCTGTTTAAACGGATTAAGTAATCGGTTTAAACGGATTACTAATCTGTTTAAACAGATTACTATCACAACAACACGTGGGGCGTCTACGTTGCCGTAGGTATACGTTCATTTGAGACTTGTATTGTTATTTTGGTAGATATTTTGATAGATCGAATGGTGTATTTTTGAATAGTCGCTAGCAAGTGTCTCGGCTTTTTGCACGAATTATTTTGTGTGTGTCTTTTGTCGATTCTTTTGCCGCCTTCTGAAATCTTACGATTCAGACTGATGTTATGTGACTATTTTGTTAGGGTTACTCTTGAGCAAAGGTTTCTGTTGACATTATTTGTTGTTAGTGCATTTAATACCACGGAAACACCAGCCAAAAAAATTGTTCATTGTTGGTGATCGAGTGTCTCTGAAAGTTGACATCAATGTCCTCGACCTGAGTGAGAATTTTCCAAATCCTCTCTGGGAATTTCCAACTGCCGAAGAAATCAAATGCACCCTCTCTCCTAATGTTCTAAATATATGGCCTTTGTTCTAGGGTTGGAAATCACCTCTTCAGTCTTCAGTGCAACAAGAGACCATTTGTAAAGCTTTAGCTACGGATAAAATGCCACGCAATCTACTACCGTAGGACATGAAATTTCCAATTGCTAGTGGTCTGAGGCTTAACATTTATAACTATTGAAAATCTTGGACTGGATTGGGTGGCGAGACACCCTCCCCGTCGCCAAGTCCCTGTTAAAAACCTATGTGTCATGTATAATGGAATCTTCGGTAATAAACAACCGATCAATGTTAGAGATAAGGGGATAGGAAGCTTTATAACGTTTGGCGAGAAACGTGGCCGACGAGAGCTCTGAAGTTACTTGAAGGAACGAAAAGATACGACATTCCCAGAAAAGGTGCTGGTGCATGCAGAATTTTACACCGATGATAGGAGAGAGCACTCTCTCAAAAGTGACGATATGGTGGTGTCTTCCGTCTATCCCATCTCCGGTCAATTCAAGGAACAACGCTTCATATGTGGAATACCTGGTCTACATCGGCATCCAGATAAATCTAGAGATGTGAGATCGGTCACCAAGTTTTCCACTCGAGGCATACTTCTACAATGTTGCGAGGGATCACGAGATGGTTTATGATATTCAAAAGCACATCCCCGGTTGAATTGATGTATGATGTAGGTGTCAATTATGGGTGCAGCTTCTCAATATTTCTGATGGGAAAATAATTTGACACGACGAAAAAATTACAAGGTAGGCAGTCAAGCAAAGAAATGTAATATTGGTTCGACATGATGTGTGTCTGCCTTGAATCACAAGACTGTATAGATCTATACACGCTATCTGAATTAAGCAGGATTTGCTGGTCATTCAGGTGTCTAATCTGTCAAATGGTTGAAAAATGAACTGGCTGAGCACTATTGTAAACACATTTTCTTCGCTCAAGTTGAGGGCCGCAACGCTGTTAGTGTTTCGGGGACATGGATCGGTACATAAAAAAGCGAGAGATCATACCCACGAAAGAAGTTGGCTCTAGAAAGTGGGTTAGACGATATCATTGTGATGGCAGATAAGGTAATAAAATCAGAGTTCAGAGATGGAATATAACACACAATCCGACAGACGAATAACGAGATATCGGACATAACTAAGGATAGAAAATGGTTTTCGAGCACTTTGCTGTAACTCATAGTTACATCACAGTTCATAAATAAGCATTGACCGCTCCGCCGAGAAAACGCACGACCGAAAGCTTTTACCTCTACCACTCTTTTAGCGCAGCTGTCGAGACGGACCATGAGATCGGGTCAGTGTAGCTTGTGAATGAGCTTTCGATATTGGGATCACGTACGACGAGGTCAGTACATTCAAACAGCCCATAATCCAAAGTGAATGTCAAGGCAGCTCACTTTCTGAGTAAGTTCCAGTGGATTTCACTCAGTGGGTATGTGACGACGTTGACCACACTTGGCGGTAGGGGCACTTTCCATGGGATAAGAATCTACGCCGAAAGACAACACATTACGTGTTATCAGTCGAAGGGAGCATGCCAATATTATACCACTGAATACGTGTTCAGAACAAATGAGAGCCCATTATTCAGTACCTTACCTTATCTGCGAATGGTCTGTCCCTGGTCATCTGCAAGCCGATCTTACATTTGGTGACCCCTTCTCACTTATTCCCCTTACGTATGGACACAGGGGAGCATTGATTCTGTGGTTGGCTCTAACCCAAAGCTTCAAAACCAAACAAATAAGGCTTTAAGCAAGACATTTTGGCGGGGCAGTATTGAATTCGCCCCTGAAATGTAAAGTTCTGATTCGGGTGGCGATGTTTGGCATTAAATTGATTATTAAGGCCCCGAGAACAACACGAATTATATAAACTGAGTCGCATATTCTGTCTAATGAGGGAATCGAAATGACGAAAGTGCAAAATCCGTTGAATGGACAGCGAACTTGGATGCCATCTTGGATGCCATCTTGGACGCCATCTTGAACGCCATCTTGGATCAGAAACCCTTAAAGCGGATTAAGTGGATTGTGGAAATGTTATTCTGCGGGTATTTCCTCTTCAAACGACGACAAAATTAGCCTGTTGTCCAGTTGTACCGATAGAAACTTTTAGCGACCAAATGCCAAGCAAGTTTAGTCTTTTTTGATGATGTCCCCCGACCTATGGACCTGATGCATTCGAACCTGGTATCTGTGTCGAAGGTTTCCCAATTCACAAACAGATCTAATTGTAATAAAAACATACCTTTAGGGCACAGGATTCTGGTTTCAGAAACCTTGATCTCAAAACATCGTGGTTTTCTTATTATACCTTGGAACTTATGGACCTGATCCACGGGTGCAGCTGAAACAGGTACCATTTAAATCAGGTTATTCATTTCACTGACAGAAATTATTGGTATGGGTTCATCAGTCATTATCCGAATATCAACCATGTGGTCCCAGAATTGCGATCTCAGAAACAATGGAGTAAAAATATCCTATCGTCATGACCCCCCCCCCCCTCTCTTCACACACACAAACAAATTGTTTCGAAATCACCAGCTATGAAATCTGGGATCCCAGAGTGTATTTCAAAGGACTGAATCACTCAGTCACTTCTGTTCGGGAATTGTATAGATTGGACAAGCTCGAAATTATTTGGCATAATAATTTTTGGAATCGGCTACGCGAGACCTGATGATGGGGCCATTCTAATAGGTTAGGTGAGTTGGGTTACCTCGAACATACACGGCCATTTCCGGCTGCAGCGAGGACATACGCTTCGATATATCAGTAAAAAATAAGAAATTGTTGCTTTGGCCTCAATGACCTTGAAATCACCCTCACTGAACCTAATGAGAGATTTTGATTAATTGAGCAATGATAGATTTTGGTTAACAAAGCCATTCCAAAGCTTATGCTTGTGGACATTGGACATACAGGCCTAACTCGAGTGTGTCGGGGCCATTCGTTCCAAACATTTTGGCAACATTTTTTCTAAAATCGATCTAAGGTACATTTTGAGTGATGTGGCCCTTCCAGTGACTGCTGTTCTAACTTGGGAAACTATAGACATGCATCTACTCTTTGCTGGCTGGTAGGCTGCACGCCAAAGACTCTAATAGAAAGTCATGGATTGTTTTGGAACTATTGGTTCTGAAATCGAATATGGTATCTGAGACACAACAGAACAAGGGTGGCGTACAGGGGATTGGAATCAAAGATCCGAAGTGGAGTTTTTTTTTTTGGTAAAACCCAACCAAGTGTCGTTGATTCCTGTCACCCGTACTGCATCCGATTTGTGTTATGTATATATACTTGAATTAAGTGCAGGAAGCTGATAATTTTAAAGAAAAATATCACCTTGGGCAGTCTGTTAATTTTTTGGCTCGACGCTGTGCTGTTTCGAAGCATGTTTATTCACGTCATAACGTCAGTCAGACGTGTAAGGTAAATCAGATTCGTTCTTACATGACGTTCTTACGCGTAATCCAGATTCCATGCGTAGTGCATCTAGAACATTCCCCAATGTCTATATTATACTGTATCGTATAACGTTAAATAGTGGTATGATGCTTCATGTTGACATTCCAATTACTTCTCTTGGTGAATTGTGTTACCTTGGAAACGATGGCCCAACATCTATATCGTCGACAAAAGATCCAAAATGAAACTGAAAAACACTAAATTGTTTGTTTTGTTTCTCAGTTCGTCCCCTGAGTTCCCAATGTGTTCTATGTGCCAAGCGGCATCGAGAACACATTGAAACTCAAGGGACGAGTTTTTAAGCTCTGCATTCTGGGACCAGAGAGTAAATTATGATTCATAAGATCTTTCGAATGAGTCCTGTTGGTAACATTAATAATGTTTAAATACACGTCCATATTCGATGGCATTAGAGCAACAGGTCCCGTTATATCACAAAATCAGGAAATGCTGTAGAAATCCTAGAATTCGGCATCCTGGGACCCGAGGATAACCTTTTCATTAAAGAAGCCCTTCTATGACTTCTGTTGGTTAATATAACCTTATATATACCGGTCCGAATCTGGCGCCATCATGTGACATAAGATGACTTTTGATCAGTGATACTATTACAATGAGTTATGTTGGTAAGTTGTGCAACTGTAACGCCTGGCAAATTTTGGCTTAACCAAGGCCAGACTTTTCGAGATAGCAAAGGATAACATTGAAAACTAGAGATTGCCGCCAGGGGTGGCCAATCACCCCGAAAAATCACTCTGATACAGTAACATTGGTAATATATTACATTAAATTAACACGGCCACTGTTGGTATTATTTACTCAAATAATGCAGATAAAATTACCCGCATTTGATGGCATGTCAAGTTTGGTGTCGATAGCGGCCGTTACAATTTTAAGTTCAAGGTCACTGTGACCTCGACTTTTGGCACAGTGACCTACAAATATGTAGGTTTTTTTCCTCTCATCAAGCTCAACCCATATGCGAAGTTGGGTTTCGATCGGGAATGCATAATTTTAATAATTAAGAGAGTCGAAACCAGCTCCGACTGATAAAATTCTAATTTCAAGGTCACTGTGATCTTGACCTTGGCTTGGCAAGACACTTCACCCCGCTTGCCTACATGGGGCACGATGACGCTGTGTACTAAGGCGTACTGCACGTCGATGGTGCACATGTCTTCAACCAATCTAACCCTGCCTGTGCCGCGATGCAGAGTTCAGAGTTACGATGTTGGGGAGCTGACAGCTGCTCGTCGTTGCTCGGTGGTTCTCTCCGGGTACTCCGGCTTCCTCCACCCGTAAAACTGTCACCGACATGATATGCCCCTGGCTGTTAATGTGTCGTTAAACCCAAATAATGAAAAAAAAAATCTTGACCTTGGCATAATGACCTAAAGAATAAGTAGGGTTCTTCCTTTCATCATGCACAACCCATAAGCAAAGTTTAGTATCGATCGGGCAAGCACAATTTCAATTAGAGACGTCACCTCTGGTAAATGTTAAAGTTCAAAGTCACTGTGACTATGACCTTTGGCACAATGCCCTCAAAATCAACAGGGTTCTTTCTCTCATCATGTCTAACCCACATGCCAAGTTGAGTTTCAGTTGGCCCAGCGGAACTTTAATTACAGAGCGGAAACCAACAGTGATAAAAAATGAAGTTCAAGGTCACTGTGACCTTCACCTTTGGACAATCATCCCAAAATATGGTTCTTCCTCTCATCATGCCTAACACACATGCCAAGTGTCGCTTCAGTCGGCCATGCGGCACTTTAATTTGAGCGGAAACCAACGCTGATAAAAATTGAAGTTCAAGGTCACTGTGACCTTGATCTTTGGCACAAGGGTTCTAAAATAAATAGGATTCTTCCTCTTATCATGCCTAACTCGCGTGCGAAGTTTGGGTTCAGATGTCCAAGTGGAATTTTAGCAGAAACCAACTACATCTACAGACGGACAGACGGACGGACAGCGCCACGGCTATATCTCCCGAAATAAATTCGGGGGGGGGGGGGGGAGAATATAGCCGTGGCGTTGTCCGTCCGATAGAAATGGTATCATAGTTTTGCAAATCGACAGATTATTCTGTGTGAAAGAATTGTTGCCGCGGTGGTGTGAACTGAGTTATCCAGGACAAACGTGACAAGTAAGGCTGCACAAATCTAAATATGTCTCTGGAAAAACGAAAACACACAATGTCGTGGCACATTATTCCTCCTAAATGGGAGTGTCGGATTATGGGGCGGATTATGATGATATAATAAGCAATGGGAGGACAAATAAAGAGCTATCGCGGAAATACCGCTCCCCGTTTGATAGTATGTTGCCGAAAAACCCTTGCGGCTAAATTTGCTTCTCGGCAACATGATGGCGAATAGCTCCTGTCATAGGAGGTTGGAGGAAGGAAATAGATTGTGTAACATCTGTACAAGTTGTCAGTCTATATCTGATGGAGTCTGTCAACCGAAGTCTTTTTTAAAAGAACGTTTTACAAGAAAATACATTTAAGAGTTAAACAATTAAATTAAAAATGGAAAGGAATAGCAATTAAGTGATGGTCAAATTATGCAAACAAGGAACGAACAAACATTTTCATTTTTCAAAACACGGTTGCTGCAGGGCAAAATCACACCCTCAAAGAGGTACACATTTTGGAAAAGGATATGAACAAAATTAAACAAAACTGCAGGTAGTGACGTTGCTTTGTCGTCTCAGAAAGGGGTGCGACGGATTGAAATTGATATGTGAATTTCTGAGACTGACAGATATTCCAAGCTTATAGTCTGATGGAGGAAATCTACAAAAATCTGAAAGAGTAAACTTTTAGTACAGTGGGTGATAAGTGGATTTCCACCAAACCTGCCACAGGGCGCAGTCAGTCTCAATCCTTTGCCTAACTTAATTCCCTGAACGCTGATGTCAAAATACTGAAATTTCACGTATAATTTTTTCCCAGAGTGCAGCATGAATTTAACCAATTCAGTATTAAACTGTTAAATTACCAGTTGCATTTTGTGAAAAAAAATTACAGCTTAAACTTTTTGTGTTGCAACATCAGTGTGTAGAAGGAAAATTGCTCAAAACTAGATGCGCTGTGTGATTGTCGCAATGAGAGGGTCATAAGCAATGTTTTTGAGGTTGAAAAAACAAAATGAAAAGTTTTAGTTATTCAAGGTCTTTTTTGCAGTGCCGACTTCTTTCAGTTTTGGATAAAGGGTTAAAATTTGACAAAAAGGCATTAGGAGCACAAGCAATATTTCAGCCAACTGACCAACGGGTTCACACACATACTTATCCACTCGATGAGAGTTAACGTTAAGATAATTTATATGTAGTTCCTGTAATGTTTTTCTAATTTTGATACAACATTAACATGTATCCAGGTAAAGATGAATATTGACCACCTTGCTTCCGCGATCCTGAGTTTATGGTAATCACACTCACTGGATGTCCAGAACTTATAATGGACAAAGTCATCCAACTTTGATATGTTCAGGAGCTTTATTTTTAAATGGAATGGAATTCGGTCAGCCAGTCGCCAACATGATTTTTTCGCATTTTTGAAGTTTTTCAATGATGTTTTTATTCAGACTGCACTTTGTTCAAATTAATGTCCAGAAGATGGAATGTTTTCTTTTCAACATTAATCACCGAAGAAAACAGGGTGTGGCGAATAAGACATGAAAAATCCCTTCATCTTTCAAAAAATAGGAGATGACACTTGCAAAATTAGCTGAAATATTAATAAATTACTTTTTGTCTCATCTGTTCATTTATTTATTGGTGTTTAAAGTCATTTTCAGCATCTATGGCTTTATCATAACTACAGCATAGGTATGAAGTATAGCAAATCGTTTAACCCTTTACCCAACCTAACGGCCAAAACTGGCCAGCGCTATTCTCAAAAATCGCCAATTAATTTTCATTATTTTTTCATTTTTTGTCTCAAAAGCATAGGTTATGACACCTCATTGGAACGAGCTCGTTGAGCTCGTTCCAATGAGGGGTCATAACCTATGTTTTTGAGACAAAAAATGAAAAAAATTAGTCATTCAAGAATTTTTTTTACAAGTATCGTCTGCTTTTCAAGTTAGGTAAAGGGTTAAACATATGATCACTTGGAGGACTTCCACCCAAGGCGCTGGTTACCTGGTCCTGTATTAACATTCACGCAGAACTCATTATTCATATAAAACAAACACAGCTCTGTTTTCCGTGGTTCCAAAACTGTTTTATTGACCCAAAAGCATAGGTTATGATCCCTTACTGGTGCAAGGCCGATAAGCTCATTCCAATAAGGACTTATAAGCTAGGTTTTTGAGGCAAAAATTTGAAACACTAATGAAATTTGAATGCTTATTTTTGTGAATAGTGCTGGGCGGATTTGGCCGTTGTGGGGAAAGAAACCAATGTCGATATCTCTATTCTCTAAGGAACCCATAGCCTGGTAACATAGGATTGAGTAACACCAGACCTTGTGGAAACTATGTGTTGCACCAGTACATTAAATCTTTTGATGCTAAACGGATGTTAACCACTTATCAGCGTACAACAAGATTTCCGGAGTGTCAGGGGAAAATATCGCAACTCCATCTGCTACCAACCCCCCTCCAGCGCGGTAACTCCTCTAATCGATAACGTTTGGTGGCGTGAATACTGCTACGCTGTAACTGTGGTCACAGCGTAACAGCTTTTACATCATCAAACATCAAAAGAAAACCTCGCACGACAACTTGTCACACAGTTTCAACTTTTAAAGCGTAACAGCTTTCACATTCTCAAACATCAAACGAAAACCAGCAAGAAAACTTGTCACACCGTATCAACTTTTCAGTCTTGGCCGCTTGTGTTTTGTCAACAATAACTGAATTATGTGTTGAATATTCAATTTGTATTTCCACGAAAAATGTCCACATCATAAACATATTCGTTTAAAACATGCATCAAAGTATATTTTTACTGAATGATCTACGATTGAAAGCCGTCCAGAAAATGTTTTTGGGTGAGCACTGTTTATTTATAGAAACAACCTCCTCCCGAAACAGCGGCAATTGAGACACTTCTCTACATGTGACAAATTAACGAGCCAAATATCCAGTTGTATAGAGATCAGTAGTATACACACTACACATTGTACCAGGCTGAAATACCAAAAGCACATAAAATCATCTTCACTAATTATATTTTAGTCATTCGGCGAAGTTGAAATAACTTACAGCGATCGTCAGCTTCTCATTTTCACAGTTTTAAAGTTCCACTCACGAAATTTTTCACAAATATTAATGACGATCGGGGCAAATACTATAAAACTTTTACAACTGTAATTTCTAGAATTGTATTTTCTTGTTATGACTTAAATCGATTGAAAAGAATCATTAGCATATTCAAAGATGTTTCAATTTGCCAGTTGGCAAATTGCCATATCTTTTAAAATGCTAATGATTCATTTTAGTCATTTACATTAATAGGCAGAAATTACAATTCTAGAAAATACAATTGTAAAAGTTTTTTTAGTATTCGCAACTGCATTGAAATAAAGTCCGATTTTTCATTTTCGACCTATGTCCACCATAATTGACAATTTAATATTTTTTTCTTAATCTTTTGATATCAACTCGTACATTAGGCTCCAGTCTTTCACATTTTGGAAATATGATCTCTAACAAAAACCCTTTCTAAAAAAGAGTACCGACATGTGAAATACTGAAGGAATCTGGCAGGATTTTTGGGTGTTGTTATTGATGGCGACGTCACAAAAATTAAATGTCGATCGAGTCAAAAAATACAAGATACGTGTTCTTTTTCTTTTTCGCCATTTTTACCTTTTCGCGTCATTCAAATTAGCTATTTTGCGCATTTCTCCCGAAAACGTCGAATTTCAATAATGCATAGCTCCGTATAAATAACACATACACAGCCAAGAAATTTCTCAAAAATTTACTGGCATGATGGCTCTATTAAATGCATTTCTTACAATTTTAGATTTAATCCTTTATCCAAAATAACGCCTCTTTGATTGTTTTCCATGAACGTCCACAATCTGTCACATTCTCGAACGCTCACTCTTGATATTTGCGAAATGTATTGTCCCATAAAAACGTTATCTACAAATGCCATCATTTTTTTAATTCAACGTCATATTTGACGTTTTACGTCGGTTTATGTTTTTACACCCTCTCCCAATCTGTAATAACTCCACCACAACAACTGCAAAAGACACCCTTATAAAAAGTAAGCATCGCAAGGGATAGTTGGAAAGATGCCGAGGCACAATTGTATGCTCAGTGACGCAACAAACTGAAGGCTATGACGTGAAATGTGACGGAGATCCAAAAACGTAAACATTTAATTCAACTTTCGGTAGGTTTGAACGTATGACCGTTTTGCAGTCATGGTCCCAAACACGAAGTTGACAAAGTTACAAAATCACACGTCAGACACAAGAAATATGAGGTAAACAACGTCGGTGGACACCCCTCCAATTTGCTGACATCCCTACCCTCATAACTACAAAATATAGCATTGAATGTATATCATTGGCGGCTAGGAATAATTGATGTCAAGCATTGCCAATTATTATCCTCATTATTGACGCTATGACGTAAATGCCCATTGAGGAAGGAAACCGTCAAAATTAAATTTCACTGCACGAAGTAGCAATCTTGGGGCAATTTACTTCTCGTGGTCACAAAAACAACACTTGAAACAATTTGAAAATCACACGTCAGATACCGGACATGTGGCGTAAAAAACGTCGGGACCCCACTCTTACTTTTTCTGTATATCTTCTCCTTCAACCTCTTTTTCAGCATTTGCCTTTTCAAATTATTGAAATACAATCACAGTAGATACCACATTTGGCTACCAAAACGGATGGATGACTTCCGGAAATTCGTTTTGCGATTTCAAAACAATCAAGTTTTCTTTTTTTTTTGTCCAGGCGACTTTTCGGGTACTTTCACTTAATCACTCTTATCACATTTGGCACATTTATTGGCGGATATCCGGCCTGAAATGTGTTACTATTACTTTTTTAAATTTCGACCTTTATCCAAAACAATACCCAATTAACGCGTCAATCATGATACTTTAATATCGTCGCCTGTATCAAGCCTCCCTATTTCAACTATTGTAAATCTCTTCTCTGACAAAAACCATACTCAAAAATGTCGTGCCGACCTGGGAAATTCTCAACGGCTATGGCCGATGTTTCGGGTGACGTTTTTCACACCAACGTCACAAGTACCTAAATTTCACCCGATTTTCATGAAATTTCACAATGTTGTAGAGCTCAAGATTTTACCCTACCCCTCCCTCTGCTGACAGTCCTACTCCCCCTCCCGCTCCCAGATTAGATACAGTAGCACAATAATAAAAAAAATGAGCAAGAGGAAAAGCTGAGAGCATGTTGTGTGCAGTTTCATCCGAATTATCGGCAAATGTTTAACGCTATGACATTATTGGCGATCGAAATCGGGAAACATCAAACTCAAATTTCACTGCATAAAGTTGAAATCAAGAGACTTTTTAGTACTCATGGTCCCGATTAAATAGGTGACAAAAAAAAATGAAAATCCAACTTCATATTCCGGAGATATCAAGTATGACGTCAATACCGGCAGGTGTTACTCCCTCATATCCGGTTACGGACCTAGCCTCCAAATTATATCACATAGCGCTATAATAATATTGCAGTCGGCAAGAGGAACAGCTGTGGGGATGTGCGCAGTTTCCTTCAAATTGTCGAAAAATTGCTAACGCTATGCAATTATTGGCGACGAAAGTCGGATGTGACGTCAGTGAGGGACAAAGTGTCCAAATTTAAATTGCTTGGAATTCTTTAAGATTTTAGTATGTTGAACAGCTCCAAAAAATAAGAGATAGCTGTTGTTTTTTCGATTTATCGTAATGCTTCACCTTTTCAAGAAGGGCTAACAAGACTTTTGCTACATTAGTCTAAAAAAGATATTCATCTGAGCACGGACCCACTTGGTAGTGGAAGTGTTTCGTTGAATGACTTCTGGAAATTAGCTTGCGATTTCAAAACAATCAAATTATCATTGAGATTTATGAAAACCAGAATTTATTTGATTCCCGGATTTTCAGTTTACAAAATCCAGTTTCAGGTTCAGGGAATATTTTAAACCCTACTTGCTTTATTTTTTATCTTGTTAACTTAAAAGTTTGTTGTATTACTTTCAAATTGGGACAGTATTTGTCTACAAAGCCTCAGATACCCCAAGTTTTTCCATTATAACAAAATGGATTAAGACTCCAAAGCATTTCGTTCTTGAACGGCTTTTATTTCTTGTAATCCTCTGTCTAACGAAACTGCCAAACTTTCAACGCTGTTCATAAAAATCGATTAAGTTTCTAAACTGTAATTCTGGGAAACATGGCCTTATATTCAGGATACTACATGTGTGCGCGTACTGTGTATGCGGAAGACCGAATTCGCGTTGAATCCTCAACAGTAGTTTAGACTATACGGTTAAGTGAGCAAACATAAGCTTTTTCTTATTGAACTCCATGGTGTGTATTTTCATGGAAGACGTGATAACCATTATTTATTTCTAGTTCCTTTTTCGACATACAATATCAACCGATGAAATCGATCAATAACGAATGTCGAATAAGGAACTGGGAATATGGAACGCTTGACGTCCATATTTTCATGTTACTTTTCTGGCATGTGTTTGCTGAAGCTAAGAAAGGTTTTCTTAATTATGAGTAAATCTTTGTATTTCTAAGCTTATAACCTGTGCCCCAGCCTCTTCTAATAAAACTCGTCGGCATTTAAAACATTCATGGCGCTGAACTCCCTAGTCTTCACACGGTGACATGGATAAATGATCGAACGCCCCTGTTTCTTTCGACAGATGCGAGCACAATTAACCTGGAGGGCAGATGGTCACAATAAACAAAAGGGGCCAAACAGTTAGTAGGACACTTTGTTTTTCCGCTGAAATTTCCTGAACGTATGATGTATTGTACCTTGTTTGTACATGTACTCACACGCTCAATCATAGTACAATTACCACAATTTCGTTAGTATGACTGGACTACCAATTAACTCCTTCGGCACCGTTGTCTCATTATCTTTCTTCTTTATCGGTGGTAAAGCCACGCCTAACCTGAGTCCCAGCTCCCGGCCAAAATATGATTGAGCCAATGATCTCTCTACAGCAGGATTTCTTAGTCGTTCATTTGTCACAAATAGAAAAGTCCTCCACCTGCCGCCATATAGTGGGCGAGAGGGTGGGGGGACTGTTGTTATAAATAGACAATGTCCATCAAAACCTTGTTTCTCTGTAGTTTTCAATTTTCCGACGTCTCACAATCGCCGATTACATTTTTTAATGACACTGAAAAACGAATATCGTCACGTGAGAACAATACGATTCTACCTTCCCGTAGAAGATAGAACCTTATGGTTCTCACACGACGATATGTTGATAAAGTGAACATTTTTCACGGCAAAGCAAACCGTATTTTCACAACATATTTTAGTTATTCTTCACAAAAACAAACAAGTGCCGATATTGGAAAGTTAATACCGTGTTACTGGTTTTTGTGTTGGTTTTTCGTTTGTTACATGATATTGCTAATGTTGTTACGTTGTGACTACAGTCGAAGTGTAACAGCTTTCACGTCGTCAAGTCGTCCCCGAGTTCCAATCTGTTCTATGTGCCTACTGGCACATAGAACACATTAGAACTCAGGGGACGAAGTGTCTCCGATAGGAAGTAACCCAGTTGGTTAACCTGACACTATCTTGGCGGGTTGGGGTGATGATATCAGTTACAATTCCTTTGAGTTGGTCACCATGACTACAGTGCAGCGATAGTCGCTTGTAAATCACCGCGAGAGCTTGCATATTGCAGAGAGGGAGCGCAGATTGCATTGTGACCTATCCCATCCTCTCTCTCGAAGTAATGTGACAGCTCGATAATTTCAGAAAACCTCATATCTGAGGTGCGGATTTGTTGCTCACCCACCTATGACGTACTATACTTATAACTGAGGTACACCATTTTTCGCACACCTGAAATATCAGCGATTGGATATTATGTATCTGATTACTTCTATGACACCCCAGACCAACATGGGCGCACAGTGGAGTGTAACGTAGAAATTATATGATACATGTTCTACGGCCCGATATACCTGAGATGAGACGTGTTAAACTAGCGGAAATGTTTTTTTCTCATCAACCGACTTTTTGACAATACCAAATTGTATTAAAAAGTCAGGCAGGTCTAAAACCAGTGATCCTAAATACCACAGTAACAATTTTGATTCCTCACATTACGCATCGTAACAGATTTAGTCAGTCTGCTTAGAATCATTTTCAAAGAAAACACTACTTGGTGGATAAAAGCGTTAACCCTTTACCTAACCTGAAAAGCAGACGACGCTTGCAAAAATAATTCTTGAATAACTAATTTTTTTCATTTTTTGTCTCAAAAACATAGGTTATGACCCCTCGTTGGAACGAGCTCGACGAGCTCGTTCCAACGAGGGGTCATAACCTATGTTTTTGAGACAAAAAATGAAAAAAATAATGAAAATTAATTGGCAATTTTGAGAATAGCGCTGGCCGGTTTTGGCCGTTACGTTGGGTAAAGCGTTAAAATTGGCATACACCTGTCTTTCATCATATTGTTGATTTTTGTCTAAGTGCCACCTGCAGCAATGCCTAGTTACAAAATGGCAGCCAAATTCAAGGACAAAAAGGACAGATAGATTAATATTCGGCCACGAAATATATTTCAGACTCGGAATCTTATTAAAAACTATTGTTTCCACAAGGCCTCCAAAATTCAAGTTGACATCAAATTGGTTAGCAATTAGAACATCAGTCTGGTGTATGGGCAATAAAAGTTAATGTTGGTATTGTTATTATAGTTAGGATATTAAAGATAGCTTAAAGGTAACAAGGGCACATGATGCTTTAGTGATTTACTATTTTCACTTCACTGTTGCTCTTTTTAAATTAAGTTTGCTGTCACGAGTATCAATATTTGGGAGTTTTAAGCATTAAGATATCGGCACCAGACACATCGCGCTATTCATCGCGGATAAACACACTAAGAGCTCTCAACCGCTCCAGGATCCAAACGATACGTGGTATTTGACCCTTTTACCTAACATGAAAAGCAGACGACACTTGCAAACAGAATTTCCTGAATAATTAATGTTTTCATTTATTGTCTCAAAAACATAGATTTTGACCTTCATTGGAACGAGCTCGACGAGCTCGTTCCAACGAGGGGTCATAACCTATGTTTTTGAGACAAAAAATGAATAAATAATGAAAATTAAATGGCGATTTTTGTGAATAGCGCTGGCCAGATTTTGCCGTTACGTTGGGTAAAGGGTTATTTATTCATTTATTTATTAGAGTTTTAACTACACTTTAACAGCCAAGGTCATATTGTGTCGGTGACAGTTTTACGGGTGGAGGAAGCAGGAGCACCAGGAGAGAACCATCGAGCCACGACGAGCAGCTGCCAGCTGCCCAACATCGCAACTCCCCACTGCAGCACAGGCAGGGTTAGACTGATTGAAGACATGCGCACCATCCACGTGCAGTACGCCTTAGTACCTGGCGTCATCGTGTCCCCATGTGGACAATCGGGGTGAAGTGCCTTGCCCAAGGACACAGCGCGGGAGTCCGAATCGATCGCTCAGACGGTCATCCATCCATGGACTAACCGGGCTCGTGGTAAACGGTTAAATAAGAAGTTGGAAAGTCAATGCGACACGTCTACTGCATGTATTCATACAAAGTAAATTTCCAGGAACTCGAAGTTTTGAACTATAATCCCGAGTGCCCAATACCACAACTATATCATCAAGGCACATCTTACTGTGATGAATCAAGTCCCGACTGATAAAATAATTCAACTACATCACAAAGACATGTCTTCGATGGAGGTGTGCCTTGATTATATAGCTGACGGGCTTTTCTCAGTCGTGACTTAGGCCATCAAAGTCGGGGCAAATCAGGTTTACAAATCGATAATCTTCGCGTCGCGCTTGGTTATAATAGGGTATTAGACAATACCAAAAGAAGGACTGGCATTATCAGGAGATCGATTTATTGGCTACCCTACTGCTCGCCTTAAAAAATTAGGGAGAACGAAAACTAGCACTCCTGGCCTAGAAAATAACGATTACCATAACATCCTGAAACCCACACCTTTTCAGATCTCTTTTGTGTTAGTAGTCTCTGTAAGATGGCCACACTGCACCTCCCATACCTCCGGGCCTTGCAGAGGCCCGGTGGTATGGGAGGGGCAGTGTAGCAGTCTCACAGAGACTACCTTGTTAGTAGCACCAAATAAAATGTACAAAACCCACTAGGCATAATTCCTTAGTAGTAAAACTTTATTGTGCCACTTTTAGCTTTTTGTAAGCTTGAGGAGAGAAATCGCTCACCTAGGCCGCGCGAGGGAAGCGATTTTTTAGCCCTCCTGCATTTTTAAGAATGCCAGGCCTGCAAAAATGAACCATGGTACTTTTTATGAGAGAAATTATTGCTACTAAAATAATCCTTGGAGACCACAAGTTAAAGTATCAATGTTATGCTTTTTCAGGCAGAGAAAAAATAGACTACGATATGTACACGCCAATCTATGTACAGCACAAAACCCGCATGCATAAACGGGTGGATGCATTTATTTAGACATATGACCGGGAAGTCATAAAGAGTTTGCGCATTTTTTTTCAATTGTGTCTATGATTTTGATGAATGTCTATTTCGTCATAATAACCCATCTGTCAGTCGCAGCTTACAATGAATAGGAGATGTATTCTACAACCAACCTCCAAACCAGAAGACGTCTCTTGTCCAAACAGTAAATGCGAGGTTTATCAATGGTCTACATTTGATAAACAATAAATTGGGTAGCATCTTGTTGCAACTGACTGCATGTTTGCCAGCATCCATGACTGACCTGTAAATTAACCCTTTGAACACTCATTTCCTGGAATGAAATCGCCTTTGTGTACACTTACAGTGAGGTGGGTCAGTCCAAAATCAATATAAAGGGAAGATAAAATAATAACTGCAGTCTGAGGCTCAATTTCGTTTGAGAAATTATAAAAAATGGTATCTGTTAGGGCACTTCAAAACCCGTAGTTACATGTGGGACACTTTAAAGCCCGTAGTTTCTATGCATAAATTTAGCGCATAAAGTTAACAGACGTGGGAGAATATTGGTCCTCCAAACGATCAACTATTGGTTTCAGACAGGGATGTACAATTTCACACGCACTCTTCAAAATGTTTATTGACGATGTTAGTAAAGTATTGATAGATTATGTACTATGCGAATTCAAAAGGTTAAGGTGAATTAAAATATAAGGTCAGGGAGCTTCGATCAAGAGTCTGTTGAAGAGAAATTGTTGTCCCGAGAAACATCTGATCCAAGTAAATACAGGAAAATAACTAAAATAAAATTGAAATCGCTCCAGACGTGCGATTACAAATGATCTTGATCCTGGCGAAACTGTGCATTTCAACAACGAATTATTTTGCATAAACGTGGAAGTCTCAACTAAAGTGCTATCATCAAAAACTCATCAGCTCAACATTGCATACCAACTATACCACACAATATGATCATGGCTATTGAAACTTTCGTTAAAACTCAATTAAACAAACAAACTTTCCAATTAAATTATAATCAGATAACGGCAAATGGTATCTGTTGGGGCACTTTAAAACCCGTAGTTACCCGTGGGGACACTTTAAAGCTCGTAGTTTCTATACATAAAGTACACAGACCATGGGGGTCATCAGAGTCAAAACCACAAGCATGGCGGAGTTGCTAATAAAAAGAAGGATCTAAATTGTTATTGGGGGGTCCTTATTATTGTTAGTTACGATTGGTCAAATAAAATTCAAACAGAGAACAGAGAGAATGGATCATGGCTTTATGTACTAGACGTATGATTGAAAGGTAAAACGTTCGGTCCTGACCGGAGTCATCTGCGTTCTGGTATTGGGCAAGACACTTATTATCGACTTCCACTGTTGGAACACGGTTGCATCCTATATTAAGGGGGTCGTCCAACCTAACTTTGGTCAAATTTCAGGAAATATTCTCCAAAGTCAAAAAATGACCAGAAATAAATAACCCTAATTATTTATTTATTGATGTTTAAGGTCACATATTTATGCACAATGGCTAATCATGACCGTGACAGTTTTACGGGTGGAGGAAGCTGGAGTACCCGGAGAGAACCACCGAGCAACGGCGAGCAGCTGCCAGCTCCCCAACATCGTAACTGTGCACTGCCGCACAGGCAGGGTTAGATTGGTTGAAGACATGCGTACCATCGACGTGCAGTACGCCTTAGTACACGGCGCCATCGTGCCCCCACGCGGGCAATGGAGATGAAGTGTCTTGCCCAAGGACACAACGCGGTTGCCGTAGGTGGGATTCGAACCGAGGACCTCTCGGCTTGCAGCCTG
Organism: Pictodentalium vernedei; assembly: GCA_031216915.1. Taxonomy (NCBI): domain Eukaryota; kingdom Metazoa; phylum Mollusca; class Scaphopoda; order Dentaliida; family Dentaliidae; genus Pictodentalium; species Pictodentalium vernedei. The sequence goes on from CM062291.1 coordinate 181,477,404, forward strand.
CACCTCTACCTACTGAGCCACCGCGCTCCCAAATAACCCTAATACATTAAATACCAATATGTTTGGAATAAAACATAAAACACGTGGGAACAGACATTTGCCATGGAACTGCTGTCATGTGGTTGGGAGCACTGTCTAAAGGTCTGCAATGACATCAGTAAAAGACAAAATTTTTGACAATAAAATACCTAATAAAAATGACTGAATAGTTAAGTCATTCGACGAAGTTTGAATGACTTATTGAGATCGTTAGCCTTTTTTTCTTATTCAGCTTCTCATTTTCACAGTTAAAACCTACACTCACGAAATTTGGCAAACATATTATTAATGACCTTCCGGGTTCAAAGGTAGCGGAGTTAGATCTTTATCCAAACAATTCACCAACATTTTTTCTTAATATTTTAATATAAACTTCTGTATCAGACTCCTAACTTTCAAATTTTGGAAATATGATTTCCAACAAAAATCATATCTAAAACTGTGATACCGACATGGAAAATTCAGAAGGGATCTGGTCGTATTTTCGTTTGACGTTATTGACGTCAACGTCACAAAAAAATTATATGTCAGCCGATTTTAATTAATTATAGTATGTTATGGAGCTAAAAATTAGCAGATATCGGGGTTTTTAATATTTTGATTTGTTGTCATTTTTGACATTTTAACGTCGCTTCAAATTTATCGGTTATTTGGCACATTTCTCTTCATAACGCTGATTTCAATAACGCACAGCTCCGTAGAAAAACCATGACATTTTGCACACTATTACTACCATGGTGGCTCTACGAAATGCATTTCTTTAAATTTTGAAATTACCCTTTATCCATAAATAACGTTTTTACATTAACGTCCAATACCTGCCGCCTTCATAAACGCTCATTCTAGAAATTTTAGAAATGTATTGTCCATTAAAAACCATAACTAAAAATGCCATCAGTTTTCAGCCGATGAACAATTCGTTAGGGCTGCTGTTGGCGTGACGACAAGAAGTCAACGTCGGAAAAATTCAAGTTTGTCCGATTTACATGAAAATTTAGTGTGTTGTAAGGCTAAATTTTTTTAGCTGTTTTAGATTTTCCAAATTTACGTCATTTTTTACGTTTTAACGCAAGATTGTGTTTTTACTCCTCCCTCCCATATTGTGACAACCCTACCTCAATAACTGTAAACGATACCCATATAAAACGTAAACACACATCGCATCGGATAGTTGGAAGGATGTCTAGGCGCAACTGTATGATGTTCATTTTGGCAACACACTAAACGGTATGAAGTCAAATGTGATGGAGGTGCAAAAAACGTGAAAAATAAATTCAACTTTCAGAAGGTTTGACCATGCGATCGTTTAGCATTCATGGTCCCAAACACAAAATTGAAAGAAAACAAAATCAGACGCTAGACACCAGAGATATGACGAAAACAGCGTTTGGTGAACACACCTCCCATTTGCTGACAACCCTACTCCCAAAACTACAAAACATTGTACTAAATGTATACCACAGACTGCTAGAGGAATAAATGAAGTCAAGCATTTCCAATTTTTATTCAAATTGCTCGAAAATTGTGGCGTAAATGCCTATTAAGAACGGAAAACGTCAAACTTAAATTTCACAGCACGAAGTCAAAATCATAGGACATTTTAGTACTCGAGGTCCTAAATACACAACTGAAAACATTTTAAAAATCAGACATTTGATACCGGAAATATGACATAAACAACGTCTGTGGTAGCATACTTACATTTTTGTATATATATTCTCCTTTCCACCTCTTTTTCAGCATTTTCCTTTCGAAATTTTCAAAATATTAAATTATTGAGAAATCGCGAGCTAATTTTCAGAAGTCTTCCAACGAAACACGTCCATCACTGGTTCGCCCCTTCTTGAGAGGAAGGCGTCTGTCGCTTTTTAAAATACCAATCCGTAGCAGCCTCCAATCGCTCTCAAGACGTGCGTACCTCGCACTTGGTATACAACATCGCCAGTTTAGAGTAAACTGCGACCAAAGCACTGAAAGCAGTCATTCCAAGTTGTCAGCGTTTATTTTATGAACTCTGCTGAACTCGGTCATGCCATTTGGAACTGCAAAAACCACGCATGAACCCGGTGCGCATCTCATTTCCTATTTGACATGAGAAATGCGGGATTCGTGTTGCAAAAGCGAAAGCACGTCACTTCGAGTGTTCCGGCAGGCGAAATAACGTGGAGGTGTGTGTTGAAATTTTTGTAGTAGGGATGCTCACAAAATAAAAGGGAATAGCCTAGACGTTGTTTACGTAATATCTCCGGTATCGGTCTTCGGATTTTCACTTTTTCAGCTAAGTATTTAGTATTTAGGACCAAGGGTATTATAATTGTGTAGAAGTGTCCATCCACATTTAACCCTACGACAAAATTCCCACCGACAGCCGGAATACGTCGAAATTAAATTTCACGACACGAAGTTGAAACATTAGATGTCACTACACCCAGTTGCAATTTTATGAGAAGGGGGGGGGGGGGGGGGGGGGGGGGGTAATAGTGTTCTCAAATACAAAGGTGAAAACATCTTAAAAATGGAACTAAAAACACCTGAGATTTGACTTTCAATGGGCCGTATCGTTTCATCATTTAAGACATTTTAAACATTTTTCATTTCATTAACAAATTAACAACGTTATCTTGTGATTCACGTCGCCCGTATTTATAAGTGACACACATATCAAAATTCATACACGGTTTTCTGAAATTTTGCGAATATAATCTCCGAAAAAATATGGTGTTGTCCTATGAAATTTTCTACCGTAGAGCCGAACTTCAAGTGACGTCATAGAGGATCATAGGGTCAAAATTTCAAATGCGTTTGAGTTTTGCAAAATTTTAGTATGTTGCAGAGCTAAAAGAAAATTAGAAAATAGCTGTTTTATATTTCTAAATTTATGGCCCCATGGCTGCACGTTGAAATTATTAATTGATCTACCCCCAAATAATGAATGTGGACTCTTCGAACTGCTGCCATTGAACTTACATGGAAGATACCACCAGGATTCAAAGGGTTAATGCGCAAAGCATGGCGATAGTACACTTGCTTTAAGTCCATGCTAACAGTGCTTGCGTGTGATTAATACATAGAATAATCTCACAGTTACTTGCCGTTGATCGTACTTCGGCTTCCTCCACCTATAAAACTGTTCAACACGACATAACTCAGGTTGTTGGAAATGTCGTCAAACTCCAATAAACAAACAAATAAACAAATGGAGCAAATACAAAGTAGGCCCAAAGACAGACAGACAGACGAACTGATGAACAGACCAAGCTACAACCATATCAACCTAAAACAATTCCGGGGAAAAATAAAATTAAAAAAAATGACAGTTTTTGTAATGAAGAATCTTCGTTGTATCGCTCGAAAAATGACGGAAAATTTGTTTTTTAATAAAATATATAATACAACATAGAAGTACTGACATTTAACGAGGGGTTAAATGACCTATTGTTTTAGTTTACTGGATAACCAGGATAAAAAAAAATATTGGGTGCCCTCAAGCGATGAAGGTGTAGATTGGGGTTATCACCATATGTAAAGTTCAAGCATCATGCCCGTGATATTATGTTCTGCGTGTCTAATTTTGGTGGCGCCATTTTCCTCCATCGTAATTCAAATAATGTCGTGTATATCCTGTTTGATGTAGGACAATGGGTATTCACACCAGCATCTCCATCAATCACCATCTTGTCACATCATCAGTTCGCTAATAATGTATAAATACCCAGTGAAAATGCTGGTACTGTCCACAGTCCAAAATTTGCAGCTTGTAGAACATTTGCAGCTTGTAGAACATTATAAACTTGAACATGAAGCTTGCAGTGGTTGTATTGGTGAGTAATATCCACTTGCTATCTGATTACTAATATTTGACATAACAGATCTACGAAATACGCCAAAAAAAAAAAAAGAAGAAATGTTTGAACACCCCTGAACTAATTAATTACTCAATTTTACAATTTCCTTTTTTCAATATGCAGCTTATAACACATTATTGGGACGAGCCCATGGGCTAGTCCCAACAAAGGATTATACACCATTTGTGAAAAGTAAATTATGTTTAAAATCTGATGACAGTAATTACGTTCATACTCTGCCTCGACCGGGCAAACTTTATATTCTATATGACTGTTTATATGATCCCTTGGAATACGTTATGGTGTTTCCGTCGGTCTTCAACGAGAAGACATTGAGATTCATCAAGGAGACATTGGCTTTATCACTCAGAATGTTTTTCAAACTGCCACCAAGACGTATCCCGTGGTCCCAGATAATCACTGACGGACGTTTTTGAGCAATTAAAATCCAAATGTAGTTTAATTGAAATGTACCTTGTCCCCCAACGAGGACGCACCCTTATCATCCACAAGACACAATGACCATCTGCCCATATATGAGTGGAAAAGAACCAAAAAGGTTTTCTTTACTACTGTTATTATTTCGTACCAGAACCATAGCTCGTGACCACTTATTGGATAGGTAACAGTAAGCAGCCAGCAGCCTTTTCTCAGACAAAATAAATTTTAACCCTTTACCTAACATGAAAAACAGACGACACTTGCAAACGAAATTCTTGAATAACTAATTTTTTTCATTTTTTGTCTCAAAAACATAAGTTATGACCCCTCATTGGAACGAGCTCGACGAGCTCGTTCCAAAGAGGGGTTAAAACCTATGATTTTGAGACAAAAAATTAAAATATAATAAAAATTAATTGGCGATTTTTGAGAATAGCGGTGGTCCATTTTGGTCGTTACGCTGGGTAAAGGGTTTCGATTAAAGAATTTTTCACTGGAGATTGTGTAAGAATACATAAATAACACGAGACAGTTCTGCATAGACTAAATCTAACTTTCCAAAATTAGAATTGCAGCCTTTGCAATTTCAGTCTGGTGCTTTTGTTGTCCACTTCTATCCTAAAAATGCTGTAGGTTAATTCTCCGACGTTGTTCGCGAAGATGGCCGATTGGAGCGCGGAAAGAGGGGGGGGGGGGTGATTGAGGGGAGTGGTTGGTGGGGGGTAAATCTGATTAGCTGCGACTGTGATGGCTCAAGTCCGGACTGATAAAATATCCCAACTACATCATCAAGGCATACTTTCGTCGAAGACATACCTCGATGATAAAGCTGGAATATCAATCAGTGGGAATTATAGTTAAAAGAAAACTTAAATAAAATGTACACTTCAAAATCAGTTGGGATAAAAATCAGCCCAAATCAACTGAGTAAAGTGAATATTCACTCAACCCAGTTGATTTGGGTTGATTTTTTAACCTAACAGATTTTAGAGTGCACATGTGGTGGTTTTGACGCAGCCTCTTATTCAATTAACACGTATCGTAAGGTACTCCAAATTTATTTATTTATTTATTTATTTATTTATTTATTTATTTATTTATTTATTTATTTATTTATTTATTTATTTACAGCAATAGTGTTTTACTAAAGTATTATATCATTTGGAGAGAGGAAAAAATAGGATGTAGTTTCACTGCGTTTCACTTACAACTTATTTTGCTTTCACCTTCCTTCTATAACATGTTACTACGTGTATTTTGATGTGGCAAACACATGTATTTCAATGCAATATTTATGTAAAGCGACACAAACAACAAACCTAGGATTTTATCTGAGCTTCAATACGTCAACCATTTAGGCTAACTAAATTACAGGCACATAAAATACACAAGATAAAAAGCAGTGGACATGTAGGGGAGCCCAATCCTAGACCATTCTATTTGTCTGGACATTTCAATAACAGACATAGGCGAAAGACTAGGGAGAGAGGCAACGTCCATCGGCTCGAAATATCTGATGATGGACAAAGCCTTGTCCAAAGTTGAAAGGTAAAGCTGTATGCAGTGGCGTAACAAGGTGCGTGTCGGGGGACAGTCCACTCCTCTATATAATACTTTTTTTCAGTTCGGGACGTTTTCTTTTGAATATGAGTCCTTCATTATCGATTAACTCTTGCCATTACCCCTTTGAACACTGATAGTACCTTCCATGTCTGTTTAGTGTCATCAATTGGAAGAGTCTATATGCGTTATTTGGGGGACGACCAACCAAAATATTTTCAACGTGCAGCCCGAAGGCTGCACATTGAAAATCTTGATTGGTCTGCATCACAAATTCACTAAGAAACAATTACGTTATTACTCCAGGTCGTATCAAGATCCTGGGCCGGAAGAGCGGTCGCCCAGGTCAGGCATATTGTTGCAAACTTGATAATTCGAATGGGTCATACAAATCGAAACTCGTAGTACTTGATTTGGGCTGTTTAGAGCCCAGTGTGACAGTTTCGAGTATGTTACGTGTTAACCATTTGAACCCAAAATACCGCTTTTCCGTCCAGGATCGTGATACCACCTAAATTCATAAAGTGAATAGTTGCTCAGTGAATGTGCGTGGTAGACCAAGCAAGATTTTCAACGTGCAGCCCTAGGGCTGCACGTAGAAAATATTGATTAGTCTCCCCCAAATAACGAATATAGACTCTACCAGAGGAGGGATCTGAACTGTATAGAATATACCATCACGGGCCAAAGGGTTAATTGAATAAGAAGTTGTGAAGCCTATGATCCATCACGACTATTCATGTATATTTCATTTATTTACAAATAAATGTCCAAGGACTATTTGAGGGTTTTTTTAACTATAGTCCGGAATAACTAATATTTCCGACATCATCATGAAGGCATGCCGTCTGCGAAGGCATCCCTTGATGGTGCAGTTAGGATATTTATCAGTCGGGATATATGCCACCACAGTCGAAACAAGTCAGGGTTATCTCCAACCCCACCCTTCCCTAATCCGTCATCTTCGCGACGCACCATGGCTGGTATTTATTTTTTATGTGTGCTTGCTATTGTCTACGTTGAAGTTGGCAGAACTCTATACTACAAGTGCTGACCGTCCAAAACCTCTCAACCGCAGTTTCTCAATCGAAACGATTTGAATTCTAATGCTTTTTTGATGCAACACCCCGATACCCGGTGATGTTTCTACGCAATAATACCCATAAAATATAACTTTCATAATCGCTCGAAAACACCCATGCTCTTCCTAGTTTTTGTGTCCGTGTTTTATACAGCTGTTTGTAAAATTCGGCCACAAAGAATCTTCGGGGGAGGGCGACAATAATAACTAAGTCGAGCTGTATAACTATGTAAGATGTACTCTAGAAGTCTGCATCAAATCCGATCAAAACAGTCAAGATATCCTGCAAAACCAATAAACGTTTATCTGCCCACTTACACGACATCGACTATTTAACGAATGTCACGTGAAGATCAAATACGAACCTGTTCATATTTTTGACAATATAATATGAAGGACGAGGATTTTATATATAGCAAAAATATCCTGAGAATTGTTAAAGCTTCAGCAGCTAAACTACCTGTTGCATAGTCACAACTTGATTTTACACCATTGCCAAACGCCGTGGCTAATTACGATGATTGTAGAATCTTTGTCTGAACAGATGGTACAAAAGCAAAGGTATGTGCCATCGCGGAAGGATAAAACTTGAGGCCTGTGGCCTCTCGTTTTATCCTTCCGCGCTGGCACTCGTGCCATATCGATTAACCCATTCACACGTATGTGTCGTTCTGTGAAAAATGTTTCTCAGGCATTAAAAATACTTTTAGCTATTCAAAAATAATTTGACCAGTTAATGAATACCCATTACTAACTTAAATAGCAGTGCCGTCTGCTATTTGAGTTAGTAATGGGTATTCAGTAACTGGTATTTTGTTCAGAATCATTAATGATGGTGATTGTGAAATGTATGCACACCTTACAGTTCTCTAAGAAATGGAAAATATGTGACCTAGTTACCAATAAGGTGAAGCAGAAGTGTTTTAAAAGCTCCCTTGGCAGTACTTTTAGAGATCGTGGAGGCCCGGTGGCGCTGTGTGCTAAGGCGTACTCGATGGTGCACATGCCTTCAACTGCCGCTAACTGTGATAGTGTAGGATTAGCAAATAAAAGAGTATGACTGTTGCTCGCCGTTTCTCGGGGTATCTCTCCGGGTATTCAGGCTTCGTCCACCCATAGAACTCTTCAACACGATGTGACCCTCGTTGCTGAACATGCCGCTAAATACAAACAAACAAACAAACAAACAAACAAACAAACAAACAAACAAACAAACAAACAAACAAACAAACAAAAGGGGTTACAGGGATTGAAGGCAAGCATATCGTCATCGTAAACTACGTCTTAGTACTTATGGCCATCGTCCTTCCACAAAGGCAGTGGGGATGATGTAGTGTCTTACCCAAAGACACTGCGCAGATGAGCGGGCCCAGGTCCAACCGTTAACCTCAGTCCAATGCTGGAACCAAAGAACAAACGCGCCATAGCATCTGTTACGAGATCCACGACCTCAACTATGTTTCATATCGATATACACTTCTTTTTTCTGGCCACTATGGTTAAATATAGAATAAACGTATAGTGTTTTCAAATAAAAAAATTATTCTACTCGTAGGGTTAAGAATAAAATCGACGAGCCTCTGGCGAGTCGGTTTCATACTTAATTCTACGAGTAGAATAATTTTTTTACTTGAAAACACTATACGTTTATTTTGTTTATCCCATAAATCTTTTTTACAGGGCAGTCGCAGCTAAATCGTGTTGTTACATGCAACAAAACACAGCGAGAAGTGAGGAGCGCATTGGTCCAATTCGACCGACAAGCAAAATTGGCAAAAATAAACAAGGCGCAGCAATACATTTCTGTCTGAAAGTAATTCTCCTATAAACTTGAGCTAAACCTGCAAAAGTACTGTATTAAATGAACAAAGTGTGGTGTTTTCTACTGGCATTGTGTAATACTTTCAAAGAGGTTTAAAGAAAACAACAACTGAACTATTAATTTTGCTACACGAATGCGATAGAGGTCAGAGGTCAACAACTCCGTCTCAACTGCAAGAATAAATCTTTCAGTGTTAAACCTACGGGGAAAATTTATCACCCTACTAGGTGAATAAAGCAAAAATGTATCCAAGGCTTTTATTGTTCGAATAAACGGCCATTTATGGGACAAAACAAAACAGTAGGTCGTAATATACCGTGAAAGCCCTTGCCCGTGAAACCTCGACAAGTAGTAGATAAAAAACGAACATATCTCTTATCTCATTCCATGAGAAGATGATGATAGAACATTCAAGTTGGAGATCCCTGCATTTCCGTTTAGGAACTCTCATACTCAGTATATCCTCCATTAACAGATTTTTATAATCGGCGTACATTACGCCTAAGCACACATTGTCACCGTTAAGCCCATGTGGGCAATCGCGATTAAGTGTCTTGCCTGAAGACACAGAACAAATGACGCGGTTCGGGATCGAGCCGTCGACCTTTCGGTTTAAAGTCCAGTGCTCTAACTAATAAGCCACAGCGCCCCCATTTACGGTCTGAGAGTATTACTTTTATGGTATGCTGATCATAAACACACTCTGTTATTTCGTCATTGCCTTCTTTAACTATTTACCTAACGAATCAGCCGTATCCGTCCGTGTAATTTTCAAATTTAGCAGTTAAAAAATATATTTTTCGAAACGTTTCAACACAGCCACATCAAGGGACCCGTTATTGGAACAAGCTATGGTTTTGTTGATTTTTTCAAAAAAAATAAATTAAAAAACAATAATTAAAATAATGAATTTTGTTCTACTATGCGTTGTGTAAAGGGTTAAACAATTAGTTTCTGGAAGCTCTAACATTATCGAGAGGTTTGAAGAACCCTGTCTATCACAAAATATATCGTACAGAATCCATTGTAATTCCAATTTACTAGTGTATAGAGATCAGAAACATTCCTCGGATGCATGAGGCCTGGGATATGGTGATATTTAAGGCCCCAGTCGGAGACAGCACAAGAGATGTTGGGATAGTCTATTGGAATAGGTGTATGCCTAGACAATAAGAGACTAAGAGAGACTGGATGGTGGGGATGGGTATAAAGGGGTCACCTCCGGAAGTATTTTTAAAGGCACATAGGTAACGAACGTCGTGTGATTTTAAAATTTTGAAAAAGAAGTGACAGAATCCGAACGCGCAATAATATCGGAAGGAGTGCGCCCTTCACTAGGCTCAGATTGTAAGCCTATAGAATTTAACTTTATGTGGATATTAACCTGCAATCTAAAGTATGACATATTTGTATCTCGTCTGTGTGTTTATTGGAGTTTAACGCCACTTTCGACAGACAGGGTCACATCGTATCAACCAGTTTTACGGGTGGAGGAAGCGGGAGTACCAAGAGAGAACCACTGAGCCGGGGCGAGCAACTGTCGGACGCTCCAGTTTACTAAATCTACACAAGCAAAGTTGGCAGGGTTGAAAACAAGTGCACTGTGAGTGTCACCGTCCCATGAGGGCAATCGAGATTAAGTGTGTTGCCATGGACACAACGCAGTATCGCACTGTCTACCTTTCGGTTTAAATACTAATACTCTAATAACTGAGACCAGGGCCAGGGAGAGAGTGGGGGCCCGGGGTAGATTCTCCCGAGGCCCAGAACTTTCTGGGACCTGAGCTCAGCCCAGGATTCTTGGATCAGGCCTGGGCCTCCCAAACTTCTAACACTTTGGCCAAGCCTTTGCACCTCCCCCCGATACATGAGCGAGAACCAGCAAGATAAGTCGCCCGTGGTATTGGAATACTAGTTGCCACTCATGTAAAGAAGGAATGGGAGCGCACGGCGGATATTTTCAATCTTTTAACCCTTTGCTTACCATGAAAAGCAGACGACACTTTCAAACAAAATTATTGGATATCTATTTTTTTTATTTTTTGCGTCAAAAAACATAGCTTATGACCATTCATTGGAACGAGCTCATTCCAATAAGGGGTCATATTATGTTTTTGACGCAAAAAAGGAAAATCAAATGGCATTTTTTGTGAATAGTGCTGTCCGGATATGACCGTTAGGTTGGATAATGGGTTAATAGACTGTTACTTATATACATATGCACCAGACCTAGTGTTATCACTTCAAGAATTCTTCACTTCAAGAGCTTCGGCATCTACATCAATATCCCGACACTTTCGAAAGAGGGCTCGTCATATAATTAACCCTAGGGCAAGAATTTCCTCTCCCCGGCGCTGACTGAGCCACCGCGATCCTATATATGTATCTAAGTGTAATCACAATTTACAACACGTTTTGGTATGTTGTTTTGCAACCTAAAATTAAATCAGTCGTGACAAAATCATGTACACTAAGACAGGTGACTGGATTACAGGGAAATCTACCAGTTGGTTGATATACAATAGGACGCATGTCGTTAAATGTCCACGCCAAGTCTGGTCAACTACCAAACCACATAATGTGGATGGTAATTAGAGCAGTCCTCATGTACACTATATAGTTTTAATTAAACAATTTGCGTCATAGTGGAGTGGTTAATGTAATGAGTATGACATCTCTTACCTGCAAATTACGAGCTTCCATGATGGAAGAAAAAAATAATCAAGCAAATAGATTACTGAAACCATTATTCACTGTGACAAGGAGCGCTAAAATTAGGAACTATCTTGTAAGTTTACATTTCTCACTTCAAAGTTGATGAATTACATCCCGTGTGCTGTTTACGCCTCGGTATTTGTTTTTAAAGAAATGACAAATATTTATTCTCTGTTTCGAGGATTTTAATCCTTTTGAACGAAAATATTTTCTAACTTCAACGCTGATTTGTTCACATCACACGCACTTATAATAACGTTATTAATAGGTGTCGTGACTTTCTCTTGACGTACAATATTAACTCATACAAGACTCATACTTCTGAAGGCGCGGGACCATTAAATTTCCGACAAAAATAGCAATTCACAACCTCATTAGATTGCGAAACAGCTTGACAGATGGAACTATTTATGACAATGTCCCATTCCCCACTTTATCCCCCCCCCCAAAAAAAAGTCTCACACATTCGCCACCCAGGGGAGATGAAACTGCAAACAGTATGCAGTCGCTTCCCCTCACCCGAATGCCATGGCCTTGATATATTTTTCTCATTTTATTCTTTTCATTCTTCATTTGCGTGGACTAGGGTGGGAAAATTCGAATTTCTCTGATTACCAGCGATATTTATGAGGAGTTTCCGTTTTTCGACAATGTTAACCATTCACCTAACGTAACTGTTAAAAACTCGCTAGCATTTTTCACAAAAATCATCATTCAAATTTTGTTGTTTTTTTTTAAAAAATTTTAATCATAAAATAAAAATTTCTTGTGTTACTCAAGATTTTGTTTGCAAGTGTCGTCTGCTATTCCTGATCGGTAAAGTGTTTATTCACTTTTATGCCCCCCTATTACCCAATAACTAAGTAACCATATTGCGTTGTGTGGTGTTATATGTTTCCGAAAACTGGTGGATAGAATATCGCCGCGATAGGTGAGAGCGAGAAAGGTCAGTGCTTCACAGATCAGGACCTCACACATTTAGTAAATTTCAATACAAACCGAGAACGAATTGGAGATCCTATTTCTCACTTGATACAAAACCCAATAAACGATGCCTAAATGGATCGATAAACAAACAAAAAACACTTCCTACAATTTCTCAAATATCAGTCGCCCGAAGACGCAGGTATTTTAAGCATTCAATAAGAGAATTGTACAGAAATAACCGTTCAGAACTCAAAAACATATTTTGTTCGGTACGTAGCGTACAAAATATAAATAGACCACCATCCGTCAACTATCGCACAAATATACAACCGCGTACACCGAGTGCAACTTCCGGCATAATATTACATGGTCATGTAATGCCGACACTGATCTCAATACAACTGGATTACTGGTACGTCAGCGAAAAACGTCGTCACGCAGTCCAGGCCTGGCATTCTTTAGGAGTGCAAGAGTGCTGCATGCCTAGAAAAAGTTGAGAAGGGCAATTTTTTGCACCCCTTGATTTCTAGAATCTCAGACCTGTTTGGGACTGCCTTTAAAATCTATTATCATTTCGTCCCCTGAGTTCCAATGTGTTCTCTGTGCCTACTGGCACAGAGAACACATTAGAACTCAGGGGACGCTTTGTCAGTGTCGCAGTTCGAAACATTTTGAGTGCAGAAGACAGTCACATAAGAATTGAATTCAACATTTTGAATAATGAGAAGATGTGTGCCAATTTTTCCACAATATAGCTGAATGTAGTACAATTTTTCAGTCACAATATTAATACGTTGAAGTGACTATAACCAAAATAGCATACAAGTTGAAAATTCAGGTGCAATTGCACTCACAAGCAATCTGAGGAGCGCAATCGTTTTGCACTCCTTGATTTTCTAGATAGCCGAGCCTGACAGTCTGACCCCCCCCCCCCCCAATTGTGTCAGGGCAGTCAGCGCAGAAACTCCTTCCAATCCATAACGTTTGGTGACGAGAAAGTTGTTGCGCTGTGACTGTAGTCACAGCATAACAGCCTCCACTTCATCAAACGTCATTGTGTCTACCAAGCACGAAAACTAGTTACAGGATTTAAACTTTTCAATCATGGCACTAGGTTTTCTGTCAATAATTACACTATGCTGTAAATATTGAATTTTTATTTACGTGTCAATCAACATATTCATTATTCACAGACACCAAGGATTTGAAAGGGATTGGCAATTGCGAGGCGTCGAGAAGCTGAAACCCTTCGAGATTTTTGTTTGTTGTTGTTGATCATTTGTTATAGCAACTTGCGCTCCGACCCAATTAGATGGTGACGGCGGAAACACTTTTCTACATATGACCAACGAGTTTTCCAGCAATCCAGTTGTTTCGAGATCAGTGAATTAAAATTTTAAAGTAGAAGATTAATGATAGCGGCATGTGATGATGTGAAATAAGGAAGCCTTGTAATTGTGGAGATAAGGGGAGATTGTGACTACCTCAAGAATCAGTAATCTATTTCGGTGTATTAATTATAAACTTGATCAAAAGGTCAATAACAAACACATTCATCTTCACCAAGAACAAGCTGATAGTAGTATTTAAATATGTCTAATGTCACAATAGTTTGAACTGAAAGCTTCTGCTGCTATTATCAAGACACAATTCTAAATTATTTTTTTGGTATTCGACGTGTGGAATCAGTCTGGGCATTTTCGGTTTTCGTGAAATATTTAAAATCCAAGTCACGATATTGTAAAAAAAAATATAATTCCAGATGAGGTCTCTGAATCTAGATTAGTTTTCCAAAGCGCAAAAAACAAGGTCTAATTTTGAGCTTGGCAGTCAGAGAACAGTATACACATGCAGTGTATGGGCAACAGGGTGGTTCTTAAAACTGGAAAGAAATATTTGTCGTACAAATCAGAGCATGATATTTTAAATTTAGTTTAATCTTTTACAAAATATGGACATCAGATGACACTTGAAAAAAAACTTGAAAAACTACATATTTTCACTTCTTGCATGAAAAACACATCTTACGACTCCTCTTTGGAAAGAGGTCTATGAGATCGTTCCAACTAGTTGTCATAAGTATGTTTTAGAAGTAAACATTAAAAAATAATAACATTTGGATGACAAGTTTTGCAAAAACAGCACAGGACAGATAGAGGCATTACATTAGGCGAAGAAAAATGGTCGGATGATATGAAAATGTATTTTTCAGGTTGTACTGGTTGGATATGTAGCTGCACAGTTCCCGATGCCAAGTTCGGGTATGTCATTATTCTATTAATATTATATCATAAAGTTTATCTTTATCCCTCGTAATCGAACAGGACAAATCACTTCGTTTTTAGGGTGAAAGGAATAAGAAATTGTTCAAAAGAAAAGCTTCACACCAACGTATTGAATTTATTTGTTCATTCGGAATATTTTTAAATAACAATTCCTGTCTTAAAGCTGGCGAAGAACGTCAAATTTGATGACAATTTAGGTAAGAGGAACAGGCATAACTTAATCCAACAGACCTGGTTTTGTATGATTACATCAATGCAAAGCATTCTTACAAACTCAAGATCGCCCTTTTTGGTATAGATTTTAATGTAAAAGCCATCTGTCTAAAACAGTATGAGAGAGAGAGAGAGAGAGAGAGAGAGAGAGAGAGAGAGAGAGAGAGAGAGAGAGAGAGACTAATAAAGGACGATATTGTATTTAAAGTGCAATATTTCTTTCAGTTACTCGCATTCGTTTTTCTCTTTACTAAAGGTTCCTTAGGAGTTACCATTGTTCCTACAAAGGGCCATAAACTATGTTTTCTATGAACAAGTTCAGACGCGCAAGTAAATATCATAAAACACATATACCCGCGACTTCCATGTTCAGCGGACCATATGGACGTCTATTCGGGAAATGCCACAAGTGATGTATGATTAACGGATCAACAGACGTGTTGATAACAAAATGCAGTTAGATGGGTATATCAGACGAGATGCTACTGACGTCTCTCCTGATTCAACGTTAAGACCTCAACATCTCGACTCATGCTTAGCAAATTTATTTATTATTTATTTATTTACTGAGGTTTAACGACAATTTCGACTGCCAGGGTCACCTCGTGTCGGACAGTTTTACTGGTGGAGGGAGCCGCAGTACCCAGAGAGAATGCAACAGCGAGCGGTACTGTCAGACTTTCCAATGTACTAACTTCACACAAGCAGGGTTAGCATTGGTTGGAGACAAGTGCATCATCGACGTGCTGTATGCCTTAGTACACACCACCAGCGTGCCCCACGTGGGCAGTCGGGATTAATGGGCCTTGTCCAAGGACACATCGCAGTTACCCCGGGCGGGGATCGAACCGTGGATCTTTCGGTTTGAAATCCAATGTCGTTACCACGGAGTCACCGCGCGCTCCCTGTTGAAAAAACATATTGTCCCTTAACCATTTACCCAACGAAACGGTTAAAGCCGGCCAGAGCTATTCTCAAAAATTGTCAATTAATTTTCATTCTTTTGTTCAAAAAACATAGGTTCTGAGCTCACGTTGGAACGAGCTCGTCGTTTTGAGAAAAAAATTAGTTATTGAAGAATTTTTTTTGCAAGTGTCGTCTGCTTTTCATGTTAGGTAAAGGGCTAAAAGCATGAAGTTCCCAAGTGCAATTATGAAACACTACAATAAGCATCTTTATGCTTTCAAAGGACGCTGTATCATCCCAGATCAATGTATTGCTACATTATGAATTGGGGCGAAACATACGAACAAATTGTCAATAAAATGCATGAATCTGGTGGTGATATCTTTTCGGTCGAAGTTGGACTCAATACCCAAGTCATCCGGGGCTTAATCTCAGGCCTGAGGCGAATGTACTTTCATCACGCAAAAATGCATAGGCAGGTTAGTTGATGAGATGTGCAGTTGATTGGTATGTAGTCAAATTTCTACAACTGCTATTGATACAAGTTTCTATTTGAGATATTACAAAAGTAGGTACTATTACAAACGTGGTTGCCACACACAACTCTTGCTTTTATTTTCATAAGGGTGATATAATAATAATAATAATAATAATAATAATAATAATAATAATAATAATAATAATAATCATCTGATTAATAATCAATATTGCGTTCTAATGGTTTTCTTAACAGCAGCTTACAACTCGAGTATCTTACAACTCGAAAACATTTCCTTTGGATAAGTTTTGTACGCCCAGGCACAAATGGTCCTCGAAAATTCACGCCTTTGATGTGATACCAATTTCTTTCAGCCAAACGATAATATTGAAGCTTATTTTGAAATGAGAACTGAAAGCGTTCTAGTGAAGTCAGGAAGTCACTTTTTGCTAAAACTTTGCTTGCATTCTTACGCTTGGGATGATTATACGAGAACAGATTTTTTTGTGTGCGTTCAGGGGGGGAGGGGGGGGGGGGTAGGAAAATATTTGCAAACACTGATGCCGATTTTTTGTTTTTGACCGGTCGGAGGACCCACCCCATGTAATTATTTTCCAGTTTTACAATTTTTTCCGGGGTTATCTGAACCACCCACCCCCACTAAATACATGCTTCTGCATCATTCTTCCCACCATACTGTACCATAACCAATTTTATCATACAGTATTGAGTGGTTGACCTTGTACAGTAGGACAGGTCTTGAAAGAACATCCGTTCTATCAGACCAAAGTGGTCTCTTAAGGCAGATGGTCTCCCATAACAAATCAAATATAGAGTAAAGCTGGTATGTCCAGGTATGTCCATATAAAACATGGTCTCCAAAGACACCGGTCTCTTAAGGCATATTCTATTGTAATTCATTAACACTCGTGAATGTCATATCATTAACTTTTTACCTATAGTTATCTCTCCATGTGTTCAGACATGTTGTAGAAACCAACACTATATATGGTATTCGACAGAGTTCAGAGAGCTTTGTAAAATATCATACAAATTGTTGATTTTTTTTACACCTGTGTTCTCAGATGTGTTTGAAATAAATTAGCAGTTCAATCAGGTTCAATATTTAGTAGTTTTTGTGTTACATACTTCCTACAATGGCAATAAGAGTCATTGGTGTTTTCGTAATAGGTCTGGATACATCGTTGTACAGAATTGTTCCTGCAGCTGAAATCTGTAACTGTTCCTGACTTCACATAATTGTCTTTGCTCCTCATCTAAGCCAACCGATCTCACTAGGGTGAACATATTAGAAATTTAATCAAACGGAACACCCTCAAGATAACTTATCCTTAGAGTGCAGTGTTTGATAATTGCAATTAGTGATGTATTTTAACTTGCATTATTCAATATGTCATACATTGTATCACTATAAGCCGAATCATAGCTCAGCCGCAATGACAGTTTTATAATCGTATATAACCCATGGTAGGTACCTCTTGATAATTTGAGTGTATTTTTATTGGTTCTTGAATGATACTTCACTGATTATGGTATACAATTTTGCCCAAAAGTGTCTGAGGAAAAAATTTACAAGCATCGGAAAAATTTTCTTACTTCGGCTTACCTGATCTTTTTAAGCCGTCAACAGGCGACCGAAACAACCGTTCGCCCATTTTATGCAAGCCGGCTCCTGTAAATGCTTGGTTTTTTAGGCAAAAAATTAAAATGAAGATAAAATTTGAATGACAGTTTTTGTGAATAGAGCTAGCCGGCAATGGCTGTTACGTTAGGTAATGGATTAATCATACACTTATAAATTGACATAGTACTCTGGGTTTGTTAAATGTAATCATTCTAGTTATTCTGGGGTGCATGGAAATTTACGCAGGTCTAGAAGCAATTAATTCTTGGGTACTGCCTCATAACGAATTCATTTCCTTCCGAATTCCGTCCACCCTTTAAGCGATCTTCATTTCAGTGGGAAAGGAATACAACCCATTATATTTTGTTTCTCTTGAGACTTTGATAAGCAAAATATTTTGGGTTATATATGAAGTTATTTTCAAGGGGCGGTGCAACACTTATAAATGAATCAGTTTTATAATGGGCTCTTCGTAATAATTAAAAAGTTCCTTCAAGGAGTAGAAGAAAGCCACCAAATGTTGTCCAAATTACATTTTGAGAAAAGGAAATGATTATTCACAACATTAAAAATATTTCCATCAGTAAACTAGATTTTCCCATGGATAACAAAAAGGTAATTTTGATTATGTTTTTCCAAGGAAATGCATTGTCGATTTTTGTGCATATACCAGTATCCTAAATTTTTCATAAACTTTAAAAACAGTCAGTTCTCCACACAATCATGTGTTTACACCGGGCGAAACCAAGGTGTAAATATTCCATGAGTGAGAGGGCACTATTTATACCATACCTTTTAGCCAATGAACTCACTAGATTTCAACCTGTCTGGAAATAAGAATATATGTACATGTTATATGAACTGATTTAGCACGGAAGCGGTTAATATATTTCAGGTAGTATGCCAGGCATGCCAGGCATGCCGTCCTTACCAGGCCCCATGCCACCCATGCCAGGTACTGGATCTGCTCCATCGGGAAGTAAGTGACTAATTTCATATGTGTATGCAACCCTCTGAAGGTTCATTAGTCGCAACCCAGGGTCAATATCTACGAACTTCTTCCACTATCACAAGGTACGGGTAGTCGGTATATCCACCTTCAACCCATTGGCAAGAATGTTCAGAACGGAGAACTACTTGCATTTTACTGGCCGTGGAATGATAAGTATGCTCATTAACCATTATAAGGTCTTCGCGGTGTGCGAGATACGATAAAGCAATATGGTGCCTCATATTTGAACCTTGCTGTCGAAAAACTGACAAGAAATTAAACTGAAGCTAATGGCCAGAATGAAGTATGCATTCATTAACCCTCTGCACACTGATGGTAAAATATTAAAATTGAAAAAAAAAAAAAAAAAAACAAAAAACAAACATTAAAATTTTAAGCAGTAATTTTTCCCATAATGCACGCAGGAATTTAGCCAATTAAAACACAGGTTTGACGTATCGCACCGTGTCGAAATTACAAACTGAGAAAACAATACTGTTAGTTATCACTTTATCGTATCGCGCGCATGCCTGCATGGAGTCTAGTATGTAACAGCATTTACTTAACAAAACATAAACAACATACTGCATGCATGGCGACACACGCAACAAGTTTTCTCATTTTATTTATGTTACAAACACTGCGCAGCCAACCCTTCAGTAGGAAGATTTCGTTCTGATAAAAATTCATACGCGGTCACATGCTGACAATACTTAATATTTTTCACAATACCTGCCTTTCAGTCATGAAATCGAATGTCAAACGATCTCTTTTCATCTAACTCCAGAGTAAAGACTTGGCGCTTACTTACCTTGTACTCCCAAGTACAGATTCGTGAGAGGGTCCCTGTTACACTCTGTTTTGGGTACAAATTGATTGTGGTAAAATAAAACTACATTATAACCAGCTCGTGTTTGTACAGGAATTTTTGCCGGAGTCGGCTCTTACCACTAAAGCTGTAAAATCGAGATCAAAGGTCCAGGGGCAATCTGACAAGAGTGAAACAGACCCTGATACACGTTCATGTACATGCATTCAAAATATTCCTTTGACGTCACTATATTTTTCTGAGAGTAAATTATTTTCACGAATCAACCGTCGCCTTTTCAACACTATCTGATTGTACAATATCGGTTCCTGAAGTCTACAACCAGAGCAGCAGAATCTCCACCGTCCAGAACATTTTTTACAACTTCGTGGATAATGGACTCGGAAGATGTAGATTCTTCGGTATCAATGTCTTCAGTTCAAGAACGGCTCACACATTAATTTCGAAAACTTTTCACTTCCCTGTCGACTTTATCACGATGATGGTAAGATCGTTCCTTGAGTGCAACAAGGTGCCATCTGTACTATTAAAGCATTGACGATGGTGTCCTGTTGTACTCAATGGACGATATAAGAGTTAAGTGAGAAAGGACGAGGAACTTTTTTTATTTTATTTGAATGTTCACGGTGCCAAAGCGGATACTAAAATCGAAAATTTACGGCTTTCAAAACCATTATCTGGAAAATACAACATATGGAAATCGTAGATGGCTAGCCGGTGTCGAAAAAAACCCAGTTCTGTAGACCACTTTGAGGAAAAGATGGAAAATGCGTGAAAAAGATTTTTCGTCAAACAATGGATTGATGTCAAAGGAATGTTAGAACTAGCAGTATTCAATCCGTAAACATGAGATAATAGTGAATGTCTCCGGACCGTTTATGGTCAGATTATTTCCTGCGACGACAATAACGTGTTCTTGTAATTATGTCCTCGGTGAAAACTTGTAGGTTAAAAGTGAAAAAAAATCACAGCAATTGCTTTTTGCAGATAAACCGTGCTTTCCCTACAGTTTTGGTCAACAATAATAGGATTCATTAGCCGTGTACCTTCACATGACACGAGTTGTGCCAATCCAAAGAAAATCATATATTACTGGCAGCCTATTGGTATTGTCGATACAACCCAATGATATCTATTTATTCTGGATTGCTGGAACGTCAGAGAGAAAGGTCGCAAGTCAATCTGCACCTCTCAAGATGGATCAAACCAATCAACATACTAACTCCTATGAATGACGTTTGATGACGTGAAAATCGTTACGCTATGACTGTAGCTACAGCGTAACAGATTTCCAAAATCAAACACGAAACTAAAGCCTTGCACGAAAACTAGGAACACGGTATCTGTACTTGTTTCGTGTCAATGATAATTAAAATATGTTGTAAATATTCAAAATGTACTGCCGTGAAAAAATACACACCATTAACATATTAATTTTTCACACATATCCAAGTAAGTTCCTTATAAAACGATCGGCGAATTCGAGGTGTCGGAAAATTTAAAACCTCCGAAACTTTTTTATTTCTTGAACATTGTGTATTTACAGACACAGTAACAACTGCCCCCATCCTAAGAGGTTGCCTGTGAGACACTTTTTCTATATGCGACTAGGCGCGTTCCAGCAATCCAGTTATTTTGAGATCAGTGTTACAATCTACACAAACAGGCCCTTCATTTTCACACGCTCGATTAGCGGATGGGGGCCGACTAAACTAATATTAGGACAGGCTCTCTAGCCCCAATCAAATTCTGTATGGAATCTGACGCTGTTATGACCTGGAACCGCTCTAGCCCTTAAATACTCCATTTCCGGTGTTTTATATTCAATCGCCTGCAATATTTTAGTTGGTAGGAAAAGCGAACCTATGGTTCAACCAACTGTAATATTCCAGACGATTAAATCTAAAAGTACCATGAACATTCATTTTCTTGGAATCAATGCCAGAAATGTTTCTCAATAGAGAATTGTTTTGACCAAATCTTTAATACCATAAAAATATAGTCAGACATATTTATACTAAATACGTATGAATGAACCGCCAATACGGCCGCAGTTTGTGGATTACGCCGCGAAGTGGCACCAATTATGTTAATATCCTGATGTTTTCAAGGCGTAATAAATATTTATTGATTAAAATATATATAACCGGGGAATGAAAGAATATATGTGTATCTCTGTCTGGCTGCGGACTGTAGTTATTATTTTATCATCAATGCCCCGTGTATAGACCTCTTATAATAAGACAAAAATGGGACGAAAGTATGCCTTGGACCGAAAAATCGGCCTTAAACGGTTAAATCAAGGTAGTCCACACGCAAACTCCACGGTGAACAAACAGTCCTTACGGAATTGGACTATGGACTGAGAGCTTGATATAAGGAAAATGAAAAACTTGAGTTAGTTGCTGGACTATTCGCAATTTGAAATAATGGGTTTAACCCTTTAACCAACGCAGACGATATCAAAATTTACTATTTTAAATATCATTTTTTTAAATTTTAAAACAAATTTCAACAAAACCATATCATGTGACCCCTAGCTCATTGGAACGAGCTCGTTCCAACGAGGGGTCGCATGATATGGTTTTGTTGAAATGTTTTGAAAAATAATATTTTATCAACTGCTGAATTTGCATATTACGCAGGCGGATGCGGGCGATTCGTTGGGTAAAGGGTTTAATGGGTGTTTATAATAATAATACCTTCGGAGGGTTGATACGCATTATTTGAAATGTGGTATTTGTTTCTGGTATTTGTCTATGGTGGAAAGTAAGTGGCAAACTATGTTGTCCATCATATCTGGTGTCAGTTTATGTTTACTGTAAATATCTAAAATCCTCATAAAATCATATTGTGTCCTTCGAATCCATTTTCAAGAATAATTCCATCTGTTTACTTACTAATTTTTAATGTAATGGCGTGCACTTATACAGCGATCAGATCTTGCATAGAATAATGCATTTGGGAGTCAGGCTTCATCATAAACTGTTTTATAAAGGATCTACATGTATCTTGAGACGTGGACTCGCCATTTCATCGCAAATATCCAAACATAATTTTGTAGTGAATGACGAAATCAGCATATCTTCATAAAATGTGATCCATGGTACATCATATTAATATCCCCTGGGTGGCCTCTGGTGATGCAGATACGAATCTTAAGTTCTATCAAACCACTCAATATTGGGAGCTGTTTCGATTCGTATGCGATAGTTATTTTTATGACACTTCGAAATGGAAAGCCTGGTGTATCAGGTGAAATATTTAGTCTGTGTTTGTATGGTTTCTTTTTCTTTTTCTTTTTCTTCTTCTTCTTCTTCTTCTTCTTCTTCTTCTTCTTCTTCTTCTTCTTCTTCTTCTTCTTCTCTTGTCTTCTGTCTTCTATGCGCTTCCTTGTCCGCACTATAACTCGAAAACGAATCGTTCTATCTCGCTAATTTGTGGCATACTGATGATAGACAGTCACAAGTTCTCGGCCACCTATGTTTCTCAGATTCCTGGGGCTTTAGGGAAGTCAGTGGGTGTGTTTTGAAAGTGGATCAAGCCTATAGCTCAGGCATGGTATGACGTATGGACCTGGGACCAACACCAAGTGAGTCGAAACTCGATGGAGATTCAAAATATGGTTCATGGTCACTGAGGGCACCCAAAGGTCATTGAATGCATTTTCAGAATTGCTGGAAATCACATATTTTGTCTCCATAATGCATTCCCGAAGTTCATACGTGTATTTTTACACGAAAAAAAGTGGGCCTGGCCAAAATTTTGCAAGTGGGTCACGCTCATATCTCAAGCATGGTATGATGTATGAACTTGGGACCAACACCAAATGAGTCGACACTCGATGGAGGTTCAAAATATTATTCAAGGTCACTGAGGTCACCCAGGTGTCATTAAGTGCATTTTTCAGACTTGCTAGAAGTTACATTTTTGACAACATAATGCCTTCCCGAAGTTCATACATGCATTTTTACACGACAAAAAGTGGGCGTGGCCAAATTTTGAAAGTGAGTCACGCTCATATCTCAAGCATGGCATGATGTATGGACCTGGGACCAACACCAAACATGTCGACACTCGATGGAGGTTCAAAATCTGGGTCAAGGTCATTGAGGTCACCCAAGGGTCATTGAATGCATTTTTCAGAATTCCTGGAAATTACTTTTTTGACCTTCTCATGCATTCCCAAAGTTCATAGATGCATTTTTACATTAAAAAAACGTGGGCATGGCCAAATATGCTCATATATCAAGCATGGTAGGCTGTATGGACTTGGCAGCAACAGGAAATGAGTCAAAACTCCATGGAGGTTCAAAATATGGGCCAAGGTCACTAAGGTTAGCCAGGGCCAGGAATCAATGAGTGCATTTTCTGAATTGCTGGAAATCACATTTTTTTACCCTCAAATGCATTCCCAAAGTTCATACATACACTTGCACATTAAAAAAGTGGGGTGACCTAACATTTTGAAGGTGGTTCATGCTCAAATCTCAAGCATGGTGTGACATATGGACCTGGGACCAGCGCCAAATGAGTCGACACTTGATAGAGGGTCAAAATATGGGTCAAGGTCGCTGAGGTCACTCAGGGGTCATTGAACGAATTTTTTAGAATTGCTGGAAATCACATTTTTTACCCCCTAACACATTCCCAAAGTTCATACATGCATTTTTGCACTCAAAAAAGTGAGAGTGTCCAAAAATTTTGAAAGTGTGTCATACTCATATCTCAAGCATAGTATGGCCCATGTACCCAGGACCAACACACAATTGAGGTTCAAATTATGGGTCAAGGTCACTGCCGTCATCCAGGAGCCATTGAGTGCATTATTTAGAATTCTTCCAATCACATTTTGACCCCCCAATACATTCCCGAAGTTCATACGTGCATTTGTACACGGAAAATAATGAAAAATATCCATTACTGATTCCTTTTTTGACACCTTTAATGCTATACACAAAAGTTATTTCCAGTTTCTTGAAAATTTTTATCTGAATCCTGTTTGAAAATCTTTAAATGCTGTTTACAAAAAACTATTTCTAAATTCCTTAAAGATATTTTAGTCCGGAAAATAAGTCTCCATAAATTCTTTTTCTATGAAATTTAGTTCTGATGCCTTCACCATCTTCACATTGACTCGAATTTACTGGTTGCAGTAAATTCTGCTTCTCTAGGATTTCAACTGCGTTCAGATAAAGTATACCTTGATGGTGTAGTTGGAGTATGTCTGTCTTTTCCCCACTCTTTGTCCACATGATAACTCAAATACAAAATATCCTATATCAACGCTTTTGTTATACTGGTTGTTAGTAACATGTACTCAGCTATCTATGTTTCTCAGGTATTTGGGTGTAGTAGAGGCTACAAGATGTTCACATTGTTTTACTTTTATGGGCAACTGTAATCATTGAAACAATATATTTTAGCCATTATTTAAAATGAGAGATTCTCTTATCAAAAAAGCTATTATAGAGAAATCTATGACTGTCTCATTGAATAACATTATCTGAACACCTTTCACAGTTATGAATTATTGAAATGGAATATTTAAGTAATATTTAACTGGTAGAGTGCTGGAAGCCCATATTTGGGCTCTGTTCTTGAGTGCAGGTATTGCAACTTGACGGCTTCAAATTCAGTGGCTATGCTTTGTATTATCTTTGAAGTGATATTATTTAGTCTGTTAGGATTTGCCTTGTTACAATTTATGGGAGAGTGCCCACAGGCACTCTCCCATGAACTGTAACAAGCCAAAGACAATTGAACAAATTTTGATGGTCAAAAATAATTCAGCACTCTACCAGTTAAGTGTTTGTGACATGCCCAGTCGCAAATCCACGGGTGTTAGAGGAAGAAATTATCAGAGTTAGAAGCACGGAGGTTCGATCTTTCGTTGTTTTGAAGGTAATTCTTGGTTCTATACAGTGGAATAAGAGTGTATCATAACATTCACAACATGGGCTACAGAGCAATTACGAAGATTCCACCTTCTATTTTGAAATTTTCACTCCTTGAACAGTTAAACAGACGTGGTTACCAATCACACCTCATCCACGAGTGCAAAAAATAAATACTTGAACCACAACTCTTTTTCATCTTTGTGGCGTGTTTCTAAAAAGTGGTCCATGTATCGCATAAAAATCTTCATTAATCAGAGGCCGACAAAATGGGTATCTTTGTATAGAAATGGCCGAGTTGTCAGTTTAAGACAGTCTAAGATGAAATGTTTAACTCTAACCTTTCCACCCTGTATAAACATGCTCTTGGTTAGAGCTAAACTGTTCATGAAATGGTCAGAAATAACGCCAAAATAGGCTAGTGACAGATTAGTAGTGAGTGGAAAAAGTCATTACATTGAGAATACAATATTGGTTCCTGAAGTCTACAACCAGGGCAGCAGAATCTCCACCGTCCAGAACATTTTTTTCAACTTCGTGGATAATGGACTCGGAAGATGTAGATTCTTCGGTATCAATGTCTTCAGTTCAAGAACGGCTCACACATTAATTTCGAAAACTTTTCACTCCCTGTCGACTTTATCACGATTCCCACACGATTCACGCGGCTGCTAAGTGGTCTCAGCACTCGATGAACATACGAAAATGTCTAGCAGGGATCTGAGAGAATTTCTGAAAATTCCAGGCATCTGCGTTCAATAGCTATGGACCAGTTGGCACATGTCTGACGCCTCTATTTCTCAATTTTAATGTCAAATTAGTCAATTTACAACTTTTCCGCCATTAACCAATCAGCGATTTCTGTTCACTTACAACAACTGACGATTATTTAAGTTTTAAAGGCATTGTCGGGGTCCACTGGTCTAGATAATGCAAGTAAGATGTCGGGCCATCTCTGCACGCAGAGCAGTGTATTCTAAGTCCAAAATGGCACTTGCCGAGTGAGGGGGGGGGGGGGGGGAGGAGGCACTCCGTCTACATCCCCACATATTGTCACTTCACAATATCTCATTCCCTCCAACAAGTGACGAAATGTCACTCTACCACTGCCGTCGCACGGCCACTAGCTTACTGTCACTCTACCTGGCGCTTTTCACTCAAGCAGTCGTCACCAATGGAGTTAAACTCTCCCTACGTTTATCTCAGAATAATGTCCATACGGGAGAAGCCTACTCTGCTTACGCATGGCTTGCCTTGCCTTCTATAACAGCACCGAACAATGGAGTGGCCATCAAAAGCGGCTAGTTTTGTACCAATGTACCAATTCCTTATCACTGATCTCCCACTGGCTTTTGTGCCGGAAAATAACCCTTAGCAATGAAAAAAAATCGAGCCCCAGTTCCAACTTAGCGTCACATACTTTATTTTCCCTAACCATTTGGTCACGGTCTGTTTCCAACTACACTTCCTTCCAGGGGGTGACAGGTAGACAGCCAATCTGGCTACGCCACCCCCTACGATATACTATTTACTAAACTTATGAAATATATGAATTTGTAACCATTATTTATGTATACTGTGAATAAATTATCTGAATCTGAATCTAACATGTAATGAAGATATCTAAATGCAAATAGCTTCCTGAGCTCGTACTTCGTGTTTCTGGTCCTATTCTTATATATATGGCCACCGACTTGGCCCGCGACCGCTCCTATTCTAAATATGAGCTCTGTTGCTCCCCTACATTACAATGTACCTACACGTTCGCGCCGATGCGCACCTCCTCTAATCTAGAGAATGGGACATCCCCAGCTCATACTGCTAATAATCCACAGCCTTACACACCATCGGACTGGAATTCCCCGATTTTTATTTAGATAGCCAGAATATTAATTCTCAGTTTAATCGCTTCTCTTGAACTTGGCCGCATAGACCTATCTTAATTTAATAATCGCTTTAAAGTTCCTTTGAAAGACTCGAATTTTGTTATCTTTTGACATTTGGTGACCGACGTATGGGTGTGTGTCCAGAACATGCGAAATGTACTGTTTTCACGACCGTTGCATATTAACTGGACATAATTACACAGATAATGACTGCATGATAAACCTGGCCTCTCTTACTTATTTGATCAGTTATCAGATAGCCCATGTGGCGTTCAACAAATGCGCCATAATGGACATTAAATTTCACGCTTAATCAGCAGCGCTTGAATTATTGCTGGTCTGTTTAAGTGACAAATCGGTTTTCGGATCCGTCACACAAACACACATGCTTATACCTTTGGCTTGAACGAGAAAAATTATCCAATATATATACACTTTTAAACAACAAAATCGAAAATCCAAACTATCACCTTGACAATCGGTTCATTGTTTTTTTTTTGTTCGCTTTTTGTTGTTTTTTTTAGCTTCCAGGTGCTATACCTCTGAGGGTGGTTATGAAAATGCAGAGTGAAATTTCTACCCCGTCAATAGCCCTTTCCAAAAGATAATAAGAAATGTTGAATATACTTTGTTCATGTCTTTTATATGTAGAGTTCGAGAAATACCAACATAAATGCTTTGATGTGGACAAGGTCACTGAGCAAAATTTGTCAGCGTATACCATTTTTAACCCTTTACCTAACATGAAAAGCAGACGACACATGCAAAAAAAATTCTTGAATAACTAATTTTTTTCATTTTTTGTCTCAAAAACATAGGTTATGACCCCTCGTTGGAACGAGCTCGACGAGCTCGTTCCAACGAGGGGTCATAACCTATGTTTTTGAGACAAAAAATGAAAATATTTTGAAAATTAATTGGCGATTTTTGAGAATAGCGCTGGCCGGTTTTGGCCGTTACGTTGGGTAAAGGGTTAATACCAATGGGATGTATTGTGCTCCACACTCTTTTGAAAATAATTAGCACGGTTTGGTTTTGAGAAAAAGACGTTACACGAGTACATTGTTCTGATCTAAAACAATATTTTTTTCAGTGAACATGTTTGGCGGAGGTGAGTTATTTTGGGGCAATGCATGGTGGCTTTTGTTCTAAATCACTCTGATCTTCCGGCTCCGATATTAAATCGGGTTTTCTCCAAGACATATAGTATTCCCGCATAATTCGCCAACAGACGGAAATTTGATGGAGAGATTTCACATGTTGCTTGTATAAATAAAAAAAAATATTTTCAGTGTATGCTACATTATAAGATAAATACAGATTATCATGATTATATGCATGTCCTTTTATTCGTATCAGATTCGGCTTTGCCGCCGAGTTGTGATCCCATTTTTGGACACCACCGAGAATCTGATGCAAATCACAGGACATGCACATTATCATGATAATTCATTTATCTAACAATTCTGTCACAAAAACAGATTAAATCTTTAAATTATTAATACAGTCTTGGGACATAATGTTAGGCGAGAAAAAGTTTAAAAAAAATAAAAATTTATGGAACTGTATTGTACTCTAACAAACAATGAGTGACGAGGTCACCGCAATTTCCAAAGTTGTGTTGTCAGATTATTCATTCTCAGTGTCACTTCCTATGATGATCTGCTTGAATTTATGTGTGTGCATCCTCAGGAACCGGGTAGGTGTAATATTGAATTGTGCAGTTACTATTTGATTGTGTTTGTGTGTGTGTGTGGGAGGGGGGGGGGGGGGGTCATTGGCTATTAATAGTTCTGTCGCTAACTAAAGAATTTTGTTTTGTTTTGTAAGCGATCAGTTGAGTCGATCACTGAAAGGCACACAGAATGTATTCATGCCCCTGTTATGTTAGCCCGTCGCGTTACCGGAAACGAATCGTCAATATCATACGGAATCAGTATGAGCCGTCCATATGATATGGAATCGAAACACATTATGTGATACGTTCCGTGTCTCGTGGTTTTGAAGCCAAAATCAATATGATTTTTAGATAATAGTACATATCTACCAACTATTTTCTATATCTATTCTCACGATGGATTTCAGAGCATTTCTCTACAGACGTGACACGCATCACGCCTTTAGTTTAGATCGATATCAATGTGCGTTTGGTTGTTTTAAATGCAATTACAACATGGTTTAGTTCAATTAATCATAGTAATGCATACAATAAAAAGCATACACTCTGTTTTTAATAGGTGCCAGATTCAACCTCTCGTGAAAATATAATTCCTTGCAGTCACTAATGAGTAAATCCTGGTACCAATGGGTGTCATCTATTTATTATCACCGCCACACTCGTTAATGTCACCTTATTAGCGTGAACATATTTATTAACCTACAGACTCTAGTTTGGGTACAGTTACTCAAAAATGCAGCAATCTCAAAAGCAATAAGGCACCATACATCATTTGATACTACAGGCAATATGCTGTCGCAATTGTAACAAGCGAACAACGGCAAGAACAGACAGCCGGAACCATGACGTGAAAACGGTTCAAGAGAATCCACACAAGATCTCATTTCCAATTCTGTTCTAAAACCAAGAACATAGTAATGAGTGTATTTGCGTGGGTGGGGAGGGGGATACATTGGACGAGTTAGGTAATAGTATCAAGTCAGAAAATAAGCAGACTGTGATCTGCAAAATGAGGTCCCCAGAGGGTGAATTTAGTGATGCTACCCTGTACTGCAGGGTAGCATTACTAAATTTACCTTCTGTGAGCCTCAATCTGAATCAGGGTCTCAAAATTAAACAGGAGGTATCCAGAGGATAAATTGGCCCACTGTATGGGATAGCATCATCTCTGGGGACCTCATTCTGCAAATGTCAGACTGCTTATTTTCAGGCCTGAATAGTATATGAGACACTGGTGGCTATTGAAAATGAAGCCCTTCACGCACACGATTGTAACTGGGCTTCCGTTTTGCCGTCCTGCATCCTGTTTTAGAATGTATGCTTACTAATTAGTGTTTTCGTGTTCTTTTTCTCTTTTTAAACCACTGGTTCTTTTTGCGCTGCTGGACTGTCTGCTAGAACATCGCGCTCGCACATTTGGTTTCTTTAAAACACCCCACTGCCTCTAGAGGCTGCGTAGACCTGGCTTGAAATCCATGTCGTTTATATATTGGGATTTAATAACACTTCCAACACGGTCATATCGTGCCGGACACTTTCACGATTGGATAGAACCACCGCGCAACGGCGAGTAACTGTCGGCCTATCTAACTTACCAACCCAGCACGAGCAGGGTTAGCAACGGTTGAAGGCAAGTGCTAGGCAAGAGCATTGCTACACAGCACTACCCTGCTCTATCATAGGCGGTCTTGTCCAAAACCCACCGTAGATAACGCGGGCCAGGGTCGCCCTGTCTACCTTTCGATCTCAAGACCATTGCTCTATCCAATGAGCCATCGCGATCCCAAAGTCGCTGCTAATCCGCTAGACACACTTTGTATGGTGGGTAGCAAAAAGTCTCGAAAAACTACGGTGGTCCTTGAGGCTTAAAACACTAAAAATACTAGCTGTGCTTCCTTCGAATTTATTTTGAGTGCATGTCTGATAGAATCCCTCACTCAATAAAAATTTTTCTAGGTGGGCATTGCCACTTTATTCGCTCACCTCCAAATGACAGGTCTAAACAAAGCGACTCATCCAAGTCTGTCAGGGAAGTCACTGCAATCAATAACCTCCTGCCAAGTTGCCCACGTAACCTCCTCTTTTCCTCTTTGACGGAAACACCAGATAATCATAGTCAGTAAGAGTCGCGGTAGGCGCAAGTGCTGTACACTTCCTTTCACCAACCATCAGTGCGTCAGAACTTTCATTTGTTCATTTTATTCACAACAATCATGGCAACCGTGTTCGTATACTGTAGTTTTTGAACAGTGCGGCATTGTATACTGTTTCCATTTCATTTGTATACCGTCACAGGGCAACCAGTTGTTATTTTTCTGCATTAAAACACGGCGGTCTGCACTTGGAAAACTGTTTCCATCACATTTGCACGAATACTTTACAATATATCCGTCTATGTTAGTGAAAAAAATAGTCTTGAACTCTTTTATCATAAATATGTATTGTTTTGAACAGGAGACCCTAGAAATAACAGCTAAAGGATAAAGAGAATAAATAGCTGTGCCATGAGCGCATGGTACGCCCGTTATTAATTACAAGAGGGAAGCACACAATATGAGTACACATATGTACTTGCCAGGTTACATATACTTGCCACCAAAAAATCATGAAAATTGCTCAAAGTCCGACATGTGAAAAGTTTCCTATATTTTGACGAATAAACTCCCATAATTCTGGAATGACAAATCGGACAGCGACACAAATCCAAATGGAGCTTCCTTCCATCAACATATACTTTGCACCAAAAAATCACAAAAGCGTTCTCGAGTTATTGTACGACGTGTGGACGGACGGACAGACGGACAGCGGTATACCATAATACGACCGTTTTTTTCAAAACGGGCGTATAAAAACTATATCGTGTGTGGAAAATATTTGTTTTTATTCTACCCGTGACATTAATCATGTAACACACACTCGTCCTGTAGCGTGAGTTAACTAATTGAGCCTGCTCGTGTGATAAATAGAGATTCTGATACGTTGTATTGCATAGAGTTGAGAGCTTCCAACTAAGCAGTATCGCACGAATCAGCGTGGTGAAGCTCCTCAACGACTGTGATACAGCAAACCAGAAAACATCACTATGTTGATCTTTTATTATAGACCAGCCCACGGGTAATAATTAAATCCTATGCCCGCTGGGAGAAGTGAAAAAGCGAAACTCAATTTTGGACAAAAACAGACGACAAACTTTTTGTTGCAGTTTTTGCTACGACGTATTTTTTATCTACATTCCGGACTGGATGAACTCTATCTACCTCATCTTTTCTGTGTTTCTGGCACAAATCTAATAATGGCTCGACCACATTTGTCGTAAGGCGAAGTAGTTCATTTGTAGATCGAGGACGACGTAAACCTCTTAATTAATTGATGGTTTGTGGATTTAGAGCACATTTTATAGTGCGATGTGGAAGATGATGACTCATTTCTCATCCAGCCTCGTTTTGGAGTTTGCAGTATCACGCTGCGTGTGTTTGCCAGTACCAGCAGTATCACACTCCATCTGATAATAAACCGGCCGTCATCTGCAAAATGAGGTCCCCAGAGGATGAATTTTGTGATACTACCCTGCACAGCCATCACTAAATTTACCCTCTGTAAACCTCAGTCTGAATCGGAATCTCAAAACTAAACAGAAACAGGTACCCGGAGGATAAATTGGCTCACACTATGGAATAGCATCATCAAATTCACCCTCTGGGGACCTCATTTTGCAAATGTCAGGCTGCTTATTCCCAGACCCGTACGAGAGATTTGATGACCGAAATCGAGTCCGTTTCAATTATAGGTATATAATAGAAATATATTTTGACAAACTACAGTAGTTATTCTATATGCGTTCAGCCTTGAGGGACTTTTTCTCCAGGAGACTTTCATTTTTTTTGTGGGAATTTTTTTTTTATAGAAACTTTTCGTGCCACACCAGATATTTCGGTTTGAGTTTCGATAATCCTCTTTCCGGCCAACATATCGTTCGCTGAGTTCCAATGTGTTCTATGTGCCTACTGGCACATAGAACACATTGGAACTCAGGGGACGATATGTATACACTTACATGCATGCACAGCGCCTAAATGTGCTCAGTCTGACGGTCATCTACAAGCTAAAAGCATAACAAGTCAGAATGATCACAACAAACTAGATTCTTCGCTGTTGTCTGAAAAAGCATGACGTCATTACTTTCTGCATTGATTGTATTAAAATATATCGACGACTATAACCGCATGAATAGGTACAGAAAAGTGCAAAATGACATGCCGTTCAGATAGTAAAGTATAGTGATGCGCAGAAAATCTCCTTGTTATAAAATAACTGATGTGTTGGAAGTTATCAACATTAGTTCTAACAATGGCGCATGACCTACATGTGCATAAACTGATCAAATTATCTTCCTGGGAGAGAACCGGAGTAGTGGCCCCTATGGACTCTTGTCACGTAGTCTATCCTTTTAACCCTTTACCTAACATGAAAAGCAGACGACACTTACAAAAAAAATTCTTGAATAACTATTTTTTTTTCATTTTTTGTCTCAAAAACATAGGTTATGATCCCTCATTGGAACGAGCTCGACAAGCTCGTTCCAATGAGGGGTCATAACCTATGTTTTTGAGACAAAAAATGAAAAAATAATGAAAATTAATTGGCGATTTTTGAGAATAGCGCTGGCCGGTTTTGGCCGTTACGTTGGGTAAAGGGTTAACGGCAAAGGGGAGAATACTTCGTGTTCTCATTGTTACATTTTCTCCCTGATTCGTCCACCGGACGAGTCTACAAGGGAGACAGTGTGACAACGAGAACACAACATAGATTAGATAAACCTTTTTCATTTGTTCCCTTAATTTATGTTTTTTCCTAGCTCTACATGCTTTGAACTGATCTCCCGAACGCCTAGGGATGATCAAAGGAAAGTTAGGCTGAACCCTATGGAGATATTTGCAGGCAGGGCTTTTATGGGGCGTGGTGTCGCACAAACTAATGGGTATTTTTCTTAGTTGAGACGTCTAAGTGTTATTTACTTTGTGCTCTTAACACACATAAAAAAACTGATCCGAAATCGAGGATTTTGTCCTGGAACCGAACAGAAACCAAATCTGTACTATATGTTCTTAAAACATAGAAAAACTGACCAGAAACCGAGATTTTTCCTGAAACCGAATCTGATAGATCAAATCCTCTCAGCTCTACTCACGAAACGATGGTGATTGAGTTATGGAAGTTAGAACACAAGTTTATGCGCTGTGTCTGCCACTAAATGTCATACCCGTATTATGCATGTCAATTGGCAACTCTCTCCAAGAGTAAACTTCGCAAGATTTCGACAATAAATACCCAAATTTGAACAAGACTGCACTGAATTCTAAAACAAATTCAGTTGACGGATCGTGCATGTTTCCATCGACTTTTCATCTCCCTGTCTGCAGTAAAAAAATTTGTTTGTTGGGTACTGTCTACGGCGGGAAGTACAGATATGGTTTCATGTTTACACGCCAAAGGGCAGAATCCAAATTAACCGGTGCGTACAAGAGAAAAACTTACTTTTCATAACTTTATTACAGAAATCTGCCACTTGGTACTTCCTCTTGTGGTGAAGTCGAATGTTCCATTTTTTTCAGGGCGCGAGAAACGTTTTTTTCCCAGAACGTTTCAGTTTTGTAGGCGTGTTTCTATTTGCGCACTCGATGATGTTGAAAATTCGTATTTCTGGCGCGCAGAGTTTACATGATGGGCGAAAAGTCTTATAATTGTTTGACAGTGCAGGCGAGGGAACGCCCTAAGAAAGGCATATGCGCATGTGGATAGGTGCGGTTTTATTTACATAATTATACATCACTTTCGCACACTTGATTGTTGTTTGGTTAGAAGACATGTTTATGCTTTTATGAATATATTGCTGTTATATAGTTTTTGTTGCGTATTTGTTTACACTTTTCATAACATTTTCATCACACTAACAGAGGATAAATTCATTCGCGAATCAGAACAGATTCTCACAAATGATTTGCGTAAGAAAAACAATATGAATCAACTTTAATTCTCGCAAAATGTTCATGTGATTCTTGTCACAGAATCTGAAAGTTTCCTTATAAGCCTGGAAAATTCTACTTACTTTTTGCTTCCTCGTGATGTGGTAAGATTTTAGTTTAACAGTGATGTCCAGTGAGATCTTGGCAGCCTGAAAGGACAGCTAAAACTTTATCAGAAACCCCTACCAAGGGACTGTAACTTCTATCGCCAGGACCACCAAAAACCTCATGTTGGAACGTGCGTTTCTACTTGTACATGTACGTGTAAAACAAAAAAAAAATCATTCAAATTGGAACAAGATCCCTAAGGGTTATATAAATACGAGGTTTGTATATTACTATGGAATATGTACTGGTTGTACTCACAAGGGTTTACAGTACTCTTAAATTCTAAATTATTCGAGAAGTGAACAATGAGAGAATATTAAAATTTTCTTAAAGAATCGTTGGCATCCGCCCGCGTAATTTACAAATTGAGTAGTTGAAAAAACATTATTTTTCAAACATTTCAACAAAACCGTATCACGTGACTCTCATTGGAGCGAGATGGAACTAGATATCACGGAGATGGAATCCATCTCTGCGGGCCCCGCAGCAACTAACCGATGTTAGGTATAAACTGATGTGAACCGTAATACTAAAATATTTCAAGCAATAGGTAAAATCTGATTAAAATCCCTTCCCGGACACGAACTTGTCAGAAAAAACCCCAAATTCTGAATAATTTGACCTTGAGGTCAAACTTCAAGGTCAAAGCATGGCAACCTTGGTACGCGACACGTCGTCTTGAGATAATCCACCAACATACCAAATATCAAAACCCTATCTTTGGAGGGAAAAAAGTTACAGCCCGGACACGAACTTGTTAGAAAAAAGAAAAAAAATCTGAATAATTTGACCTTGAGGTCAAACTTCAAGGTCAAAGCATGGCAACCTTGGTACGCGACACGTCGTCTTGAGATAATCTATCCACATACCAAATATCAAAACCCTATCTATTAAGGGAAAAAGGCTACAGCCCGGACACGAACTTGTCAGAAAAGAACCCCGAAAACAGAATAATTTGACCTTGAGGTCAAAGTTCAAGGTCAAAGCATGGCAACCTTGGTACGCGACACATCGTCTTGAGATAATACACCCACATGTCAAATATCAAAACCTTATCTATTAAGAGAGAAAGATTACAGCCCGGACAAGTTTTGTTACGGACGGACGGACGCACGCACGCACGCACGCACGCACGCACGGACGGATGCACGGACAGAGCGATCACTATAGGGCATCCGCCTCACGGCGGGGCCCTAATAAGTAAAATAATACATTTTGATGTCGTGTGCGTTGGACAGAGGGTTAAATTGATATTCACGCATCAAATTTTAACCCTTTACCTAACGAATTGCCCGCAACCGCCCGAGTAATATGAAAATTGAGCAGTTGAAAAAATTAAATTATTCAGAATATTTCAACAAAACCATATCATGTGACCCCTTATTGGAACGAGCTCATTGAGCTCGTTCCAATGAGGGGTCACATGATATGGTTTTGTTGAAATTTTTTGAAAAAATAAAAAAAAAATATATTTAAAATAATAAATTTTGATATCGTCTGCGTTGGGCAAAGAGTTAAGGCCTGTCATAATATACGTGTAAGGATTGTAACACACTGGACGCGATTTCAGCGTTTCAGCGACAAGTTAAAAAGTGATAGCTACTAATTATCCATTCTCAGTTCGATACAGTATGAAGATTGAATGTTGAGCCTAGCTGTAAAACAAAGATGATGAATTTCTGATTCTATTAAAAGCTCTTTTCCGATTTCTTCGGGTAGAATCTGACATACAAACAGCCCCAAAAATCATTGAAAGAAGCATTGCCGCTTCAGATTTGGGGCGTAAGCTTCTATTTCTAATTTCGAACATAAGCTATGGTGGACTGTTTGTGAGCGATCGAGAAATATGTACAAGCATGTTAATAAATGTATTAAAATATAATCATTATGTATTACAATTTACTTTAATCACTGATATAATAATATGTATTGTAAATTTGGTAACAAGTGTCTGCTATTTTGTATTCTAACGCATTTCAGTTTACATCCTTTAACCTATTAAGAGTCTCTCTTCCTTTTTGTGGAGATTGCCATTCTGCGCTCGTTCCAATGAGGGGCCATAAGCTATGTTTTTGTCGCAAAAAAATGAAAATAATTAGTTATTCAAGAATCTTGTTTACAAGTACCGTCTGCCTTTCGTGGTAGGTAAAGGGTTAAATAATTGATCCTATTCCCTACTGGCAGAAACGGAAATACTAGTTTCGTCCAGTGAAAAAAGGAGAATAATTAACCATCTGCACACTGAAGGTTAAATCTCAAAATTCCAAGCTGCTAATTTTTCCCATAATACAGCATAATTCTGCTAGGAACTGGGTCAATTCACTATTGTTTGACGGAGCTCTGTCAACAAAGGCGGATTTTGTTAAATTTCCAGTTGAATTATGGGGAAAGGCTACTAGTAATTTTGGTATTTTGACATCAGTGTACAGAGGGTGGATGTAAATGTCCGATTCCAGATTCCAACAGCGCAAGACGTAGCCGCGCTTCTCAAGTGGAGACGTGCGATGACGTATGGCGTCAATTATTTGTTCCGGATGTTTGGGACCTCTATCATAACCAAAAAAAGCTATTTATGACACTGAATACTGAATGACGTGCTTCCACAATAATCATTTGCTTCCATAATATAGCTGCTCATTGGAAACGGCTTGTCGAGCACGTCCTAATAAAGGCAAACGCGGTGTGTAAAAAGCAAAATAACTGGATCTATATTGTGATTTTCGTGTATAATAAGCAGGTTTAGATGTGTTTGGTTCAGATTAAAGTCCACCTGCAACGTCTTCCATTGATATATTGAGACAACAATTCCTGCGAATGGAGCGCTTTCGTTTCGTTTCCATACGTTCAATATTTGTTGATTTTTGTCAACCGCTTTGAGAATATGTATACTCAATCACGTTCGATAATGGAGCAGTTGACTTCAAGTCGCTTAAATTCCTCAAAACTATCCATTCCTGAACGAGCTGTCCTTAGTCCCTTCGGGGCTTCGTCTCAATTATTTTTCAGGAATGACCAGTTATTCGAACTTTACCCTAGACGTCAAGTTATAAATACACTATAATTATTTTACGACAAGAAATATGTTTGTGGCTGATGCATTGAGAACCGATGTGTGAAATCTGTATACTAACAGAGCTCGGCGAAGCTTCGAGTTTCGATTCGAAATCTTTTTATTGATGCGATTTTATCTTACAAAAAGAACGTATTTTCCCCCAATACAAGTAAAAACGTCAAGACCGAATACAAATCTGTGATGAGGGTAGCAATCGTACGTGACATCCGATCAGTCGATTCAGAAAGAGAACGTTGTTTCAACTGCGCTCATCGAAAAACGATTACACATACCGTCCCCTGAGTTCCAATGTGTTCTATGTGCCTACTGGCAGCCTACTGGCACATAGAACACATTGGAATTCAAGGGACGATACACCAACATGCCGATGCCGCCGTTTTTTTTATAACAGTAATTAAATGACATATAAATCACCAACTCATCGAAATAAATTAGACTAGATCGTTTTCGGTCATTATAATATGTTTAGATCAGCCTGCAATGCGTTAAACGTGAAAAATAAGACAAAGAAACGTCCAACTGAAACCCTGATATAAAAAGAACAATGAATGGAGATCACGTCATCCA
Organism: Pictodentalium vernedei; assembly: GCA_031216915.1. NCBI lineage: Eukaryota > Metazoa > Mollusca > Scaphopoda > Dentaliida > Dentaliidae > Pictodentalium > Pictodentalium vernedei. The sequence goes on from CM062291.1 coordinate 181,516,413, forward strand.
CAGCGCAAGAACACAATACTATGACGTCTTGATCTTCAGCTATAAAAAAAAATCATTTGATTGACTCCGAATGATTGTCAAAATATATGGGAACAAGTCTAGAAAGAAGAAATATTGTAAGATAAATTGTTTATTACCGCCAAGTGGATTTACAAGATGGTGCATTGATTAACAGACTCGTCGATACGTGCCAAGAAACGAGGTCACGACTTCAAAACACCACCTCGGAAACCCACATGGTGGTAATAACCTATATTGATGCGAAATCCGTTCGATTATTCGAGAAAAATGCGAATCTATGTAAAATTCTAAGCGCATCGTAAATGGTGATGTTGCTCCCTGCACACCACACTGCAAAAAATATAGATTTTCTTTAGAACCAAAACTGGTTCTAATCTTGTCCGAGATGGAACCAGTTCTCTTTAAACAGTATTTATTTCAAATCAAATAAATTTACCAAGATTAGCATTCAATTTTAACAGAATATTACATGAACTGAAGTAGATTCAGCAGTAAACTTGGAGCTTATTCAACGCAGTCGCCAAACATTTTGAAACAAAGGAGATATGAACAGTTGGCATATCGAACCAGTTTTGGTTCTGTATAGAACCAAAACTGGTTCGATATTCCAACTGTTCATATCTCCTTTGCTTCATAATGATTTGAGACAGCCTCGTATAAGCTCTAAACTTACGACTGAAACCCCCTCAATTTATATTTAATTCTGTTAATATTTAATGTAAATCTTTATAAATTTATTTGATTTGAAATAAATACTGTTTAAACAGAACTGGTTCCATCTCAGGGACAAGATTAGAACCAGTTTTGGTTCTAAAGAGAACCTATATTTCTTTTGTAGTGCAGGCAGTATTCAGTATTGGATGTATGTACAAGGATATTGCATGCTGTCACTCGTCCATATGAAGCCTAGTAGTTGGCTTCATATAGACGAATGACGGTACGCAATAGACAAGTTCACATGTCCTCCACAACATAATCATCTTGTGTATAAGGGGGATAATTCCCGATAACCAGTACCACAGACGCGATCAAAAGAAAATGAAACCACCATCGATTCGATTCTGTTCAATTCGATTCGATGTGAAACCTTTTGTCCTATGCGGTTCGAGCAAAACATCGCCATTCGCCGGGCCCTATATATAATATAGTATTTCCAAACTTCATATAGTGTTGCGTGTATTGTATGATATTTTGTCCGCTGTAGTGCTGAGTGGAATAAAGGATATTCTGTCCACCGTATTGTGCAGCGAGTAGTGTATTCTTAATCTTCCTCTGTAGATATTTCTGACTCATTTTTTTCTTTTTACAGCTCAGCAACCTGGCGGAAACATGTTCGCACCAGCACCACCCCCGCAGCCACCGAGACCACCACCTAACCCATTCATGACAATGAGTAAGTTGACAAATATGAATTCTCAATCTACGAGATAGTGCACGCAAACTTGAACTGGGTGTGAACAGTTTCACAACGAACAATAAAAGACGCCATCTCTGAGAATTAAAACAAACCCGAGTTTCCATTGTGGTGACAATGCCATTCGAACCACCATTTTAAGGCGAATACTAGTGTTTCACATGACAGTAATGACTGAATGAACAAAAAAGAGGACTTATAAATGTTTATCAATCTATTAACTTGTTGATTCTATAAATTACTCATGTATCAGAAAGTAACACCATTTTGAGAACCTAGGGACTCTTCTACTCTATTTGGGAAATGGTATTGCCCATGTCATTGGGACAATTTGCTCCACGAAGGCGCCGATTGTGAATTTGTTTTGGGGGAAAGAAAACACAATAAATAATAAATATTACTTATAAATTGAACTGCGAACATTAATACAGAAGCTGCAACATGTATACTACACGTAGAAAACTCACGAGAAACGGTTACATGAAATCAGTAGATGCTTTAGAAATCACAAAGCAAATTTACGGAAGTCATCCAACGAAGCACGTTCAACGCCGAGAGGGCATCCGTTTTAGCGGCCAAGTGTGGTGTCTCTAGTGATTATATTTTAAAAAAATTCAAAAGACAAATGCTTAAAAAGTGGTTGAAAATAGAAGGCATATAGAAAAACGTAAGACTGGTACCCCGACATTGCTTGCGCCAAATGTCGGGTGTCTGATGTGTGGTTTCAAAAATGTTTTAACCCTTTACCCAACGTAACGGCCAAAACCGGCCAGCGCTATTCTCAAAAATCGCCAATTAATTTTCAAAATATTTTCATTTTTTGTCTCAAAAACATAGGTTATGACCCCTCGTTGGAACGAGCTCGTCGAGCTCGTTCCAACGAGGGGTCATAACCTATGTTTTTGAGACAAAAAATGAAAAAAATTAGTTATTCAAGATTTTTTTTTGCAAGTGTCGTCTGCTTTTCATGTAAAGTAAAGGGTTAAGTCTTGTTTTATGGACGACGAGTCCTAAATTGTCGGTCACAAGATTTCTACTTCGTGCAGTGAAATTTAATGCAATGTGGACAAAAATTGGCAAAGCTTGACTTCAATTATTACTCCAGCCGTCTGCGGTATTAATTTAGTGCTATGTTTTACAGTTTTGGAGGTATGGGTGTGGGCAAATGGAAGGGTGTACCCCGACTTTATTTACGTCATGTCTCCGGCGAGTAACGTCTGATTTTCAATTTATTTTCAACTTTGTTTTTCGGACCACGAATGCTAAAAGGTCACAAGGCCAAATCATCCGAAAGTGGAATTTAATTTTTACGTATATTTCCACTACTATCACATATGACGCCAAAACATCAAGTTTGTTGCGTTAATGAGCATGCAATTTTGCGACAACATCCTTCCAACTATCCCTTGCTTTGTGTGTTTATATTTGATAGGAGAATCTTTTTGCAGTTTTTGACGTAGGGTTGTCACACAGAATGAGAGAGGGTGTAAAAACATAGTGATGTAAAAACATCGAAATGACGTTAAATTAAAAAATCCCCAAAACAGCGTACTAATATTTCATATTAATCGGACAAACTTTAATTTTTTGGACGTTGACGTCCTGACGTCACACCAACGACAGTCTACACGAATTGTTTGGTAGCTAAAAAGTGATGGTATTTTTAGATATGTTTTTATTGGAGCAAATATATCGAACATTGAAAGAGTGAGTGTTCAAGAATACAGCAGATATTGAACGTTAATGGCAAAAACGTGAAATTGAGGTCATTTTGGATAAAGGGTTAACTCTTAAATTTTAACAAATGCATTTAATAGAGCCACCATGAAAGTATAGGGCTGTGAAATTTCCTAGCTATGTTTATTATTTATACTGAGCTTTAGATTATTGAAAATCAATGTTTTCAATGAGAAATGTGCAAAATAACCCAAAAATTGGAAATGACCTTAAAACGTCAATAACGGCGATAAATCGAAAAGGCAAAACAGCTGTCTCTGGCCTGTACAATATTTTAAAAGTTAAAAAAAAAACGTACGCATATTAAATTTTTACCCTATAACCCTCGGCGACGTCACCTCAGAGTTGAAACATAACTCTGTTGTGAATTCACCGTGTCAAGAAGGGGGGAATATTGTAACATAAATTGTTTATTTCCACCAAATGGATTTCCAAGATGGTGTATTGATTGAAGTTTCGACCTCGCCTCTGGGTCATATCGACCCGTCCTCACGGACTCGTCGATATATGCCCAGAAACGGTTCGGAATTTCCCAGGACAGCACCACATTTTGAGGTATGGTTTTTGTTGTTGGAGGTGAGATTTGCAAAAGTTGAAAGAGGGTGGCTTGATACAGGTTTTGATATTAAAAGATAATGGCAAATGCATAAATTGTGAATTGTTTTGGATAAAAGATGGAAACTGAAAAGCTGGCTCGTCATTTTCTAGCCCTGACGCTCATAAACATTTGTGTCTGTACGCTGAAAATTGCGGTCGTGATTTGTCTTGATAAGAAAGTAAAAAGGCTTGCGATCGCCGGAAGTCATTCTAACTTCGTCGAATTCCTTAATTATCTATCAATCCAGTCTTTAGGCAAGTCTTGGCGGTGAAAATACGCAACCAAGACTTGCCTAGAAGTGATTAAGAAGGTTCTTAGAATGTATGTAACTCTCAAGTGTATTTAAAGACTGCCTGTATCTGCACCCGTTTTGTTGTAGTAAAAGGTGATCAAAACGGAATTAGACATTTCAAGGGTTAAAGCAGACCCTGTTGTTTGCCATTGAATTAAGACGCCTTCTATGCCCCATTAGTTGTTAACTGGTAGAGTGCTGAAAGCCCATATTAGGCTCTATATCTTTTTACACTGCGACTTTTACCGCGAAATAAACGATGACTTGTCCAAGGTGTAGACAACTGCATTAATTTTATATCCAATAAACTTAACTATTTTCTCTTTTCTTTATTTCAGTGTTAATGAGAATGATGAGGTAAGAATACATGAGGGTATCTTTTATAATTGGGAGTCATGGGCGTAGATCCTAGAACGGGAAGGGGATCTACATTTGTGTTAGAGGTAATCTGTATGATCTTCGCTCCTACAATGTCTGTTATGGGGCACTGTGGCTCAGTGGTTAGAGCGATGGACTTTAAACCGAATGGATGTTATTCGAAACAAACTTTGGAATAACTATGTGGCAAAACTTTCGTTGTATTGTCATTAATTATAAATACTCTCCAGAAGATTCTGTCCCACCCAATTCTATCTAGGTTCGGGGGGGGGGGGGGGGCAGGTAGCCACGGGCGTGATACAGTGGTGGAACAGGGATCCTAAATCGGGGCGGGGGCAATACAATAAGCAGGATTCGGATCTTTTTTCCACAGGAATATCCAAAAGCCCTGATCTGAGAATGGTATGGGAGGAGTATTAACTGGTTGAGTGCTAGAAGCCACCATCATGGCTTTAAAATGAGGGTACCAGAGCAAAAGATAACATTTTTCTTGCTCATATTTCATATTCCGTCAAGCACAAATAATATTCTGTTTAAATAAAATTGTTTTATTACAAATTATTGGAGAGTGCCAATTCAGACCACCTAAAAATTATAGCCCTTAACCGGTTACATTTTGAAGCTCTGGGAGGCCTTATTTCGAGTATGACTGGGAAAGTGAGGTTTGGAAATCACAATTAAGTGGCAGCTGGAATCTTGAGGTCTCAATGGAATTGTGGGGGGGGGGGGGGGGGGGGGGGGGGGCTTTTACAGAAACAATGTTATTATTTACTCTAACCCTTTAAACCCCTTAGGCCTGAATTTTTGGATAAACACAAAGTTGGACGTCCGTAATTTATTTATTTATTTATTGATTTATTTATTTATTGGTGTTTAAGATCACCTTTAGCAGCCTTGGCTACCTCATGAGCGCAACATAAGGTTAAAGTCAAATTTATCGGATTGTTTACATTAGAAAACTTCCACCTCAGGCTTTAGCGCCGGGTCCCATTTACTAGTAAAGCAGATCTTGTTTACCGCAGTACACACGGGGGGGGGGGGGGGGGGGGGGGGGTACCAAATTAGGAAGAGGAATAAGTAATAATTTAATCCTACGGCCTTTGAAGGCTGTTGGGTAACATTATTACCGAACCTCCACGCAAATACAAAACAAATTCGTTCATTTCCCTTTCGGCAATGGTGCTTAACCCTTTACCTAACGTAACGGCCAAAACCGGCCAGCGCTATTCTCAAAAATCGCCAATTAATTTTCATTATTTTTTTCATTTTTTGTCTCAAAAACATAGGTTATGACCCCTCGTTGGAACGAGCTCGTTCCAACGAGGGGTCATAACCTATGTTTTTGAGACAAAAAATGAAAAAAAATAGTTATTCAAGAATTATTTTTGCAAGTGTCGTCTGCTTTTCATGTTAGGTAAAGGGTTAAGACGATACATGTACCATTGTTTGAAGGGTTTAAAAGCTTCTAATGTCCTTCAGCTGCGATATCAGAGATCGAAAATACTGGTAACGCAGTAAAGTAACGTCACTAAACATTCCCTTGCGTTGCCCAAAAACTTTAAAAATGGTATCACCTGCCAGCATCGAATATTTTTCTTCAACGTTTACATTGTCCGCTTGACCTTAAAATATGTATGAGGTTTTTCAGATATGTCACGCTAGAGAATCTCCCCAAATGCAGACCTGGAAGTAATCCGTGAACGATCGTTTAGGTTACGTGTGGGTTACGTCAATTGTAAAATACACGAACGAATTATAAATTACTACAAAGTAACACAATATAACTATTAAATTACTAATATCGCATGTTTTACTTGACGGCTTCACAGCCTCAAACAATCTCGACTCCAAGGTTAAGTACTGCAAGCAGATATGAACAGAATGACATGCTGTTTACATTTTCCGCCAAAATAAATAGCAACAACAAACGTGCGATCTCGCTTCGACGAGATCGCACGTTTGTTGTTGATATTTTATTCGAATGGAAATTCCATTAAACGTAAAACAGCATGGCTGGTGGAGTAAAAACAGAGAAGGCGGCGAAGCATCACAACACCATTTTCCTTGGGGTTAGCACCGTGCTATGTAGCATAACCTGCCAGCGGATTACGAAATAAGCCCTTTATTTCAAGGCCTGCCAATCTTCAAACTTTTAGATGATTTATCTGCATTCTGAGTGTAGTGAAGAACCACACGAGGGTGGTCACAACATTCAAATTGCAAAACGGTTAAATAATTGACCTAATATACGGTACATATAAGTATATAACTTACACAGGTCCATTGAGTCTAGGATGGAGGTTGACCCCCTCCCCCAATAATTGTGCCTGTCGTAGCATTTTCGTCGGGATTGGAGTCAAAGATTCTATTGGTGCTAGTAATCATGTACTGCCTTAAGAGAATAGATATGATTCTTAGACATGTGTCACACATACAGTCGGTCATACAAATAGGTGTGTGTGTGTGTGTGTGTGTGTGTGTGTGAGTGTGTGTGTGTGTGTCGGGGGGGGGGGGGTGTTCCCGTTTCGGACTGTTGGGTGTCCAACATCTCCGATTTGGGTATGGACGTAGTAATTAAATAGGAAGATGGAAAACTCATGCGTCGCTACTAACACACAAATAAATTTGTTAACTATAAACTCGACTGACTAATATACCAGCCACATCATCAAGGCATGCCTTCGCCGAATGCGTTCCTCGAATTGATGAAAGAGTGGGAATATTTTAACAGTCATGATTTTGAGCGATCGGGACTAATCATGTTTACACCCACTCCCACTGGTCATCTTCGTGACGCCCCTACTCAGAATGACATATGATACAAGTCGAAACATTGGTCTTCTGAGGCATTACCATGGCATTGCAAACTGTCTTGACTAATTTCGTACAACTCAGGTAATCACGAATGACAATGTAATTTACTTACCCCTTCTATAGTTCTTTGGCCAGGATAAGGGGTCAATATTGGAAGCAGCTGTGCATGTACGAAGGGGGCGGGGGCACACTGAAATGATACTCAAAACATGACCATGTTTCTCAGGGGATAACAGGAATACAAGGTAACTTTTATCAGCAGTAAGCACTCAACTGACTATTTTTTTCACTGTAGCAGGTCACCCTGTTTGACGGATTTAGTAGAATACTTAAGCAAAACTATGGACGTTACAACCGTTACTTATTCCCAGTTCCTTATTCGACATTCGTTATAAACCAATGAAATCGGTTGATAACGAATGTCGAATAAGGAACTGGGAGAAAGTAACGGTTGTCAAGTCCCCGACAAATCTCCATTTATACCAAGCTCACCCATGTTGCTGTCTGCGAAAAGCCAGTATGTAAAATTTTAGCTTTTAACCCCTCTACCGGTATAAAACTTCTACTGTGGTTAAAGCGTATTCAATGGAAATTCCATAACAAAAATTTACACCTGTGGTAGGAACTATATGCAACTTGACCTTTGACATGACCCAATTTGCCGATTTCGAAACATTCAAAGTTGGCGATGTTTCATTCAAACATGCGACGTTTTGCGGTACTATCTACTACGTGCAGTGACTTATTAAGTTTAAAAAAATCTACAATTAAATTTTTATTATAAAATTTAAGAATTTTTAATAATAATTTGACTGAATAAGTAAGGAAATATAACTTTGACGATGTGTCCAGTTGCCAATCAAGCATTCACGTAAACCCGGATGTACTGCCCACCGATGTAAACAAAACAAACCCATGTGTTCGCGATAGAAAGTATATCGTTTTTGACCAATTTACGTGACAAAATAGATTATTTATTAAGAGCATGGTATACATAAAACAAACAGGTAGTTGGGCCGGTAATCAGATTTATCCTACTCGTGGTTTAAATCTGATTACGGCTCCACTACCTATTTACTTTATATGTAATTTATTTTCCCCTTCTATAGTTCTTAGGCCCGGATAAGGTGTCGATAAATTGGAAACAGCTGTGCATGGAAGGAAGAGGGCGGGGACACAGAAATGATGCTCAAAACCTGACCGTGTTTCTCAGGGGATAAGAGGAATACAAGATAGATTTTATCAGCAGTAAGCACTGAACTTGTTACTTTTTCACTGTAGCAGATCATCTTGTTCGACGGGATTTAGTGGAACATTTTTGCAAAACTATTGACGTGACAACCGTTACTTATACCCAGCTCCTTATTCTACATTCGTTATCAACCTATTTTATTGGTTGATAACGAATCTCGAATAAGGAACTGGGAGTAAGTAACGATTGTAAAGTCCCCAACAAAACTCCATTTACCTATGCTCACCTATCTTACTACCTGTGAATAGACCGTGTGTAAAATTTTAGTTAACCCTTTACCTTACATGAAAAGCAGACGACACTTGCAAAAAAAATCTTGAATAACTAATTTTTTTTCATTTTTTGCCTCAAAAACATAGGTTATGACCCTTCGTTGGAACGAGCTCGACGAGCTCGTTCCAACGAGGGGTCATAACCTATGTTTTTGAGACAGAAAATGAAAATATTTTGAAAATTAATTGGCGATTTTTGAGAATAGCGCTGGCCGGTTTTGGCCGTTACGTTAGGTAAAGAGTTAATGTTTTTGCAAAACTATGGACGTGACAACCGTTACTTATTAACCTGTTAACTGTTAACAGATGTCGGATAAGGAACTGGGAGTAAGTAGCGGTTGTCAAGTCCCAAACAAAACTTCATATCTTTCCAGGGGAATGAACAATCCAATGATGATGTACATGTTTCTACCTCAACTGTTAAGAGCTTTTGGCGGACAAGGTGGTGGAATCAATCCAATGATGATGATGATGATGGGTATGGGCGGCGAAGGAGGGTTTATTATGTAAAGAATGGAGCACACTCCTGGTGTCAAGAAAACAGAGTCCACGTTCCTATTTCCAACGAAGAAAAGTGATGGGGAAAACACGTTTTAAAATTATTTTGAGACATTTTAACACGTATTTTTCTTTTTGTAGTATTCAAGATTTCGAATAATAAAGTAAGGCGTTCGATTTTATAAGTTATTGATGAACGTGACTTGAAATTCTTGAAAAAGTTATACAACTATAGAAAAACAGATGAGCTTTTAGTTTTTCATCCTCCTGAATTCGTCATTTGCAGAGAAAAGATAATGCACAAATTATTGCTAATAAACGAAACTTCCACGAAAATTTCGCCTTGGTATATGGATTTGTATCGAATGATTAGATTCTACAGAAGTAAACTTATGTTATCGATTTGAAAATAGACGACACTGTATCTGAAGCAGTTTCAGGGTGGGGTACAAATTTACATACTCAAAATAAATCTAGAAATGTGTTTCTTCCAAAGTATGTCTCACATTGGACTGAGCCCATTCCAACTACGACCGCAGACAAAAATTGAGAAAACCTGTTTCTGCAAAAAGTTTAACCGGGAGGCCCATTGATTAAAAGCACTGCTTATGTCTGGCAGCACAAAACGAATGTAAAACACCGGAAACGTGTATGTCAGTTCGAAATAACACGTACCAATGGTACCCGATTGGGGGAGCATACCTAAAAATGAAACACTATTGAACTTTGCTTTTGATTCTTCCGTACTTTCACAGAATGTATGTGTTCGCCTTGACGTGAACACGACCCAGTTTGTGTGTTGATGTTACTTAGTTCATCAACGAAGATTTTTTCCCCAAATATGTTTTGTGCGCTTCATCTGTGAAACTAAATGTTTCCACCAGTTTTTCGCCCACTGAAAATGAGAAATCTTAACACTCTAGCCCCTCTAATATTATTAGTATATATTTGTGACTGTATTTTCGATGTCCAGTTCATATTTCGTCGCCTGAGTGCTAGAATGTCCTATGTTTCCTATGGGACACAGGACATTCTAGCACTAAGGCGACGATTTTCCTACAGAAAATAGAAACCACCGTGAGGTTGGTGAAGGAATGAGCGATTTTCAAGTACACTTTCGAAGACCGTCAATTCCCATCCAGGGAGAAGATATTCAAGGGATATTATTCAACTCTGATCATTGTTTGTTAATTTAGAATAATTTTGGAGAAACATAGACAAGATTGTAAATAAAAAACACCACCATCGAACGTGTCTGTCTTAATATTTTTTATTCTTGTGCATTTGATTTCTACCTAATTTTTACCCTGTAAGGTATTACAGTATACGATAAAACAGGAACTTATCAAGCCCTCAAGCCAACAGTGTAATTCTGTAAGGAATTCGACTCTGTGATGGCCTGGAACCAGTCTAGCCATTAAATATCTCATCGCCTGTGTTTAATCAATCGGGTGGAATAATTCAGTTGGCCAAGAAAGCGAATCTACCTTTCGCTTTTCCGACCAACTAAAATATTCCATCGTATTGGCAGTGGCGTAGCCATGGATGGGGGGGGGGGGGGGGGGGGGGTTCTGGGTGGAACATCTCACCCCCACCCCCCCACCCCCATTTCACTCATGCCCGCACAGGTGATGTGGCCTTTTTATTGATCCCTTTCACAACTTATAAATTATGGACACAAACGGACTCAGAGTAAAGGAAATTACGTTTCTTTTGCCTGGAATTTCAAACTTTCCCGCCGGGGAAGCTCCTCCCCCTCCAGCGAGAGAGAATGTCCCCCTTTTGTTCTCACCCCCCATCTCGCCGCTACGTGACACGGATGATGCTGCGCATCATATTCTGTATGCCCCCTGGTAGTTCAGCGATCTGATCGAAGCATCTACCCCCTTCGTAGGGGCTAGCCGTTACGTTCAGATCGCTGAACTAGCCGCCCCCCCCCCCCCCCAAGATATTACTCTTCCCCCCCCCCCCCTAACTTTGATATCCTGACTACGCGCCTGCCCATTGGATGTAAAAAAATCGATAAACATTCATTTTGTTTGAATCTGTGCAAGACATGTTTCTCAATCCAGACTTGGTTTGACAGAATCTTTGATGGCATTACCATTAGGAATGAAAACTCACCACAACTGACGTTTTATGATTTCGCCTCGTTGTTCACAAATTGTGTTAATTTCTTGATGTTTTCAAGATGAACTAAAACAACAATACACGAAGGGGAATATCTGTATATCTATGTGAGTAAAGGGACATTATGTTGTATCAATGGTAGTCTGCTCGCAAATTCCGCAAAAAAGGAGATAAAAACAGCCCATAACATCGTCGAATTCCGAACAGAATTCGACTGGTGGCCTGAAAGCTTGGGAACTAATGATTTGATTAGCCCATCAGCACCAGTGGGTAATTTAATAATCATGAAGAGGAGATCAATAGCTACCTTTTAAGATATTGATAAATCCATCCCTCAAAATGGTCTCTTCCACGACAAGCAAACTTTCGAGATGAACATTGCTATTTTGCCAGAGGACAATTAATTCCACTTCGTTATACTGGCCATGATGCCTCTTCACTGATCTCTAGATCACTGGAACGTCATCGAAAAACGTCTCAACTCAATATCCCCCCCCCCCCCCACAAGATGTTGCCAAATCAGTTAACGCAATAACTCCTCGCAATCGATGACATATGATGACATGAAAGCTGTTACGATGTGACTCCAGTCACAGCGTAACGGCTTTTACGCCATCAAACGTTTTTTGGTATTTGCCTAGCACGACGAATAGTTACATGATATCAACTTACCAATCTTGGCCTTAGTTTTCTGTCAATAAATGTGCACTTCATTAACATATTCATTTTTCACAAACCTCAAAGAATATTCTTCAAAAACCGATCGACGATGCGAAGTTTTTGTTGTGTTGAGCGGTCTTTGAGACACTTTTCGCCAATGAGTGTTCAAGCAACCAAGTTATATTGAGATTGGTTGGGAAATTAAATCCGCTTCGTTGCACTGAATTTTTTCTAGTTTTTCGTACGATTACACTTTAAGCAGTAACAATTATCGAAGTTGTAACTAAGAGGGCGGTGGGCTGTGTTAGCGGCGTGACACTACGTTAATATAATTTTCCCGTCATGACATTTTCGTCTGGTTTGGGGTCTTCCTTGGATATCGACCCGCTCTTTCTATAAACCGCGTATTTTTTTACCAAACGAGATTTGCTACTTTGATTTATGCCACGTATTCAGTCGGCCATACAGATAAGCATCTGTGATACCAAATTCGGGCAGTTGAGGCCCAGTACGACCGATTTGGAATACGTTACGTAGTAATTAAAAAGGAAATTGGGGAGTCCATTCGTCAAGATTACTCCGCGTATTTATCCACAGATTTTTATCCAATAACTCATAGCTTTTAAACTATAACCCCGAATGACTAATATTCCAATAACATTATCAAAGCATGCCTTCAACGAAGGTGTGATGCTTTGATGATGCAGTTAGAACATTGGACAGTTCTACAAACTCAAAATAAAAACACGAGTGCTTTTAAGCCGAGCACTCTGGACAAATATTTCATTTGAAGTCTGTTGAAAAATGCATTACCCAACACATTCAATCCCCAAAGACAATCTGTGCTCTTGAAAGCTATTCGCAATAAAGTGGAATTTGGACTCCCCAGACGTTGTGAGATGCTACAAGATGACTGTTTCTTATTTCCGGAGTTCTTATGGAAGAGTCCTACAAATCTCAAATTTTTAGGTCGAATCGGAACCTAAATCGAATCGGGAGAAGGATTTCGAATGGAATCAAGTCTCATGGCTTTTCAAGTTGTAAATATTGCACCTACTTACGGGCGTATTGTATTCAACTGCGACTCGTCTGTTTGGGCAAGTCAATCAAAAAAGCTTAACCCTTTACCTAACAGGAAAGGTAGACGACAATTGCAAATAAAATTCTTGAATAACTCTTTTTTTTATTTTGCATCAAAACAGCTGATGACCCTTCATTGGAAAGTGTTCAATAAGCTCGTTCCAATGAAGGGTCATAAGCCATGTTTTTGAGACAAAAACTGAAAAAATAATAATAAAAATTGAATGGTGATTTTGGTAAATAGCGCTGGCCGGTTTTGAAGGTTACGTTGGGCAAAGGGTTAAATAAAAGTCCAGAGCCGAATCAAAGTAGTTTGCGCACCTTAACAACTCTTTTATCATCAGGTATCCTGCACAGGTGACCTGATGATAGAATAGAAGAAGAGTTCAACAAAAGAGACTTCGGAAATACAGAGAACATTTCGACAATTTCCAAGTCAACACGACTGAAATCGAAACATCTAGACGACTTCGAATCGAAATGGAATTTCGGAGCTTCGAAGGGACATATCTAATGTGTTGTTATTATAATTTATCTACATATGAATATCATATCCGATTTTTAGATACCTTTTTTACAACAGTCACTCATTCAGCGTTGTTATATTCCGTCTCGTTGTTGAGACGAGATCGCCCAAATCAACCACGAAGCACACCGCTTCTTGTTGGACGCGACCGATCTAGTCTCGTCAACTCGACGGTGTACGACGAGACAAATCGATTGTCTGTTGTCATAATCAGTCCAGACTCCAAGACACTTATCGTGAAACTAAATCGAATGTAGCTGATGAAACCAAGTGTATCTGTAGTTTACCGTGATCCATCAATGGAATACGATCTACCTTCCTGTATACTATCACGCTCTTTGCGCGAGTCTCGCGAATTTTAAACCCAGACCACGTTCCTTTAATATTGTCCCACGATTTACTCGGACATTTTGTTTTTCGTAAGGCACAATTTTATTCTTGCTCGACACGAACCGGTCGGACAAAAGTCAATGTAAACCACGATCATGGAACCGTCGCATTTATCAGGCGCTAATTCAATGGAAACCAAGACTATTGAACCGTCGCATTTATCAGACGATTGGTTGAATGAAGGAGGATGTATCTTACAACACTTTGAGGAGACATTAACATTCTGGCTTTCATTTCTAATAATCTGTTTTTCGCCCGGGGTTAGGAATATTTCGCCCTCATTCGCCCTAATGAGCTCCTAGTACGATTTTGCACCGAACTTGAATGACTGATGACTGCCGCCTCTAATCGCGGCTTTCTATGTGTTTTGCTTCAGGGGGTGGCTTGGGAATTGATAGCTATCTTATTATTCTAGAGTCATGTCTTATAAAATATTCTTTTTTACTCCATCTAATGCGTTTATAAGACGTCTTTTTCTAACAAAACAATATGGATTCGCAGAGCATTGGGGGCTGACTTCTTCGCCCTGTTGTACTTGTCGGTGGAGAAGTAGTCGTAGTGGTTGTTGTAGTTAAGTGCTTTGGTGTTGTAGTTGTTAGTGTTGTAGTTTTTGTTACAATGGTTGTGGCTGTTGGTGTAGTAGTGGTTGGTGTCCGAGTTGTAGTGGTTGCAATTTTAGTGGTTCGTGTAGTAGTAGTTGTTGTTAAAGTTCCAGTGGTTGCTTTTGTCGTGGTTGGTGTTGTAGGAGTTTGTGATGGAGTGTTGGTGTAGAAGATCTAAGGGTTTGTGCTGTAGTAATTGACTTCCACCCCAAGCGTTGATTACCGGGTCCTATTTTACCAGTATAGCAGAACTTGTATACCAGGGAACGGCTTCACATTCCGGGGTTCCAACGGGGAGGATCGTGTAGTAAATATTGGTATGGCGGCTGTTGTGTTCAGTAAAATAGTTGTTGTGGTTAATATAGTGGTGGTTGATAAAAGTAGTGGTTAGTTTAATAGTGCTTGGTGTAGTAGATGTTGTCGTAGTAGTTGAACTATGTTGTAATTTGTTATACCCCTGTCACATAAAATGCAATATTTTGAACGAAAGTTCATGTCTACAAATAATAAGACCGTACACAACGAAGGTGGGGTGCGTGAGACAGGAATCAATGACCCGAAACGGAGATTTTCAAGTGTTTTACGAGCGCGGTGGTGCGATTGAAATATAGGAAAAACCCCAACAAGGGTCGTTGATTCCTGTCCAACGTTATCTACCGAGTAGTGTTCTGTACTCATAAAAGGTTTAACCCTTTAAACACTGGCGGCATCGTCCATGTCAGTTCAATGACAGTAATTGGAAGAGACCATATTCATTGTTTGGGGTAGACAAATTAATATTTTCAATGTGCAGCCTTGATTGGTCAAGGCTGAAAATATTGATTGGTCAACTCACACATTCACTTAACAGCCATCCCCCATAATGAAAATATGACGTATCATGTTCCTGGACCTGTAAAGCAGCCTGTCGGGTTCAAAGGATTAAACTTGAATTAAAAGAATGAAAGTGATATTTTCAAAGGAAAATATCGCCTTCAGTGGTCTGTTTACTTTCTTGCTTGACAATGCTTTCCGTCGAAGCTTTCTTTCATGTCAAAACGTCATTGAATCGGTAACAACCAATGCGTACTTACATAACGTTCTTATATATAGGACGGATTCCATGCGTAGTGTAAGTAACACATTTCTCAATGTCTGTATTGTATTGAAAAACGTTGAATACACACAGCAATCGTGAAAAAAGAAAACTAGATATGTCCAAGCCCGAAAATAAGCAGACTGTCATCAGTAAAATGAGGTCCCCAAATGGTGAATCTAGTGATGCTACCCTGCTGTGTCACTAAATTTACCCTCTGTGAACCTCAATCTGAATCAGGACCTCAAAACTCAACAGAAAGAGGTACCCAGAGGATAAATTGGCACACTGTATGCGATAGCGTCATCAAATACACCTACTGTGGACCTCATTCTGCAAATGTCAGACTGCTTATTTTCAGGTCTGGATATGTCAGTACGACACGTATGTCTCCGGGAGCAAAAACAGTCCGGAAAACCCATACTCTGAGTTTTCACATCAGAAACTAAGTTCAAGTCAATAACTCCGCGAAAAGTCATCCAACCGGTACCAAACTCGAACTCGATTTGCAGATACTCACAACAAACCCACATACCAGTAATCAGCCATTTATCTCAATGTATGGTAAAAGATAGTACGAAAAACTGTTATTTCAAAAGTTCACGGTCAACAATCACGCGACAAATCATCCGACCGGGACCAACCTCGAACTCGATTTTTAGGTACCCATGACAAAGCCACATACCAGAAGTCAGTCATTTATCTCAATGTATTGTGAAAAAGGCCCAGAAAACAAACTGTTATTTTGGAAGTTTAAGGTCAACAACTGTGGAAAGAAATCGTCTGACCTTGACAAACTCCAGCTCGATTTGTAGGTATCCATGACAAAGCCACATAGCAGAAATCAGCCAATTATCATCTCAATGCATGGCGAAAAAAGGACAGAAAACTGTTACACACCCCACGCTCCAAGGCCACCAGTCTATTTCTGTTCGGAATTCGATACTGTTATGAGCCATTTGTTTAACAACTTTCCGTGGAGGTTGCGCACAGGCTACCATTGATGAAAAGTGATGTTTTTTTTACTCACAGAAATATAAATATTCTTTTCTGCTCCACTTAAAAGATATTCCAGTCAATAAGTACTCAATTCACATTGAAAATAACAAGATATTAACAAAATTAGTAGTACTATTCCGTGTATAATCATAACACTATGAGTGCGGTGGGTCTTTCTTGCCCACAGTAATTGTCGCCTGAGTGCTAGAATGTCCTATGTCTCATAGGGGACACAGGACATTCTAGCACTCAGGCGACGTAATGTTATCAAAAGTTCGGTCAAATCAAGTCTCGATTGAGCACCATTTCTGCCGCTGATTCAGAGAAATGTTTATAGTATTTTGGATTCATTCGTCTGATATTAATATATCAGTTCGTCGAAAAGCGAAGCATTGGTTCGCTTTCCAGTCAAATGAAATGTTCCAGACGAGTGAATCTAAACATTGGCGATGGATTATTTAAGGGCTAGACTGATTCCAGGCTACAACTGAGTAGAATTACTTACAGAATTAGATTGATGTTTTGAGAGCTTGGTACACACCAAACAAAACAAATAGCTTGCATCTCCTCAACTGCAAGTAAGTAGTGTTAACCCTTTAACTAACACCAAGAGAATACGACATCTGCACAAAATATTGAATAACTGTAATAAAAAAACATAATTTAATGGCGACTTTTCAGAACAGCGCTCGTCAGTTTTGCTGTTATGCAAATGGGGTAAGCACGAGAGTCTCCTGGTACGTAACCATTTGACTGCAATGTTTCGCCGTAAACACACTGAAGGACGGTACAATTATTGGAGGAATGTTTGATGAAAATCTGGAAGTAAATGAACATTGCATAACATAGTTGTTACAAAGACGGTAAAAAGACTAGCAACCATCTGCCACCGGTTACTCTACTGGCGGTAAATGTTCTGGTTCAAAAACTGTATTTCCCAGCAATGACGACCTTTTTTGTTCGACCTGTATACAGAGGCTAGAAACGGATGCTTTATTCAAATTCGTTACTGTAGAAGGCTGTTCGGAAGAGATGAAGCGCAGTCGAAGTAATTTCTTAGCCACGAGTTAAAAACACTATTCACGTTGAGACTGGACTTCCATGACAAGCCTTCTTTCAACTTGGACGGTTTCATCAGACAAAGGCAGGAAATAAAGAATTAAACGTCTTCGTTCAGACAAAAAAGACTGCCTCGCTGAAAACGAATAGTTAGCCAACGTAACGGCCAAACTGGCCAGCGCTGTTCTAAAAAAATCGCCAATTAGTTTTCATTATTTTTTCATTTTTTGTCTCAAAAACATAGGTTATGGCCCCTCATTGGAACGAGCTCATACGAGGGGTCATAACCTATGTATTTGAGACAAAAAATGAACTAGAGTGATGTCACGCAAATAACCAGAACCCATATTCAAACTTGGCCTGTATTACTAGCTGGAAAATACACGTCAACTTTGGTTGAAAACAAATAATCCAAACTGGAGTTATCAGTCGGAAACCAATTGTTTAAGGACAGACGCACGTATAGACGAATGGACGGAAGGACAGACGGATGCTCTAACATTTCGGGTTTATGGGCTACCAAAAAAAAACATTTTGTATGTCCAAAACCTTATTTTACCCAGAACCCCACCTCCTCCACCCTAGAACTTATATTTAACCCTAACCCCACCCCTCCACTCAAAAACCACACCCTAACCCTACCCCACCCTGACCCTAAACCTAAAAGCCCACCCCAGACCCTAACCCTACCCACCCTCGGGACCTAACCCCCAACCTTAAGCCCTACTCTGGGGCAACCCCTACCCCTAACCCACCCAACCCCTGACCCAACCCCACCCTAGCCAAACCAATAGGATTAGGAGCTATTTTTCGGTTTAGGAGCTACTAAAACTAAAACCCCACCCCTGACCCCAACCCTAACCCCCCTGGGACCTAACCCTCCCCAACCTTCAGCCCTACTCTGGGGCTATCCCTAACCCTAACCCCACCCCACTCCTAACCCTAACACTACCTTAATTTGGAGGTAGCCCCTAATAATAATATCCCATAAACCCCCAATGTTGGCCCGGATGGACGAACGGACGGACAGACCATTTACATAATATGACCATTTTTACAAATGGGCGTATAAAAATGTAATATCAAATTTGAAGATAATCGTATAATTGGAACTGGATTTATCTTCTGGATAACATAGGAGGAGGGAGGGGTGGATTGATTGGACACAGCATAAAAGTCCCTCACTCCCATTTCCTTCCAATCTGTGTTACTTTTGTAAAACAACAGAAGTATGCTGCAGAAGGCATTTCTTTCTATTTCAAACTGTGCAGGTCAGGTAATGAGAAAAAAAGCTGCATACAAGTAAAAGAAATCAGGTCTGTAAATGCAATTATTAAAAGTTGTATTTATAATGCAAGAACAAAAAGTGACAAAGTATGTGTTAGAAGCCCAATTTCAAATTTAAAGAAACTAAATTCGAAAACCATTTTGTAAACAGTCAGGCTAAAAATACCTAATTGGCACCCTAAGTGGGGTGGGTGGGTGGGTGGGGGGCTGTAGGAGTCAAAATCGCATGCAGTGACTCTAAATCCTTCAACAAAGAAAAAAGTGCCAATTAGCACAATTGGGGGGGGGGGGGGGTATAGGAGTTAAAAAAGTCCTGCATGTAGTCAATCCAAATAGTTCAAAATGCATTTTGAAGCAAAGATGAACAAAAAGCCTAATTGGCGGGGGGGGGGGGGGGGGGGGGCAATAACTTCAGTGATTTTCATTGGATAATGGTGGTCATCGAACTTGACATACACATTGCTACTGTAGAGATATGTTCTGAAAAGAATTGAAATCCGTTAACTATTGTTCAAGTTATGCCATAAACAAAGTTCGGACAGACGGATGGATGGATGGACGACGGACTGACAGACAGACAGACAGACAGACGAACAGACGGTCGGACGGACGGACGGACGGACGGACGGAGTTTTATGCTGTATCGTTCCCTTGTGGGTGGATAAAAAGTAACAAAGTATGTGGTAGAAGCCTAATTTGAAATTTTGAGAAACTAAGTTTGAAAACCGTTTTGAAAATGGTTAAATTAATGCTAATATTATTTGTACCACTTTTTACAGGTTCAGTAGACCTTGCCCAAATGAAAAACAAAACAATGACGTTGTAACACAGTGTTTGAAGAAGGAAAGGTACAACCTTGAAAAGCAAAACTTCAATCCGAAAAGTTAAGCTGGGAATATTAAGTAAAACTGGCTGCAAAAAAGGGTTAAATATTTCCCAAAACCGATAAAATAAATCACTGATGTAAATGCAATCATTAAGTTGTATTGACTATGCAAGAATTAAAGTACGAAAGTATGTGGCAAAGCCTAATTTCCAATACAAAGAAACTAAATCTGAAAACATGTTTAAAAGGGGTTAAAACTTAAAATCATGCCAATATTAATGAAAATCACTGTAGAAAGGTTCAGTAGACAGGAGACATTGTCCCAAATGAGAAACAGTGACATTGCACTAAAGTGTTTGAAGAATTAAAGGTGTAACTTTGTAAACCAAAAAAACTTTAACCAAAAACGGTAACCTGGAAGTTGTAAGTTAAATTGCCATACAAAAAGCGTTAAATATTTCCCCAAATAACATGAAACACTAGAGTGATGTCATGCATGCAGCCCGACTGTCCCAGCAATGGCAATGCTTAGACGCAAAATAGTCGGAGCCATTTTTTGTTAACTGTTTACCTAACGAATCTGCCACATCTGCACTCGTGATACACAAAATTTGCTATTCAAATTTTATTTTTTCATTTCTCTACTTCAAAACATACCTCATGACCTATTAATGGAACAAACTTGATGAGCTTGTTCCAATAAGGACTAATAAGCCATGGTTAGAAGTAAAAAATGAAAAAATCTGACGTTTCAGAAAAATAATTTGTACTGTTGGCTTCAACTTGTGTTAGGTAAAGGATTAAAGATGCAGTACATAAAGCAATGTTGGGCTATAGGAGTCAATTTTCTTTTTTGCATGCAATAACTCCCAATCCTTCAAAATGCATTTTGGGAATAATTGCCTAAGTGACATGTTTTTGTGTGTGTGTGTGTGGGGGGGGGGGGGGGGGAGGGAGTTGTGGAACCTATATTCAAACCTGGCCTGTATTACTGGCTGGAAAATACACATATCAACTTTGGTTGAAATGTTATCAGTCGGAAACCAATTGTTTAGACAGATGGACGGACGAAAGTCATGACCATAGCCCTGACTACAAACAGTCAGGCTAAAAATGTATTTTGTACCAGAGAAAAAATATTGCATGAATGGCCGGGGGGGGGGGGGGGAGGGGGGTTACATAAGTTTACAAAAAGGTTCCGCATGTAGTGACTGTAAATAGTTCAAAATGCATATTGGAGAAAAGAAGAAAAAAAAAAGCCTATTGGGGGCGGGGGGGGGGGGAGGGGGGTGGTGGTGGTGTTTGTCTGGGTTTTTAACCACAAACTTTAACCAAAACTGTAAAAAAGCATTTTTGATGAAAGAAAAAAATAAGTGCCTAATTGCCCCCTCCCCTCCCCGAAAAGCGTTGTGAAAAGGGGTAAGTTAATGCCAATATCATTTGAAACCACTGTGTACTGCTTCAGTAGACCTTGCCCGAAATGAAAAAAAGAAATGACGTTGTAACAGAGTGTTTGGAGAATGAAGGTAGAACCTTGAAAAGCAGAACTTTAAACCGAAACTTTAAGCTGGGAATACTAAGTAAAATTGATTGGCAAAAAAGGGTTAAATATTTCCTAAAACTGATAAAAGAAACCATTGATGTAAATGGAATCATTAAGTTGTGTTGACCCTGCAAGAATTAGAGTAAGAAAGTTTGTGGCAAAGTCTAATTTCAAATACAAAGAAAGTAAGTCTGTAAACATGTTTAAAAGGGGTTAAAATCATGCCGATTTTAATTCAAATCACTGTAGAAATGTTCAGTAGATAGTAGACAAATAAGAAACAGTGACATTCCACTAAACTGTTTGAAGAATTAAAGGTGTAATTTTAACACCCCCACCCCCCACCAAAAAAAAACAAACTTTAACCCAAAACTTTAACCTGGAAGTTGTAAGTTAAATTGCCATACAAAAAAGGATTAAATATTTCCCAAAATATCATGAAACAGAAAAAAATAAAAACAAAATGAGAATGATACAATCAATAGTAATATCAACTTGAAAGAAAGAAAAAAAAACAAGAAACTTTAAGGTTGACTAAAAAACTTTAACCACAAACTTTAACCAGAACTCCAAATGTTAACAGACAGACAGAAGAAAGTCATGACGAAACAGGAAAAAAAAAAACAACACCACTTGAACCTTCAGTAAAAAACTTTAACCACAAACTTTAACCAAAACTCTAAATGTTAACAGACGGATGGACGGACGGACGGACGGGACGGACGGACGGACAAAAGTCATGACTATAGCCCTCACTGCAAACAGTCGGGCTAATAATGAGAATGATACAATCAATAGTAATTAATATTAAATTAAAAGAAAAAATACTTTAACCTTGACTAAAAAACTTTAACCAGAAACTTTAAACAAACCTCTAAATGTTAACAGACGGACAGACAGACAGAGGGACAGACGGGCGAAAGTCATGACTATAGCCCAGACTGTAAACAGTCGGACGAAAAAATTAGTTATTCAAGAATTGTTTTTGCAAGTGTCGTCTGCTTTTCATGTTAGGTAAAGGGTTAATCCATTTGACTGAATCTGTAATGACATTACCAATACTATTAGACATGTTTGTTTTCTAAATAAATATGAATAAAGACTCACCACAGCTGAAGTTTGATGATCACGCCACGCAGTTCAGTAAGAATTTCTTGGCGTTATCATCAAACTTCAGCTGTGGTGAGTTACTATTATGTTACTATATTGATGCATTTAGGTGAATTAAATACTTATTGATTTTATATCTACAACTGTAGAACGAAATAATGTATGTATATGTTTGTGAGTAAAGGGACATCACATGAAATCAACGGTAGTCTGCGTGCGCAAACATCTGGAAAATTGGGCAAAAAACACCCCGAATGCATGTCTGCAACGAAACTTTCTGAGCGCATTTCGGTCATTCCCGAAACTCACTGCAGTTTTCGTTCAAGAACTGTCTATGGCTAAAGTTCCAAGATATACACAAGAACAAATCTAGTAATCAGTTCATTTAGTAGCAATAACTCTTCTAACGTTTTGTTAAACATATTAAAGACATCATTTTTCTTATTCGTTGTCGTATAACTGAGGTCCCGTGTAACTTTTTCCACGATACAAACAGCCTTACACCCGATAGACACACTAATTTAAAAATGAAAGTACGAAAGCGCGAATTGTATCGTCAGGTGAAATATAAACTACTGAGACGTGGAAACACGCAATAAATAACCCCGGCTTTCCACACACAAAAATAAATCAATATTGTTTTGAATGGTTTTTTTTTCAAAGATTTAAATGATTCAAATCTTTGGAATAACTAACGGTAAAAATATTTACATTATATTATCACATGACATGTGCTTAGGATGGCGTACTCGTGTTTAAATATGCCGTGTTCAAACTATTTAATCATTGCAAGTTGGCGTTTGCAGTCTTGTTATGAGTGAACATGTGCGCTACGTCAGCCGCAGAGATGATTCTGAGTCCTAATCGGCTGATCGTTCAGCTCATCTATGGACTAAGAATTGGTATCAAAACTCGTACTCAGTATCCTTTAGTTCCCTTTTTGACGTGATTCAACTTGAAGGTCCATTTTCGTGTTACTTCAAACGGTTATATAAATGAGGACTGCCTGTCCGTTCCGTCCAGCTAGAAATCAAGCTTTGATTATCTCCCCGATGTACAAAGCAACTAGAAATAATCCGTTGCGTGGGTGGGGATACACTGTCATCGGATACAGCGTTGAAACAATAATACAGTTAGCATAAACTTCCTACCGTGGTAACCCCGGGAAATGAATTAGTGCTTATTTACTGTGGGTGTTACCGTGGTAAACAAGCTCTGTTTTACTGGTAACATATGATCCATTCACCAATGCTTGGGGAGTGAGGTCTCTAAAATGGGCACCGTGGGCATAAACGATTGACTAAACTTGACTTTATCTCTAAGTTGCGGTCACAAGTAGCCATTGCGCAGAAATATGTGACGTTAAACACCAATAAATAAATAATATAATATTTACGGTGATCAGTGGCCATGCAGTGTCACACCGCATCCCATACTTTTAAAATGTTCTGTGGTCGTCCATACATTTGTGAAATGCGGTACTGGATCCCATAAAAAACTAAGTTTGACGATCAGACCTTTCACAAGATTGGTTGGTCGAGTCAGAGTTGTGACTTGAGAACTGGACAAATTGAGGTTGAAGAGATTGAGATGTTATCAAGGGTGTATCTGATATCTCTGTATTTTTTGAAAACAACGGTGAGGAGCTTTAAAAATATTTCTGACAAAGGTAGAAACGGGTGTTTTCTACGGATATTGGACAGATTTTTGAGAGACCTGGCTAAAATGTGGTGACAAATGCTATGTACTCTTCCTACCTGAGGGTGATACCGCTGCAGTACCTCCCTGAAAAGGGTATCAGCTTTGTCGATGGTACAAAAAGTTTGTAACTTCCGATGTGATTTTGGTACTCTAAATTATCAAACAGGGTTCCTTAAAGAAGCGTTTTCTCCTAGTATTCATCAGGTTATTCAATGGGCACGCTCCATAGCATCCATTTCTAAGATTTTGTAGCAACTACTGACTACCTCTTCAATCGAATAAGCCAAATGATTTAAGCACAATTGCTTGATCATAGGAGCAACTGTTTGCATCAAGTGTAACGAAATGCCCTCCACGGAGCCCCTCCACGGAGCGCGTCGGGTAACCTCCGTGGGGTGCGTCGGAGTCTTATGATTGCACTCGAGAATCTTGGTTCCCGAAGTGTTAATGTGTTAATCAGAGTGGCCAAGTCCTACTTGGTAATAATTCTCTGTTGTATAAACTTTAATAAGTAAATGCTGTTTTCAAGCCCAAATTATGTAATTTTATTCAATTCCTCGTATATTTGCATTGCATAATAGCAGTGCAACTGACCTAAAAGAAGTACTCTACGCACTTACTGTAAAAAGGTGTTTTTGACAGTATTTGCAATTATGACTGGCATATGAGCTAGTAAAAGCCTAACCTATAATAACCCCATCAGAATGCTTTTGACAGATTTTAGCATTGTATACTGACCCGACCTAACCTCAACACACCCAGTATCAGTTTCAGCTCTGAGAATTGTGCAATCTTGCACGTTCGCGTCGGTTTTGAATGGTTTTGTAATTATACACCTATTAATTGCCAACATCCTTTTAAATGCGAGAACGCATACTCTTAGTATAGGATACCCACAGGATGCCCTACTATTCCAGGATGGAAGTAAGGGGTTAAGAAATACCTCTCCGCCATCTTGGGGTATATGTGGTGTTTTGTGGTGTTTTATGATGTAAATTCTGCCGAGTAGACACGATTCAAACCGTATTTAAACCAACGGAATCACCCGAGACGGCACTTCTCTCTGGTCTTCCGTGTGTACAAGAAGTCACTCTCCTATTTTCGTGGAAGGACGCCGCCGAACGCTGCCAGGCCAGACAACATTTCCAGACACAGGACGCGATGAGAGCGATGCGATAATTTCGACTTAGTCTCATTTCGTATCTGATATTTTCATACTTTTACCAGAGAGAGAATTTATTGAAAGTTTAACTTGTAGGAACTATACTTAGGGTTTTAATAAAAGTGTAGAAAACTGTAAGTACATTTTATGTGTTTTTGAATTCACCCTTTCGCTGCGGCTGCAGTATCAAGAATTGTTGCAGACTCTACAGAAACTGGTTGCCTCTTAAGACTGAACACTTAAATTGTCCTGTGGCCATTTTGCCACGATTGTAGTTCGAACTAAAAACCACTAGACGATCATTTATCCGGGGTACTTAACCCTGCTATGCCACAGGCCAGTTTATATGGTGCCGCTCATCAGGATGTAGACTCTGACTTTTAACTCTCTTGAAACGATCAGGTGAACATTCTAGAAACATTTATGAACCCTAACAGACCCAGTGAAGCCAAAATTGACTTAAAACGTTGCCGCTGGGGAGCACAGTGAACTTGTGAGAACTTTTTGCTAACTATTTATGAGGGACAGACATCCCTTAATTTTACTGGTAAATTGAACGCCTGGCAGCTCAAATTTGTAAGGCAGCTGACGCAGACAGCGCCCTCTGAATCTAAAATTGGTACAACTCCATGGTGGAACTGGTTGCATGTCCAACGTGCCATTATTTACACTGACGCCAACCGCCAATTGCTATCACATCCAAACTACGCTCGACTGGTCGCACCGAGCGTTGCTCATCAGATATATCGAACTTTTGACTGACCATCAGAGAAAAACGGAAACTCAGGAAACTGTGAAAAATCTCGAGGAATTCCAGGAAATTCTGAAACGACAGCCGTGTGTGTTTCAACAGTTATAGTGCTAGCAAGGTAGGTGCAATTTTTTTCATTTTACGTTCGTTAACAGCAGAAAAATCCCATTGTAAATTATTTCATAAAACTCATTAAAAATGACCACGCCAGCAGAAAGAGAGCAACGGTTCATTGATGAAATTACTCAACTAAAACAGGAAAGGGAAGGTCTTGTGGGTCAGTATGAGTGGCAAATTGCTGAACTGGGCTCTCAAGCTCAGAGCTTGACGCAGCAGCATGCTGCCTCACAACAAACCCTTCACCATACGCAAGCAGCCCTCGACCAGGTTAAAGCAGAATTAGTACAGCAGAAAGCTGATTTGGAACTACAGTTAGCTACTGACAAAGTCGGTGCCGAAGCAAAATTACTAAAAGTACAACAAAAATTGGCAGAAGCTGAAAGGAAAGCGAAGGACCCCACATCTTCTGCCATTATTGACCTGCATAAAACCGTGCGCCAAAGTGAAAAGAGTAATGCAAAGACAGCTAATGCCACTCAGGCTCAGTCCATTCACTCCCATATTAAAAAAATTGACGGGAACCCCCTGAATTTTCGGGGTTGGATAAAATCTCTTGACCTTTTTTGTGAGACAAATGATGTGGAAGAGAAGCGACGACCTAAAATCGCCGCCCAAACCAGTGACTTCGTAGTTGCTGATTTTATTTTACGATCAATGAAGAAAAATCCAGAAATGTCCTGGTCCGAACTGTATGGCGAACTAAAAAGTCGCTATAGCGCCACAATGGATAACTCCATGGCCACCAATCAGTTGCGCCATATGCGACAAGGGAAAAATCAAACTCTTGTCTCATATGCTGAGCAACTGCTTGATTTAGCGAAAGATGCCTTTGATCAGGAAATAGATAACCCCACCATTCAGAAAAATCTCTCAGATTACTTTTGTGACGGGTTGTATGACAACGATGTTCGGATGAAACTGATCCGACGCATGCCCAAGATGCTAGAAAATGCTGTTAGTCA
Organism: Pictodentalium vernedei; assembly: GCA_031216915.1. Lineage (NCBI taxonomy): Eukaryota > Metazoa > Mollusca > Scaphopoda > Dentaliida > Dentaliidae > Pictodentalium > Pictodentalium vernedei. Next base: position 181,543,672 of record CM062291.1, read on the forward strand.
GGCATTATTTGAAAATGCCGCGAAAATCAAATTTCGCGCTCGCTCTGAAGCCGCTAAAGGAAAAGCGCCCTTTGGGAAGGCATTTGACTGACAATACGAAGAATATGAGCGCTATCGGGACCCTGTATTTTGCGACTCCATCGACGAACAGGAAGAACATGTAGATCTCCCTCTGGAGACAAGGGACGAGACTCCCATGGACGTAGGCGTGGCACGCCGACGCCATAAGGTGAATATTTTAACGAAAAATTATACTGGAGGTTATGCGCGACCTCCATATCAGAATCAGAACAAAAATCAGTACAATAGCCAATACAGAAATAGGGGAGGACAAAATTACAACAGATATCAGAAACCGACACGATTTTCACGACCGGTTTGCAATCATTGTAACCGCATTGGCCACGTGAAACGCGATTGTCGCGTTAACTTGACCAAGCAGGTGAGAACACTAGATATTCAGCCAGCAGGTGAAAGGTCACCAGGGGCGACCTTTTGCTGCTTTCGCTGTGGGAAGCCAAACCACTTCGCTCGCGATTGCCGAGTCAATTTAAACGAAGGGAACTCTGCCCATATGGGGCAATGAGCAGAGTTAATGAGAAGTCACATGCTCCCAACAGAAGTGAAACTGGAAATCACCAGGGAGAAGTGTTAATTAATGTAAATAATGTACAAAATGAATGTATGAATAATTGTAAAAATAAAATTGTAAATAATAAGACAGGTGGACATACGAGTAATAAAACATGTAATATAAAGCCAAGTACTCAGTCTCAAACAAGGAGAACCGAAAATGATTCTCCTCCAGTAAAAAGTAAAAGCCTGCAATGCACAAAGTGTGGTCAGACCACACATAATAGGAAAAATTGTACAGTAAAATTCACAACCATTCCTCTGACTGGTAGGCCTAAGAAACCGAAGGCCAACTCACAAAATGGCTGCCCTGCAAGGGACAGTCAGCAAGAAAAATTTACTTCACAAAATTGTTTCAGCTATCGGACCACCAGTGGTCTGGAAATAAAAGTATACAGGACTGGAATAACCCAGGTAGCTACTGATGCTATGGTGAATGCGGCTAATAGCCAACTAACCCATGGCAGAGGTGTTGCTAGAGCTATAGCTCTTGGAGCTGGTCCAGCCCTTGAACAAGAATGTCAACAATATATTCAACAGCATGGAAATCTTCCAGTAGGTGAGAATATGTCTACCACTTGTGGAATGTTGCCATGTTTAAAAGTGATACATGCTGTGGGACCACGCTGGAATGATTACAGTGATAAAAATAAATGTCTCAATGTTTTATACAGTACTGTACAAAAAGTATTGCAGGTATGTGACAAGGAAAATTTTGTAAACATAGCTATCCCACTCATCAGTAGCGGGATATATGGTGTACCTAAACAGAAGTGTGCAGATGTTTATGTGAGAGTTCTACAAATCTTTACTCCTAAACAATTAAAAGAGATACACATTGTAGATGTAGACCCTGATATTATGATTTATATGAAAAATGCTTATGAAAATCAAATTATAAATCAACCAGGTAAGCAGGGTTGTGTTGAAATAAATCAACAGAAACAGACAGTAAGTGAATCAGGAAATAGGAATCCAAGAATAAGGAGCCAAGAGAAATCACTTGGGAAAAACCCAAAACAACAAAACAGGAAAAACCCAAGGGGAAGTAATTGGAAAAACCCATGTCAACGGGAAGTGAAACACTCTATGGAAACCAAGGGAAATAACTTAGTAAACAATGCTGATTACCCAAATGAGGAACAACAGCAACAAAAACTTAGAAATTCTCAACCGGAAACAGTAACCATAAATTATGGGGCTGCTTCTTTGAATAGTGTCTTAGTGAACATCAAAGGACAACGAGTACGTGCCTTATTAGATACAGGGGCACAGACTAGTTGTATTAGTACAAAATTTTGGAAAAATCTGAAACACCGACCGAAATTAGTTGGTGATAAAAATTCTTTGCCTCGCATTGCAGGTATTGCTGGGAATGACACTCTCCCTCGAGGAAAAGTTAGACTTGAATTTTATATTCAAGGAATTTATCAGGTGCATGAGTTCTTAGTAATAAATGAATTGAATCGAAGTATGTTGTTAGGAATGGATTGGATTAGGGGCAATCGAGTTAATTTATATTGGGAATTTCATAAATTGAGATTAGATGGTCACTATATACCCATTGTTCAAGACATACAGGTGAGTTGTCTTACTCGACTGATCAATCAGGTGGAACTGAAACCACAGTCCACTTGTTTGTGTACAGCAAAAGCTTCCGGTGCAAAATCTGTCTTCGACACAAAATACTTAGAACATCATGGACTGACTAAAGGTCATGTGGCTGAACAGCCTGGCCTCTTAGTTAGTAACAGTATAGTCACTAATGGAAATGAAACCATACCTGTACTGTTGGTGAACAGTACCAACAAACACTACACCTTGAAAAGGGGTTGTTTGATTGGAAAACTTGAACCAATAGAACAGGAAGAAAAAGTCTTAGAAATTAATCAGATCTTAACTCAAAATACACCTGAAGACCAGATCACAGATGCTGACATACAGGTGCCTGAGGACAAACGGCACCTGTTGATGCCAGTCATCAATAATAATAAAGACTTGTTTGCAAAAACTGATAAAGAATTAACTCAGACAGATACAGTGAAGATGCGCATTGACACAGGTGATGCGCCACCAATCAAAAGTAGAGCATATAGAGTTCCATTACTGAAGAGAAAAATTATGGATGAAGCACTTGAAGAAATGCTTCAATCCGGAATTATCCGAAGGTCAAATAGTGCATGGAGTTTTCCGTGCCTACTCGTGGACAAGAAAGACGGCTCGAAATGCTTCTGCGTTGATTTCCGCAAGCTCAATGAAGTCACGAAAGTTATGAACTGGCCGCTTCCATTGATTGACGACATCTTTACTTTATTGAATGGATGTCAATACTTCACCACTCTTGACATGAAATCGGGTTACTGGCAAGTCAATATGGATGAAGAAGACAGACCAAAAACGGCCTTTGTTTGTCATAAGGGCCTTTATGAGTTCAATGTAATGGCTTTTGGACTCGTGAATGCGCCCTCGGTGTATCAATCCCTCATGACAAGTGTCTTGGAGGGCCTAGAGCATTTTTCTCTGGCCTACCTTGACGATATTTTGATTTTCAGCCGTGACATAAAATCTCATATCGACCACATTAAACAAGTGTTTGGTCGCCTAAGAAAACATAAACTGAAGCTAAAAGCTAAGAAGTGTTCCTTCTTTCAATCTGAAACATCTTATCTTGGTTTTGTAATTAGTAAAGATGGAATTAAACCTGAGACTTCGAAGGTCGAGGTCATTCGAAAATTAAATCCGCCGAAAACGGTAACAGAAGTGAGATCTTTTATGGGCATGACTTCATACTACCGTAGATTTATTCCTCGGTTCAGCGAAATTGCTCAACCACTCTTAGAACTGACAAAGAAATATGCAAGATTTCATTGGCGAGAAACACATCAAAAAGCCTTTCAAGAGTTGAAAGATCGTTTAACTCAAGTTGCTCATTTGTCATATCCAAATCCCAGAAAGCCTTACGTGCTTTACACAGATGCCAGTGGCCGTTGTGTCGGAGCGGTTTTGGCACAACCATGTGATGATGAAACAGGTCAACTGCCTGGAGTACCTGATGAAAAACCCATTGTCTTCCTCTCTCATAAATTGGGTGAAACCCAACAGAAATGGTCGACATTTGAGAAAGAAGCTTTCGCTATCTCATACGCATTGGATAAATTCAATAACTACCTGCAGGGAGCAGAGTTTGTTATTAAGACAGACCACGCCTCCTTGCAGTACTTGTTGAAAAGTCCGCAAAACAATGCCAAAGTACAACGCTGGGCATTGAAGATAGCTAGCTACAATTGTAAGATTGAATATTTACCGGGTAGAAAGAATACATGTGCTGACCTACTTTCTCGTTTACCTGAAGGAATTGCAAACGCAGACCCCGGGTACGAGATGGATAATGTGGAAAATCAGAAAGCATTACAAATTGGCATTATCAATAGTAACAAATTTGATCCTCAAAGATATGTACATGTCATCACAGATGAACCTCAGGTTCCGCCCGAACCACAAGTAATTAATTACAAAGATTTGGACATGAAGGTAGAGCAACAGAAAGATGAAAAGATTGTTGAAATCATTAAGAAGTATCAAGGTAACAATACCCCTGCTCACATTAGTAGTAGATACCTCATGATTGAGGGAGTATTATATTACATCAGTACAGTTGACGATAACCCACGGGTACGCTTGTGCATACCCGAACAATTACATGCAGATGTGTTGAAACAATACCATGACGAATTAGGTCACCTTGGCATAGACAAAGTGTACAATAATATCAGTAGAAAATATTATTGGAAAGATTTATATAAACATATTTATAAACATGTAGAAAATTGTCTTGTGTGTCGAGCTCATAACACCAGAGCTCACACTTTGCCATTGCAAGAGACTGATAGACCTCCATACCCCTTTGCTAAAATAGCATTGGATATGAGTGGTCCACACCCTGAGACTTTATCAGGAAATAAATATATTGTGACCTTCATAGATATTTATTCTGGCTGGCCTGAAGCATTTCCAGTGCCTGATAAAAAGGCGGAAACAATTGCTAACTTGATAATAGATCAAATTTTTCCAAGATTTGGATGTCCTTTAGAAATATTAACAGACAATGGATCTGAAAATGTAAATGCAGTGATGAAATATTTAACTGATTATTTCAAGATACATCATGTGACCACTTCCTACTTCCATCCACAATCTAATGGAAAGGTGGAGAGGCTACATAGAACGCTGAATGACATCTTAGCAAAACTAGCTCGAGAAGAATAAGAAACTTGGGATTTATTCCTAAACCAAGCTATGGCAGCCATCAGGTTTAATGGTAGTGAATCCTCTGGATTCTCGCCATTTTATCTGGTGTATGGCAGAGATGTGGTTTTACCACTCGACAATATACTTAAACCTCGAGAAAAATATGTAGGTGAAGAACCTCATAAGATAGCCATTCAGGAACAACATAAAGCCTTTCGAAAACAACAAGCTGCACAAAAGAAACGGGTATTAAAACAACAAAGATTGCATGATATTACAGCAAAGGATATCACCTTTGAAGTAGGTGATCCTGTTTTATACTCCTCAGGAAAATCTAAAGGGAAATTAGAATCGAAATGGGACTACCCATTTCGAGTCATTGAGAGAACAGGTCCAGTGAGTTACAAGATACAAGATCAATTAACTCGCAGAATAATTAAATGTCATGGAGAAAGACTTAGTAAAGCGCCTCAAGAATGGGAGGTGCCTCAACCTGTCCAACCTGTTAGAGCGCGACGAATACAACGTTACGCTGCCCCATCAGAACAGTCAACTACTGAATACAGTAGCAGTAGTGACAGTAATGAAAGTGACGATATGCAAGGGATTCAAGAAAAACACCCCTTAACGTCGATCATTAAGAATAAAAGACAAAGACGAGAACATTCTTCTTCAGAAGAAGATGGTGTTCCATTAGCAGAATTAAGACAACAAGTACAACAGGTACAAGATTACAAGAGACGAATGAAGGAGCTACAAGCTCCTTCCGCTGATCAACTGCCATCACGGTTCATTGCTGGTGATCGAAATGATCGAGTAAATGATTCAACGATGGAAGTTGACCAATTGCAAATAACTGAAGAAAAAGGCCAAAGTAGTGAGCCTCAACCAAAACAGTCAAGTAAAGATATAACTGAGATGATCTCTTGTATACAAGCTGTGTTAAGAGATCATAATAAGATTAAAGAACCAGGTGAGAAATTAGAATTAGGAGCAATTATGGTACCCTCTGCCTGGAGTACTAGTGATTAAATATTACCACAGGACTAATGATACCTAAACGTAACACCTATGGTGCCACTCCTTAAGTTTGAGAGAGACAAGAGAAAGTGTAAAATGAGTAACAAAATTGTATTGACTTATGATTTGTTTGGAACGAAACTATGAGTGAGCTCTTGTCAGCCTCGCGAACTGACTAAGACTCTCTTGTAGTTGGATTAACTTTCTGACCTTTTACACCCGGGAAGTGAATCGTCAGAGTGAAAGTAATGGAATCGCGTATTACTCATTGCGCTAACTCTTGCTTCCTTTCTCATTGTAGGAGCAAGATGTTGCGTTGGATGTTATTAGTTGGTCTTCTGACTACGACTACAATAATAGATGGACATACTATTATTAGAAACAATGTGATTTTTAAGAAAGTGAAAGAAGTAAATATGGTAACTAGTGATTGGAGTACAATGTTTGTTTATGAGCTCCAACCTTTTATACAATATGTGCGCAGACTTGATCGAAGTATGCAATATACCGCTGGTTTGTATAATGCTACAACCATAGCTTTTCGACGAACTTTTGTCGAAATAAATGGTGAAAACTCTACTCTTGCCGTTGCGATACAATCGATCATAACGGATATACACCAGGAGATCAGATACCTAAATAATCGTGTTAAACGAGTAAAAGAGGATCTGAACGATTATCGCAGATTACATGGCCATACAATAATCCCGTCTCGGAAGAAACGAGGTTTGTTCGACTTTGTAGGTGAAGGATTGAGTTTTCTCTTTGGAACTGTATCCCAGTCAGATTTAGATGGGATAACAGAAAATTTAAGACGTGTAAGTACTAATCAAGCAATGATTCAACATATTCAGAAACAAAGTTTAACTTTCATTAGGATGAATCATGAAGCGATTCTGAAAAATAGAGAATTTATGTTAAATATGTCGCGCGAATTGATGTTATTTCAAGGTCGAGTAAATCAAGTAGTTCAAAATCATGAAGATCGAATATTATATATTGAACATTTCACTCGTGCTTATCATCAGCTTGAGTTTGTAATGAGTCGATTGGAATCAATGATAATCGCCGCAGAAACCACTCTGCGGGGATTACATGATCAAATGGATATTCTAGCCGATAGGAAGTTATTACCAAAAATAGTGGATCCTTCACTACTGACCTCAATATTATTGAGTATTCAAGTTCAATTAGATGCTAAGTCAATGTTGCCACTAGATCTGACGACAGAATTATGGCAATATTATCATTTGCTTACGACGGCTGCCATTTATGATGACGATAAATTGGTGATCTTTATGAAGATCCCCTTACGTAATTCGAACTTGCAATTTGAAGTGTTCAAGGTGCAGGCTTTGCCTGTACCCTTTGTCAATGTAACCAAGAATGCGTCGCGAGTTGCAAATAAATTAGTAGCAATATATACTCTTGAATCTGACATATTAATTATTAATAAAGAAAGGACGAAGTATGTCCCAGAAATAGGACATGACCAATGTGTAGATAACAATAAGTTGTTTTGTCCTTTAGTAGGTGCCGTACAAACGATACATACAACGACAAGTTGTCTGTTAGCTTTGTTTTTAAACATGAAATTAGAGATTCCGAACTTATGTCAAACGGAAGTTCGATTGAATATCGACCTCCCATTCAGTACTAGAATCGATGAAGGAATGTGGTACATCACGACAGATGTCCCACTACGATTCTCAATTACGTGTCCAAAACGACAAAATCCGAAACCGAAACGGATTCTTCCGCCAATTGGAATTTTGGAATTAAAACCATTATGTATGGCATCGAGCGGTCAATTAATGTTACCGAGTTATTTCCATAAAAGGGATAATTCTACTTTTCGGATTGTTACAAAGACGGTGTTACCAAATTTCTCGTTGTTACAACGACAGATTTGGAAACCTGTCATAGAGAGGGTTAACATATCGATGTTTACGATACCGAAAGGAATAGATCACTTGGATGACTTACCCATGGATGACTTAATTCATGAACTTGACTCGCTAAATTTACAAATGACGGACTCATTTGAAGTCCCTAAGTGGGCTTATGCTCTCGCGACTGTTGCATTAATAATAGGATTATATCTGCTTTGGAAGTGCTATCGAGCCGATAGACACAAACAGATATACAAATGGTTAAGAAACCGTAAAAGTAAACCGACTTTTTCTGCTGTTGATGATAGTGAAATGTCTAATTTTGCATTTGCCGATGATGAAATCTATACTAGTATGGGACCTAGACCACAGCCTTCAGCTCCTGCTGATCCAACATGAGCACAACAACAACAACCTCCTAAGAGTATTAGAGACATGATGAGAAAAGCTGTTCAAAACTTTAGACCTTCTCCTCAACCAAATAGGAAATCAATATATCCCCGTGTACAACATGACGTGGATTCTGCCAATGTCCACATAACTATGTTTGATACAGACAAAGAAACTGAAAAACAGTAGTTCACACACTGTGTGTTTTTGTTTCAGTGACCAGTGTACAAATGGCAGAATCTGATTCTAGTGTTGACAGTGGGCTCGATGATTTCCCTGATTACCAGAGTTATTATAATGATCGTGACACTTTATATGATGATGAAACTTCAAGTACAGTTAGTACTGGAACTGACAGTAATAGTACTGTTTCACGAGAACTTTTTCAAGACACTAATTCATCTAGTATAAACGTAAATATAAATAGCAATTCCTCTGATAATAATGTATCTGTATTGGCATCAATAGAAGCGTCACCATCACCTTCTATAGCATCTTCCGACCTTTTGTCGACCCCTCCAAGTAGTGTTCAAACTCCTACTGACTCCATTTTACTATCTACACCTGAACGACTTCAACGACTTCCACCTTATTCGCCTACGGATACAGTGGAAACGTTAGTCCTTCCTCCAAGATTACCTGTTAGAACCCATGATGCAATTATTCATCGAGACCCCGAGAGCCAAGATGGACTCGATGGATTTGTTTATGATATAACAATGAGATCACATACTTCTTCCAGTATGACCACACCTACAAGTGATTCTTTGCCTAGTGATTCTACCACTGTTCTGGACTCTGATGTTGCAGAGTCAGGTATTAGTGTGATACAAAATGAACTTGCACGAGCTGATCTTGGATTAGACATACACACCCCTCCTTTAAGTGATGTAGAAGCAAGACAATTTACTCCATTATCTACTAATATTGTCTCAGAACCTATAATCGATATTCGACCGAGACCGTGGGAGTGGGCAAGGAGCGAGTTTTTCAGAACACCTCGCCCGTTGGCCTCTCCTCATGAATTTGATTGAGATATCATACGACCCAATACATATGAACAAGATTTTATGAAAGATACAGATCTCTTAGGCATTGAGGATGAATTTGGATGTCAATATTTTGATATGGATTTGAATATAGTATATATAGAGGTTGAGCGAGAGTTGATATATTATTATGACAGTGCTGTTGATACTCATTTAACTTTTGCAAATAGGTCTAGATATTTAGTGATATACAATTGCCCTGATTTACAATATCCAAAAATCAACGAGCAGGGTGAGGTAAGTGAACCTCTACGGTATTATAGTCACCGGGTGGCTACTACCAGTAGTGTACATCATAGATTTCACATGCGAAGAAATGTAGCAGAGTTTACTCCCTTCTGTGCAAGATATCGTGACTTTAGTCGTCGTAGACGAGCACGATATCACTCAGATGGCCGACCAAGGAGTTTTCAACCCTTTGTTGTCTATCGTCAATACCACCCAGATTATGTTGGACATTTCACAGGGTCAACGTTTGATTACCGAACAGGCCCAAATACTGTGTATCGGCATTATCAGTTGCCAACACAAAATGAAAACCTTCAGAGTGAAGATTGAGAAGTATAAAATTTAATAAGTAACAACAAGCAGAAAAGTCTACATAGATTACTACATATCTATAAGATTTTCATGAATCTGGTTTCCCAATTTATGTATAATCCTTCATTGGAAACCTGATCCATGACGATTACGGGTCGTCTGTGTTTGTCTTGTTTACTAGTCAAAAATTTTCCAAGAAGTTAGTAATTCTGCCCTGCAGTGTAACAATTTTTATAAATTCGGAGTTCCTGGAGTGTATTAGATAAGTTACACACAGGACTCCAGTATCAAGGCAAACAAATTTGAAAGTTGGTGGAAAGAGTGTTGATTGAGTGCACCAAGTTACAGACGAACCCAGGGGAGCGTATTATAAGTGTAAATTTTAGTGTATATACATAATTCTATTGGTAACATAGTGGTTTCTTTTACATATAGTTCTATTTTTATTTCATATTTGATTAATTTTCTTGTTGGAATGGCTTCAGCAACTACTTTGGAATTTGAAGAATTCGCCGAGGAACAGGCAATGTATGATTTACATCAACGCGAAGCTTACCAACATGCCGTAACTCCTTGCCATACTTACGAGGAACGGGCAAGGTTTGAAGTACATAAACGTACAGCCTTTCATCGAGCTGCGTCTCCCTGTCATGGTCATTCTTTATCTTTTCCAAAAGATTTATGGCAACGTCGCCGTTTAAGGTATATTCGTATTTGGAACACAAGACATTATAATCCTGCCAATGGCCAGACGGAGATAATGCAACACCAACTTGGCTATCGTTTTTATCTCTCTGAGGAAAGAAAAGTAATATTTCCCCATCTTTGGTACTTTCCGGAGTTCCCAGTCGAAGTTGAACCCCATGAGGTCACTGGTCCCGGTCCTGACGAGGTCATTCATTGTGTCAATGACCCCTGTTGGAATGGCCGATATTATGACCATGGGCGAAATCAATTGGATGCTGAACTGGACCTAATAGCCAATCCTGGCTTGGTCCGACCATTCAGGAGTCATGAGATCTTCCCTGGTAGTGAATATCCCGCCAGTGAAGATGATGAAGATTTTGGATTTTATCAGCACCAAATGCATCCTGCACGATTCTTTCCTCCTGGTAATGTACAGACAACTTATGAATTAGAGAAACAGCAAAAGCAGTATCGGCTCCTTTGTGAAGCTTTAATCCGACACGAGGGAAGACGATTACAACGTTTTAGTTTACGCAGCCAAATTATTAAATATAATGAGACGCAGGAGGTACAGACTCATTATAAGGGTCTTGGGGACCCTTGCTGCATCTGCTTAATTGAAATTCCAAAAACTTGGCAGGATTTATTTGAATGTGGCCAATGTAAGCAGCAAATCCACTACTCTTGTGGTATTGCATGGGTCAGATCAAAAGCCGGTGCTCCTGAGCCAGCTTCTTGCCCGCACTGCCGTGCACCCATGAGGTGGGGTATCGGTAATGAGCCGAAGCTTCCAGTACCAGCTGAAATGGACCCACATCAGTTTTGAGTTGCGTATGACATGACAGAAGTTAAAAGGCGACCTCTACAGCTGCGCGCCGTCGGGCACTGTTGTCATCTTTGGACATTATTGTATAATTTTCTCAATATTCTCAATAAAGTAAACGAAAAAGTTCTTTTCAATCAAAATTATATAGTGACATTCTAGACGTGACTCCTAGTCTCGTCACTATCGACAACAGATTAAAAACTAACGAAGAACCGTTAACGGGGAAAGTAGAATTGTTCATACGGCACAGCTGTAGCATAGTGTAAAATAGTTTTTGTGTTTTTGTTATTTTATTGTATTTTATTGCGTTTAGTCAAGCACAGTTCTTGTTTTATCGATCACACGGGATATTTTATTAAATATAGTCAATCACAGTCTTTGTTTTATCAATCACACGTGAAATTAAGTCAATTTTCAGTTTTTCTAGTTTAAACAGTTTTAATTAGTTTACAAGTAATATTCAACCCTTGGAAAATGGCCACTGCATTTGCATACCGAACAGTTAACCCAACTTCGGAAGATTTTCTTCCGGAGCAACTAGAGTACTGGACACAGAGATTTCGTATACCTGTACCTATGATCTTTCACAACGGAGCTTCCGCTTTTCAGCGCAAAATCCGTGTGTGGGATATGGTCCAGTTAAACGAAGTCACCGGTCATTTAGAATTAATTCAAACTCAAGTTTTATACCGGTATTGTCTCCATACAACGGAAGTAGGACGCGAACTGGTGATGCCTCACATAGTGGTAATCGAACATGAGGCTCGATTAGCAACCCCTTGGGAGGCAGCACGATCAAGCCGTATAAGTGTTATTCGTTATTGGAATGACCCACGGTGGGACGGAACTTATTATGATCAACGAATTCCTTATCAATCGGAGAATGGGATCGATCTATTCATCACATCGACTCCGGTCCGTCCATTTCGCCCGAGTGAATATAGTCAAATCTCCATACCTGATTTACCTCGCGAATATCGAATGATAATTGGTGAAACGTTCCATCATGTGCAGGTGGAACATACCTATGAATGGGAAAATGCACAATACAATCATCAAGTCTTGCAATACTCGCTTGAAATGTATGCAAGCCTTCGAATCTTTCAAGCAAGACAAAATATAGTTGATGGAGATGGGAGACAATGTGCGATATGCTTGGTGGACATTGTTGGGCCCCGTGAAGCATATCGTTGTCCTCAATGTACTCAGATAGTACATCTCTACTGTGGGTTAACTTGGATGCAGCAAAAACAAAGTTGTCCTCTGTGTCGTTTTGACCTCCTATGGGGAACCCCTTTGAAGAAGCATAGCTTCGATTTTACGACCCGTAATTATCAGTTTTTCCCCACTAACAGAATCAGGTAAAATTTATTGTTATTTTTATTACTTTCAGGAATTAAGAAAGTAATACCTTAGGAGAAAAGGTGATTCCTGTTGTCTGGAGGCGTTCCGATAATATTAGTCCGTAATAAATAATCCCTGTAGTGCATTTCTTCTCCCTAAAAACCGGTAGTGACTGATCCTGGTCATGGATTCCCGTCACCGTGTTGACCGTGATGCTGACAGCATCCTGGTCACCGCGGGTGATTGGTCATCCTGTTTCCCTGGATCCGGTCAGCTGGTGATCCTGGTGATCCTGGTCACTATCCTGATCACTATTGACAATTTTGGAATTCATCTGATCCAGACTCGAGCTCCGATAAAAGTTTACCGGACCTCGCATCTTGGTTGGGAGGATTGTAACGAAATGCCCTCCACGGAGCCCCTCCACGGAGCGCGTCGGGTAACCTCCGTGGGGTGCGTCGGAGTCTTATGATTGCACTAGAGAATCTTGGTTCCCGAAGTGTTAATGTGTTAATCAGAGTGGCCAAGTCCTACTTGGTAATAATTCTCTGTTGTATAAACTTTAATAAGTAAATGCTGTTTTCAAGCCCAAATTATGTAATTTTATTCAATTCCTCGTATATTTGCATTGCATAATAGCAGTGCAACTGACCTAAAAGAAGTACTCTACGCACTTACTGTAAAAAGGTGTTTTTGACAGTATTTGCAATTATGACTGGCATATGAGCTAGTAAAAGCCTAACCTATAATAACCCCATCAGAATGCTTTTGACAGATTTTAGCATTGTATACTGACCCGACCTAACCTCAACACACCCAGTATCAGTTTCAGCTCTGAGAATTGTGCAATCTTGCATGTTCGCGTCGGTTTTGAATGGTTTTGTAATTATACACCTATTAATTGCCAACATCCTTTTAAATGCGAGAACGCATACTCTTAGCATAGGATACCCACAGGATGCCCTACTATTCCAGGATGGAAGTAAGGGGTTAAGAAATACCTCTCCGCCATCTTGGGGTATATGTGGTGTTTTGTGGTGTTTTATGACGTAAATTCTGCCGAGTAGACACGATTCAAACCGTATTTAAACCAACGGAATCACCCGAGACGGCACTTCTCTCTGGTCTTCCGTGTGTACAAGAAGTCACTCTCCTATTTTCGTGGAAGGACGCCGCCGAACGCTGCCAGGCCAGACAACATTTCCAGACACAGGACGCGATGAGAGCGATGCGATAATTTCGACTTAGTCTCATTTCGTATCTGATATTTTCATACTTTTACCAGAGAGAGAATTTATTGAAAGTTTAACTTGTAGGAACTATACTTAGGGTTTTAATAAAAGTGTAGAAAACTGTAAGTACATTTTATGTGTTTTTGAATTCACCCTTTCGCTGCGGCTGCAGTATCAAGAATTGTTGCAGACTCTACAGAAACTGGTTGCCTCTTAAGACTGAACACTTAAATTGTCCTGTGGCCATTTTGCCACGATTGTAGTCCGAACTAAAAACCACTAGACGATCATTTATCCGGGGTACTTAACCCTGCTATGCCACACAAGAAGCAACTGCTTGCATCAAGGGCAATTTTTTGCTGAACAGCCATGGTGCATAGCTCCCAATCACAGCACCCTTTCTATGATACGACTGCTTACAGCACCTCTTTTCGTCGTATATAATTATGTGAGAGAACATATTGCGCCACAATGAGTACACGGCAAATACAACAAATGCACACCTATCGTCAATCACTAGTTTTACGTTCTGTTTTACAAACTTTCCGAACCCATATCTGGGATCACATTTCATCGTATGCGTTATCTAATGGTACATATTGTAATACAATGCTTACACGGCACACGCACACAGACCATCAATCACTGGTCCATCACCCCATGGGAACCACTCTCATGATACCTTTTCGAACCGGCTAGGCCCTTGGTTCTCATTAGTGTCGCATTGGCGTGCTTGCTGTAATATCACATGAGCACAAAAGACAAAGTAAAAGCCATAGAACATGAAATTAGGGCTGAAACGGTTGGCTCATTTACACAACCGACTAACCGAGAGCTATAACCAGATAATATCCGGTTAACCGTAGCCATTATTTCACCGAATCTGATATCAAAACTACAGGAGTTGGAAAGCAGTATTCTCAGATACTATTCCGTAGTGTGTATACAAACGAACGTTGTCGAGTACTCGACAACGTTCGTTTGTATACATACTACGGAATAGTTTCTGCGGTTACTCATTACTCACGGAAATTGCCGATCATTAACGAAGTCTTGAACGCAAAAGTCGATTATTTCTCAATATATACAGAGCTACTTCGAGGGATAATCTATCTCAAAGAAGAAGTGGCAGATTTACTACGTTTTTACCGTGGAATGACGATCACAGTCGATATTTCGGTTAACCGGTTGACGTTTTTTAATCGGTTAGGTAGGTAATCAGTTTCAAACCGGTTATCCGGTTAACCATTTCCGTACTACATGAAATGTGTAGGAGCCCGTGGACACGCCCATCCTGACACTTCCAGAGACCAAACAAAGAAAGAACGCTCTAGCGCCCATTTGGTCAAGTTGATAGCTGTGTAAACCGATTGAAGGTGGAACCAAGGTTAATGATACAATTTACTAAATAGGTGAACATTCTGCAATCTAATTGGTTAACTGATGAAGTCGATGGCAGGGAAACTCGAAACAACAGGTGGAAAACCTAAAAATAGTAGCAAACGTGGGCACACTCAGGAACAATAAAACAAATCACCAAGGGCAACTTTCAAAGAGAAGAAACTCTGAACAAAGAATATTGTGGGAGTTCCGTCGTAAAACGCGATTATATGGTTCAACGTTTGAGCGGCTTTGTGAGTTAACGAACCCAGTTGAGAGTGTTTAACGTAACAGAAATGGAAAGAAAACAACACAAATAGCACTTGAATAACCAAATAAATCACATACTGTGCAATGTTTCATATAAATTCAGGATACGCAATTGATATTACGGATCGGTCTTGGACCAGAATGGCACCAAGCTCCTGGACACTTCCTGGCTGGATTGGACGGGCTGAACTTGCAAGCTGCAATTCAGCCAAGACATGTTCGATTGGATTGAGGTCAGGGGATCTTGCTGGCCAGTCCATGCGCCCAATCCTCTTCCTCTGTCGGTACTCCCCGACAGCATGGGCAACATGAGGACGGGCATTATGGTCCATCAGAAAGAATCTATCATCCACTGCACCTGCATACAATCTGACGTGGACATCCAGGATCTCATCAATATACCGCTGTGCAGTCAATGTACCAAGTCCAAGGACACAGCACTCTGTACGTCCATTCTTGCTGATGCCGCCCAAGACCATGATTGACCATCCACCATAGCGGTCATGCTCAGCAATGTTGGCTGAATGGAATAGGTCTCCTGGTCTTCTCCATACCCTAGAACGCCTATCTGTGTGGTCTAGGCAGTACCTTGACTCATCTGTAAAAATTACAGGTCGCCAATCTTCTCTGGTCCATCCAACGTGGTCCATCACCCATTCATATCGTGCCTGGCGGTGGTTCTGGGACAGCGGAATGCACATACATGGTCTTCTCGGTCGGAGACCACCTTCGTGCAACCTTGCCAGGATAGTCTGCGTCGAAACATTTACCCGGATGCATTCTGAAGGTCACTGTGAAGCTGGGTTGCTGTGGCAAAGCGGTTCCTACGGGCCTGAATGATCAAAAACCAGTCTTCAGCTGCAGATGTTGCCCTGTCTCTGACACCACCATGTCGTCTTACTGGTGTGCCACACTGCTGAAATCTTGTCCAGGCTCTGGTGATCACGTATGGTGTACACCAAGGGCTTCACCAACCTGACGATGGGTAGCTCCTTGCTCCACCATCCCTACAGCTCGCCACATTTCTGCTTCAGACAAATGTCTTCTTTTATTTGCATTTGCCATATTCAATCATTAAATCACAAGGGTTTGTGTTAAAATGAAGATTGAATGCCCTACACATGTCATGTACATGTAGACAGTACACGAAACATCATGAAAATTAAGGGGTAGATGCTTCCCATGACTGTCACGAAAAGTCTGACTGTCAAGAGAGCTAATGTAAACACTAGGGACCATCTCAATACATTCCTCAATCATATCCACCAAAAATATCGCAAACATGTCACAAGCAAATTTCACAATGATGTGTCAAATATTTGGTGCTTAGCAAACTTTGAGAAGTATATATCCCTTTCACCGACACTTGCCGAAAGAAATCTTGATTAGCAATTTTCTTGTTTGTCTTGAAAAGCAAGATTATGTTGGATCGTGATCAATGAGCTCGCATCAATCAGGGGTAATAATTATTTATTTTATTTATTTATTTGGAGTTGAACGACGTTTTCCACAACCTTCGTTTTAACACATGTAGGAAACCAGAATACCCGAAGAGAATAAAGGAGCAGCGGCGAGTAACTGTCCGACACTTCAACTTATTTATTTATAGGTGTTTAACCCTTTACTCAACGTAACGGCAAAAACCGGTCAGCGCTATTCTAAAAAATTAATTTTCATTATTTTTTCATTTTTTGTCTCAAACACATGGGTTATGACCCCCCATTGGAACGAGCTCGACTAGCTCATTTCAATGAGGGATCATAACCTATGTTTTTGAGACAAAAAATGAAACAAATTAGTTATTCAAGAAATTTTTTTGCAAGTGTCGTCTGCTTTTCATGTTAGGTAAAGGGTTAAGATCACTTCCAGCATGTTTGGCTATCTCATGATCGCAACATAGGGATGAAGTCAGTTTTAGACAATCGCCAACTTTAGAGGACCTCAGGTGTTGGTTCCGGGTCCTATTTTACCAGTAAAACAGAACTTGTTTATCGCAGTAAATAAGCACTGCTCCTCCGGTTTCTTAGGGTTCACGAGGGACACTAAACTTATTAACCCTTTACCTAACACAAAAGGCAGACGACACTTGCAAAGAAAATTCTTGAACAACCTTTTTTACATTTTTGTGTCAAAAACAGAGCTTATGACCCCATATTGGAACGAGCTCGTTGAGATCGTTCCAATGAGTGGTCATAAGCTACGTTTTTGACACAAAAATGAAAAATAATGAAAACTGAATGGTGAATTTTGTGAATAGCGCTGGCCGGTTTAAGGCTGGGTAAAGGATTAACTCTTCTACTTACTCGCCCAGCACGAGCAGATTCCACATCGCTTGAAGTCATGTGTACCATCTACGTACAATACGTCTCAACACTCAGCACCACTGTGCTCCAACTTGGGTAATTATGGTAATGACATGATGACGTTGGTCAGGATCAAATGGTCTACCTTTCGATGAGAAGTCCAAAGCTCTAATGCATGAGGCAGTCCAGTCCCATTATGGGTCAGAAGGAATTTTTTTGAAAGAGGGTTTGTGTGAATAAAGCTGGTGGGTGCTCTAGGTAAAGGGTTTAACACATTACATTAATCCAAACCTCTGCTCTACCCAAGGCCTGTCTGTGCTCGGACGAGGGCAGAGTCTTGCGGGAATTAAATTTGATGTTAAACCTCCTATTACCCTTTACCTAACTAATCGGCCGCACCCGCCCGTGTAATATGCAAATTCAGCAGTTGAAAAAATATTATTTAAATTTTTTTTTAACAAAATCCTATTTCGTGACTCCCCATTCGAACGGGCTCTCAAAGATCGTTCCAATGAGCCTCCACATACGGTTTTGTTGAAAGCTTTTGAAAAAGTTGAAAAAATGATATTTAAATTATACATTTTGATATCGTTGGGTAAAGGGTGAACCACAAAACAATAATACCGTTCTGCACTGGGGAAGAAGTGACAATTCAATCCTACAGACCTACAGAACAGAAGGGAGGAACAAGGGCGTATCCAGATTAAATGAAGTGGGGGAATACTCCGACTTCATTTCTTCACGTGCTGCATTGAAAATATGTGTCCCCCACCCATCTATAGCTGAAGTCCAGGATGGTCTTCCCCTGTGAACACAAAGGGTCTTTTACACCAATCGGTGCACCCTGGTTACCTTTTGAAGGCTTAGTGCCTGGAAAGTGAAGGAATACTTATAAAGAAATGACACAACAAATATCAAGATTAGTTAAATATCATGAATTAGTTTTAGGGGTTTCAGACATGAATGTATTGTTAACAATTTTCAGGAAATTGAATGATTGATGATAGTCTAACAAACACAAAACAGATTCGCTATTTGCTGAAAAAAGAACAAGATATTGCACCAGAAGTACTGACATACCTCCACAGGTATCAAGGTGAGGAATAAGGCTGTGTCAGATGGACCGACCCAGCCACCAATCTCAAGAGGAAAAGGTTTTTACATAAAATCATTGAAATCTTCACAAACCTATTTTAAAACCCACAAAACCAAAGTAACACTATACAATCACGTAATTTTAAGAAGAGCATGCCAAGCGTGGCATATATACCCCCTCTCCTCTCAAAATGCTCAAATGGACATATTTTCAACACTAGGCGTACATATATGAGGGGGTTTATTGCCTTTGTTTTACAGCAGCGAAGACCCCAACCCAGTAGAAATTGTAAGATCCACGTACTCCTGTTACCAATAGTTTGAGTCGATCAGACAATCGACATGGGACTTGAGAAACTATTGTGTTTGTGTTACAGCAAGAAATTGATTCACTACCACCCCCTCCCACCCCCACACACACCTGAGGTAACTGAGAAGACCACAAACACCTGTTACTGAAGTCCAGTGACGATCGGACCGCCCCCATAAGAGATATAGAACAAAGATATAATGCCACATGTTTGGTGTGATTTGCTTGTATTTTCTTTGTTCTACTGTAGGGACATAAAAGACAATCCCTCAGTCACAATTATAATGTCCATATACAACCATGGGCTAAGTTTGGTGATGATCAGACCATCCAGTGGGTGAAGTCGTCAAACAAATGCACCCACAAACACACAATTCACAAACCATCCAAACAGAGAAAACAAAATTTTGGACACTCCAAGCGTCATAAATCATGCAAAAAAAATTATATGAACAGCAAAACGGCATATGTTTCTGAAAGACCACATCATACTGAACACCTGTTTGAAATTTCATCAATATCCAAGTACTAATGTTCAAGTTATGACCTGAGCAGACATCGGACGGGCATTTCAAAAATTTTCTAAGTCGAAAAAGGCGGATAACTCTACAAAGTAAAACGTAAGAGGCTTCTTTGAAAGTCTTTCCCATAAGCAATTTTCCTGTCAAATTTCACTGAGATCCGAACAGACAAACAACTGGCTATTTCGTAAACTCTAAGGGCCATGACTCATGCAAATGATATGTGGATTGCAAAACAGCTTATTTTTTCTGAAAGCGCTCATGATATTGAACGCATGTTTAAAATTTCATCAAAATCTCTGCACTGAACAGACATCGGACGGGCGAACGGACGCGCGTATGAACGCACGCACAAACGGATGCAATCCAGTGTATCCCACTTTTTAAAAAGTGGATGTATAAAATATATGGACAGCACAACGGCATATGTTTCTGAAAGAGCTCGTCATACTCAACACTTGCATAAAATTTCATCAAAATCCGAGCACTAATTTTCAAGTTATGACCTGAAAAGACATCAGCCGCACGCACGCACGCACGCACGCACGCACGCACGCAGTGTTGAATTAATTTTTTTACCTGCACTCAATTGGCATTGAGTTATTACACATGTCGACGTCACTGTGTGAGATAACAGTAATTAAATGATAAATAAATCGCCAGCTGAACGAAATACATAAGACTAGATAATTTTTGCCGTAATGATATTTTATATAGGCCTACCATGCGTCAAACATGAAAAATAAAACAAAGAACCACACAACTGAAACACTACTATACACCTCAGCGTCTGTAGTACCGGAACAATGAATGAAGATTACGCCATGCATGGCGAAATAATCAATACATGACGTCATGATCTTCATTCATACAAAATCAATTCATAGATGCTGAATGATTGTCAAAACATACGCCGTTATAAAACTATACCCACTCCCTTCATTATAAGAATATTGTAAGATAAATTGGTTATAACCACTATGTGATTTTCCGAGGTGAAACAATGAAGGCTCGACCTCGCCTCTGAGCCCATATTGACTTATCCTAACGGTCCCGTCGATATATGCCCAGAGACGAAATATCGACTTGAAAACACCACCTCGGATACCAACAGGGTGGTAATTACCTTTATTTCCAAATGAAACAAAACACTGCATTTTGATTGGCTGAGAGGTACGGTGTAACTTGCAGTCCACAGTGGCTTTTTTTACACCGTGTTTAACCACGGTGTAAAAACAAGAATATACAAGAGCAAGCTATGTGGCTAAAAAAGTACCCATTTTTAATGATTAATTCATACCTTCTGCTCAGTTATGTAAGAACAAAAATAAAAATACAGGAAATTTAATATTTATGTGCAATAAAATATTACAGATATGGATGTCATTGGAACTGGCTCATTGAGCCAGTTCCAATGACATCCATATTTGTCTGGTTTTATTTAAGAAACTTGCAAAGTACAAATTTTCTGTCAGATTTTGCCCACAATGTAGGTTAAAGTATTAAGTACAACAAAATTCTTCGAAATAAATCCGTTATCCTTTTGTTTTCCAGGGTGTATGGGAATTTACACCAGTTTGGGAACTCATACACCCCGTGGCGAATCCGAAGGGTGTATGAGTTCCCAAACCGGTGTAAATTCCCATACACCCTGGAAAACACAAGGATAACTAATAATATTTCCCAACTATCACTATGAATGTCAGTAAATATTACACTCTCTGAATCTGCAAAAGAGAATGTCTGCTTTTAGTTAAAGTTTGCAGTTGCTTCTTCTTTTTCAAATTGTTATGTTTTTTCTCTCTAAACTGAATCGCTAACGGACCATTGAGCAGAGATGAAATTTCAACTTTTACATAGCAAGAAACCTGACATAATAATGACAGTTTTGGTTGTTATTAATTGAAGATGCCTTCGACGAAAGAGGTTGATGGTACTGTTCCAGTATGGATATCAGTAGTTAAGGCAATGTAGAAGACACATTCAAATAAAAGCGTGAAAAGAAATTTTAAGAGCTTGAAAGTGTTCAACCGCAGATTTTGACAGTTGTTATGTAAGGGGCATAACTCCAAATACAATTACGGAAATACACGGGCCTGAGTATTAACATATTCCAAAGATAAAAAGCCTATAAGATAACTGTTTTGAGGCATTTTCTGGGCCTCTCCCTCTCGGACACTACATTTGGCTACCCGAGCTTCTTCCGGGATACACTGTATTTATACAAAAAAGCTATCGAGGGATAATTTTTGCATGGCAAAAACCATTAGAGTATGAACAAAGTGTGATGTCACATATCAAATAGGGAAGCTTTTGGAGCAGTCATTTTGGAGATTTTTTAATATTTTCCCCATTACCAACTGAGCTGAAGTGGTTGATCCCCAGACAGAACGGTCGACACAACCCATTAGAATTTTTTTTTACTTTGGTTATTCTCCTCCTAATGATGTTTTTTTACCAAAAATCAATCGCTGTACTAATGTAATTTTTTTGTGTGAAAAAAGTTGTCTAAAATTTTATTTCATTTTTAGTCTACAAGGGTTGCCACTGGGAACCTAAGAAATTATTTGTCATAGGTTAAGTACGTGTCACTAACCTATGGTGGGTTCCAAATCTCATTCAAATCTGCTCATTCAAATCAAATCACTTTCAAACTGAAAATTCAGGCTTGCCAAAAATCTTGCCCAGAATTTTTCATTCTAATTATCCTCCTAGGGGTGCTTTTTATACCCAAAATCAATCGCTGTGCTTTGTAGTTTTGTGAAAAAGGCCATCTAAAATTTGGTTTTATTCTTTTTAGCTTACAAGTGTTCCTATTGGGAACATACGAAAGTATTTGGCATAAGTTAAGTAGGTTTCAAATCTCATTCAAATCTGCCCAGCGGCTCGAAAAACTGAAAATTCGGGCTTGCCAAAACTCTTTCCCCTCCCAGAACGACTGAAAATATTGTCCCTCAAACTTTCCTTGAACAAACTTTAGTGTATACCTTATAAGAAAGCTGAATACCAAATCTCAACTAATTCCATTCATTGTATCACAAGAGGAAGACATTTTTTTAAATTTGGGTGCTGCTCCTCCACACTCTCCTTATGGAGAGAAGCGACTTAATTTGAACAAAATCAAAATACGATGTCATAACAAACGATTTCCTCAAATGTCACTGAAATCAGTCCAGATGTTATTGAAGAAGTCGTGAATACCTTGTTTACGGACGACGGACAGAAGGACGACGGGCAAAGAGTGCTCACTAAGCTCACCCTCAGGTGAGCTAACACCACTCTTATTTCTGCATCCAAAATATAGCTTATGACCCCTCATTGGATCGAGCTCGCGCCATTGAAAATCATAAGCCTCATCTTTGAGGCAAAAACTACATATTTCTCTCCTTCAAGGAATTTTTTTGGAAGTGTTCCCCAATTGTGTTTGTTTGTTTATTGGGATTTAAGGACACTTTCAACGGTCGTAGTCGCATCGTGGACATTTTTACGGGTGGAGGAAGGCGGAGTGCCAGGAGAGAACCACCGAGCAGCGGCAATAAACAGCCAGACTCACCAACTTACTAACCAGGTGTAACAGCAATGGAAGTCCGTAGGAACGTTAGTCCCTCTGGACTATTATTCCGCGGAATTATAGTCCTAGGTCTAACATTTCTAGGAATAGTAGTCCGCCGGACTACTATTCCTAGAAATGTTAGACCTAGGACTATAATTCCGCGGAATAATAGTCCAGAGGGACTAATTTTCCTACGGATTTCCATTCCTGTTACACGGCACAAGCAGATTTAGTTGGGGTTGAAGGTAAGTGCACCATCAAAGTGTGGCACGCCTTAGTGCACAACGCCACCGCATCACCACGTGGGCAATCGGGATTATGTGGCTTGCTCAGGGACACCACGCAGTCAGGGTCGAACCGTCGACTTTTAAGTTTTAACCCTTTATCCAACGTAACGGCCGAGACCGGTCAGTGCTATTCACAGAAAGCCCCATTCAATTTTACTATTTTTTTTCAATTTTTGTCTCAAAGACTTAGCTCATTACCCCTCATTGGGACGACCTCGTTCCAATGAGGGGTCATAAGCTATGTATTTGATGCAAAAATGAAAAACGGTAGTTATCCAAGAATTTTGTTTACAAGTGCCGTCTGCCTTTCGTGTTAGGTAAAGGGTTAATCCCAATTCTCTAATCAAAGAATGAACACACAATACAACAAGACAACCCTTAATCTTTTACCCAACGTAACGGCCAAAACCGGCCAGCGCTATTCTCAAAAATCACCAATTAATTTTCATTATTTTTTTCATTTTTTGTCTCAAAAACATAGGTTATGACCCCTGGTTGGAACGAGCTCGTCGAGCTCGTTCCAACGAGGGGTCATAACTATGTTTTTGAGACAAAAAATGAAAAAAATTAGTTATTCAAGAATTATTTTTGCAAGTGTCGTCTGCTTTTCAGGTTAGGTAAAGGGTTAAAAAACATTTACTAGAAAGTTATAATTTTATCGTTGCTTCCAACTTATCTGCAGTAATTGGATATTTCACTTTGGATATCAGACGTCTTGTCATTGTTTGTCAACAAAGCGTAAATTCGCGTAAATCCGTGTACTCAGGCTTCCTCCACCGGTAAAACTGCCAGACACGAAGTGACCTGGCTGTCGAAATTGTCGTTAAATTCCAAATGAATAAATAAATAAATAAATTAGAATTTACGTCACGACTTCTAAATGTATATTTTATCTATTCATTAATAAATTTCCAAGAAGCCCTGAGTTTTTTAACTTTTCTACTCAAAGAGTGCTAAGCACCAAGTGTATCCAACTACCTGTTTTACATTTTAGTTGAAATATTGTTATGAAAAGTGTATATATTTTCTATTTAATTATATCTTTAATGATTTAAGTACAGAAATTAAGATTTTATTTGTGTTTGACATTATTTTTTAGCTTTTGAATACGATAACCATGGAAAATGGATATTATTGGTAAAAGAGGAGATGTTTCAATAATCCAAAAAGTTGACAGAACAAACTGGTATGGGCTCAATATCGAGTATAAGACCCATTACTGTTACTGACAGCTTGACAACGCCTTCTCATGCTCCCAATCAGGTTCCTGGTGGTCCTTTGTGAGATGTTGTTCCATTCTTGGACCAGAATGGCACCAAGCTCCTGGACTCTTCTTGGCTGGACTGGACGGGCTAAAATTGCAAGCTGCAACTCATTCCAGACACGTTCGATTGGATTGAGGTAAGGGGATCTTGCTGGTCAGTCCACACGCTCAATCCCCTCCCTCTGTCGGTACTCCCCGACAGCATGGGCAACATGAGGACGGGCATTATCGTCCATCAGAATGAATCTATCACCCGCTGTACCTGCATACAATCTGACGTGGATATCCAGGATCTCATCAATATACTGCTGTGCAGTCAATGTACCACGTTCAAGGACACAGAGCTTTGTACGTCCATCCCTGCTGATGCCGCCCCAGACCATGACGGACCCTCCACAATAGCGCTCATGGTCAGCAATGTTGGCTGCATGGAATCGCTCTCCTGGATTTCTCCATACCCTAGAACGCCTATCTGTGTGGTCGAGGCAGTACCTTGACTCATCTGTAAAAAGGACAGGTCGCCAATCTTCTCTGGTCCATCCAACGTGGTCCATGGCCCATTCATATCGTGCCTGGCGGTGGTTCTGGGACAGCGGAAGGCGAATACGTGGTCTTCTCGGTCGAAGACCACCTTCGTGCAACCTTGCCCGGATAGTCTGCGTCGAAACATTTACCCCGGATGCATTCTGAAGGTCACTGCGAATCTGGGTTGCTGTAGCAAAGCGGTTCCTACGGGCCTGAATGATCAAAAACCGTTCATCAGCTGCCACCACCATGCCGTCTTACTGGTGTGCCATACTGCTGAAATCTTGCCCAGGCTCTGGTGATCACCGTATGGTGCAAACCAAGGGCTTCACCAACCTGACGATGGGTAGCCCCTTGCTCCACCATCCCTACTGCTGCCACATTTCTGCTTCAGACAAATGTCTTCTTACATTTGCATTTGCCATATTCAATCATTAAATCACAAGGGTTTGTGTTGAAGTGAAGATTGAATACTCTACACATGTCATGTACATGTAGACAGTACACGAAAACATCATGAAAATCAAGGGGTACATGCTTTCCATGACTGTCACGAAAAAGTCTGCCTGTCAAGAGAGCTAATGTAAACACTGGGGTCCATCTCTATACATTCCTGAATCATATCCACCAAAAATATCGCAAATATGTCACAAGCAAATTTCACAATGATGTATCAAATATTTGGTGCTTAGCAAACTTTGAGTAGTATATAATCCCGACTGACTAATATTCCAACTACATCAACAATACATATCTTCGTCGGGACTTGAGCCAACTGTCAGGACAAATCAGGTTTAACCCCCCCCCCCCCCAACACACACACACACTCATACACACACACACTAATTGGTCATCTTAGCAACAGCCCACAATAATATGCTCTATTTTAGGAACAAAAATAGAAAAAAAACTGACACAGTCTAAATGGCTATATTTGTGTGGAGTGCTGTGTGGACTTTAGTTTAAAGTTAGTCACATGGCTAAGTATCATTTTCGTTCCACAGTGGTGCAGACGCCTTGAAATCGCTGCGACTTAAAAGGAAAATTCGTTGATAATAAAACGGTCATCCTTCGCAAAAAAAAAATGTAAAATGCATTTTACCCAATGTCTAAGGTAATCAGTGATACTGACATAGCAGGTGGGACTATCAATTTGAACAACAACAGAAATTTGAGACATGTCGTCCCCCGAGTTCCAATGTATTCTATGTGCCAGTTGGTACATAGAACACATTGGAATTCAGTGAACTATGTGTCAACCCATGAGTGCCATCTTTCAGAATCAGAGAATGGGTTGAATATCATAATTGCTCATTTTTTTCTACTTTTGAAAGGGACCTCGACCATGTAGTCCAACACGCTTTATTTTCAATCATGTGCGCAAATTCGCTGGCCTAAAATGAAATTCATGTCTATGTTTAAAACCATCTGAAGTTATCAGGTGCGCGAACTAGTATCACACAGAATAACTTTCCCACTTTTCTTGATGTCGTCTAAACGATGGACATAGCAACATGCGCTGGAACAGAAACTTACTTTGAGTAATGAGTTTTATGGGTGGGTTTGACTTTATAATTAACTCCCAGCACGCTGCTGGCGAATTTTCCTGTCAAGGACATGATTTCTCTTGCCAGTGAAATAAGTATAATTTGGACACTTTTCATCAAGTTTTCCCCCAGGAAGTTGAATGAATTTTTTCACCAATTATTCCTGGGGTAACATTTAGATGAATTGTTCATCAAATCTAGTCATGGCTGCTTCAAAGCAATACGCGTAGTTGCCCTCGGTTTGCTTAAGACTCCCAGTTGGGATTCAAAGGCTAAGAATTAACAAAATCATTACGTGGTGCAACATATCGGTTTCAGAGATCAAAATAGGTCTGTTTCTCAGCAAACTAACAGATATCAATCACGACCAGCCAGTCCTTTATACCCATGCTACTCACTTTGAAGGACTTCCCACGGGCCGTTCGTTACCTGGTCCTATGTTACCAGCAAAGCAAGACCCGTTTACCACATAAACAATAACTGCCCCACTTCCCCACGGGTCAACAGCATAATTACAAGTGGAATCAAGAGAATGCAAACAATAAATACACGTGTGTTATGAAAACATAATATAGTATAGTAAAAAAAAGTAGGGTAGAACACCGGCACGCTGGTACGTTTGGTAGCAACATAAAAAATCACAAAGGAGATAAAAAAAACTAATGGCTCCGAAAGTCGTGAACTAATCTCTAACCGTGGTCTTTTCCACAGAGTACGCGAGGAACTTACATTTAGATAGGACACTTGCGCAACGATGGGATAGCAACACCCATGGGTCTGAAGATCATAACATTCACAGACACTGATAAATTGCATTCTTTGGGCTGGCTTCACAGTAGACCGCACCAATGGCACCGTGATCTGTCGGGCAGGTTCGTGCTTGCCCCGTGGTGTCAAATAAGACCAATCTCAATGCGGTAATCAACGCCAACAGACATGAGGTTTACGATAGCTTACGACCGTAGATGATTTGCATCTTGAAGTGTTTTGAGTTCATAGCTTTGTTCTGAACATTCAGTTATTATCGTGAAATATTAGGTTTGGTACGGATACGGTAGCAGACTTTCAGAAACCGTTTAGACCTGCCATCAGCTGTGATTGTTAACAACATGTTTTTCGAGCTCTGTGCACCGCAACCCTCAGTTTTGTGTGTAATTTATGTATATTAATTTATTATCCCGGCATTTTCAAATGTGGGGATATAGTGATATTCTCCGTCCACACGTCCGCCCGCCCGTACGTCCGTTTTTCAGCTATAATTTTAAAACTAACCATACTTCTTAAGTATGGTCTAGACATGACAAAAATAGGTTTAATTTGAATTTTTGTCGCCAGGTGGTGCTAGTGGCGCCACTTGAAGACTCGGGTAAAATACTGCTTCCCAACGAGGGGCTCCTACGATATGTAATTTTGATTGTTTAAAGTGTGTTCATATGTTCAAGCGCCCGTATCGCCACTTTTATCGTTAGAGAACCGGTTTCCGGCGAAAGGCTCCCAGGGTTTTCAATTCGAAACGTTGAAAGTGTGATCATATGTTCATGTGGGGTCTCTGGAAGTGCATAAGAGTTTCGGATTTTTTATTCGGCTCCATGTGGCGCCAGTAGCGCCACTTTTGTTATTGGCGAATCGATTTCCGGCGAAAAACTCCAAAGGGTTTCAATTCGAAACGTTGAAAGTGTGTTCATATGTTTTGGTAGGGTGTCTAGATGTGCACAAAGGTTTCGGATTTTTGATTCGTCCCATGTGGCACCAGTAGCGCCACTTTTGTCGTAAGAGAATCGGTTCCCGGCGAAAGGCTCCTAGGGGTTTTAATTCGAAACGTTGAAAGTGTGTTCTTATGTTCAGGTAGGATCTCTAGATGTGCATAGACTTTTCGGATTTTTTTTATTCGGCCCCATGTGGCACCCGTAGCGACACATTTGTCATTAGAGATTAGAATCAGTTTTCTACTAAAGACTCCAAGGGGTGTAATTCAAAACATTGAAAGTGTGTTCATATGCTCACGAAGTATTCAGATTGTATATAATACCTTTTCATTTCTGTCTGTATCAAGCATTAACCAATAATCAAGAATGCAAATGCAGGGATATACTATAGTGTGCTTTGCACACAAATGACACCATCTAGTTTGAATTGTGAGTAATTTCAGACTGTTTTTTTCATAGCAAACTGAGATACCGTGTAACGAATCTGGTACTACGAAACCAATCTCAACTAACAATTGAAGGAATTTGTCCCCTCAACTGGGTGTTTGTGAAGAGAGAACACGCTTTTTCCTTTATTTTCTGTAATGTAGGATTTTAAAATGTTTTTTTTATCTGTTTTTCTTTATTTAACAACAAGCATATATTTTCTTCAATACGACAAAAAACGTCCAAACGTGGTGCAGTTCAGGGTTGAGGGTAGAAACATTCCACGCACGTGCGAACGAAGGGAGGGAAATTTTCGACCTTTTACTTCACAACAAATATCAAATACTTTTGTGTCTACATAAGCGGATGTCACTGATTTTGGAAAACTAATCGAGTCATCAAAGGGAACCGATTTAATATGCATAACAACACCAAACGAACTCGCAAATTAATTGTTTACAGTCAATAACTCTGGAACTGTAAATGCCATAACGATGGAAATCGTACATGAGCTGCATTTCGTAGTAGATAGTAATGGTGTAAAGCGATAAGGTCGTATTTTAAGTAAACTAGAGTTATCATTGGAAACAATTGATTTTACCATTTGCGACTTTTTAAGGGACATAACTCTGGCACGGTAAATGCCAGACCGATGAAAATCGAACTTGACCTGCATTTCATTGTAGGAAGTGATGTTGCAAAAGCAAAGGTCGTACATCAAAGCGAACTGGAGCTATCATTCGGAAACCATTGATTTAACCATTTTGCGACTTTTCAAGGGGTACAACTCCAGAAATGTAAATGCTATAACGGCGAAAATCGAATCTGACCCACATTTCATGGTAGGTAGCAAGGTAGCAAAGCGATAAGATAGTAATTAAAGTAAACTAGAGTTATCATCCGGAAACCATTGATTTTACCATTCCGCGACATTTCAAGGGGCATAACTCTGGAAAGGTAAATTCCATAACAGTGAAAATCAAACGTGAAATGCATTTTATTGAAGGTAGTAATGTTGCAAAATTATAAGGTCGTACATTAATGCCACCTAGAGTTATCACCCGGAAACCACTGATTTTACCAGTTTGCTACTTTTCCAGGGACATAACTCTGGAACTGCAAATGCCATAACGGTGAAAATCGAACTTGACCTGCATTTCATGCTAGGTTGTGATGTTGTATTTGTTTCCTACGAGCGGACAGACGCACAAAGCGGAAATTTTATGCTTGCCGAAATATTTTTTTTTTTTTTGGGGGGGAGGGGAGCAATAAAACACAACCGTATCTCATTTGGTTGTATCATTCCAATGAAAAAGAACACCAAAAGAAATGTTTAGACAAACGCAACATCATATTGGGCAATGTAATTTTCCTAAAAGCATTTACATATCATGACAAGTTGGAATTAACCTTTACTAAACGTAACGACCAAAACCGACCAGCGCTCTTCAAGAAAATATCAAT
Source organism: Pictodentalium vernedei (assembly GCA_031216915.1). Taxonomy (NCBI): domain Eukaryota; kingdom Metazoa; phylum Mollusca; class Scaphopoda; order Dentaliida; family Dentaliidae; genus Pictodentalium; species Pictodentalium vernedei. The sequence continues at coordinate 181,574,184 of CM062291.1, forward strand.
CAATTTTCATCCTTTCTTCATTTTATGTCGCAAAAACAGAGTTTATGGCCCCTCGTTGGAACGATCTCGCTAAAGCTGTGTTTTAGTGCAAAAAATGAAAACATTCAGTTATTCACAATTTTTGTTTGCAAGCGTCGTCTCCCTTTCGTGTTAGGCAAAGGGTTTTAATTGAATAAATGCAAACATGTCGGATTTCCCATGTTCTCCGATTTACGCGTCAGATTTTACCCCCTTTTGCGATGCCGTCAATGAATTATTTTTATTTATTTATTGGAGTTTAAGGTCACATACTTATGCACAATGGCTAATCGTGACCGTGACAGTTTTACGGGTGGAGGAAGTCGGAGTACAAGGAGAGAACCACCGAGCATCGACGAGCAACTGTTAGCTTCTGAACATTCTCTGTTCAAGCTCCGCTCAAGCAGGGTTACAGCGGTTGAAGACATGTGCACCATCGACGTGCAGTACGCCTTAGCACACGGCGTCATCGTGCCCCATGTAGGCAACTGGGATAAAGTGCATTACCCAAGGACACACCGCGGGTCGTCCAGGACGGGGATCGAACTCAGGACCTCTAGCATAGAAGTCTACCAGTGAGCCACCGCGCCCCGCTGCCGTCAATGAAGGAAACCCGTGAACTTTGTGACCACGCGTTAATGGTGTGGTCTAACAATATTATTTTTGCTGCTTGTTTCTATGTCTCCACAAAATAAAATATTAAAATCACATGTGACACAATGCAGTACATTTATTTACAGGATACTTTGAAAGATGTTATAATGAAATAGTAAGTGAGGCTTCAAGATTTCCTGAAAATATATTGGGAGAGGGCGGACAGGCATCTTTTGGGAACCAGGGAAAAAACTGAGAACTGCATTCCACCGCGTTCCCTTCTGAAAACGGCGCCATGGGTGTATCACAAGAGAGATTTTAGACAACTATGTCCCTAACTGCCCCAAATGGCATAATCGGAATCTTAAATAGTTTTTAAGGTCTAACTCGATGTATTCCGACATTTATTATTTATTTATTGGTAGTTAAGGTCACACTTTTCTGCACAATGGCTAATCCTGATCGCAACATGGATATAAAGTCAGGTCCAGCCAATTGCTACCCATGTTGCCTATTTTAGAGGACTTCAACCCCAAGCACTGTCGACAGGGTCTTATTTTACCACTAAGACAGAGCTTGTTTACCACAGTAAACAAGAAATGTTTCACTTCTCGGGGTTTCCACGGGTGATTCCGACACTTAACAGGAACATGTTTCATTCCAAACTGGTACAGTGGGTGGGTGTAAAAAATTGATGGGAAAACTATGCATGCTCTCTATCCTAAAATTAGAAAATACAAAAAATTCCACCTTGCGTATACAATTTGGCACCCTCTTTGCACTCATCACTCCCACCCCAAAGTATTGGTAGTTGCATCTACTTTGTGTTGTCATCCGGGAGCATCGGCTTCTGCAATCCATAAAACTATACAACTGATAACCAAGTACCTCAAGTCGTGTCACAGATAATCCTAGTCAATTACACATTCCGTCGCGCGTCTTTGTTCTGCCAAAAGATAACCCTTCACAACCTAGCCGGCCATCTATGAAACTAAAATTCCTTCACACGCACAAAATTTGACATTCTCAGTTATCTTTACCATTCGTGTGTTAAACACACTAGACTCTTTTTTGACTTTTCCTTAAATAAGTGACACATAGTGAGTATGATTGAGAAGGTTTAGTCCATTTCCCGTGCCCTATTTCCGGAAATAACAAAATAATTTGATTGTGAATAACTTCAAGTGCAACTAACGACGAACCCAATTTAGAACACAGGGACAGTAGCTGAAGAGATTACTTCGCAGAAAGTTGAATCGATGCCTTTGGCAGTAACCAATGAAGCAACATTGAAGCTTCTGTGAAACGTTGAAAATGACGTAAATCGAAAAACTTTAGCGACCATTTTATATTTTTAGCCCTACAATTAAAATTTCGACCTTACCACTTCCATCTAGTGGCAGCCCTACACCCCAAACTACATAAAGTAGAACTAGAATAATATGAGAGACGGGAAAAGGAATAGCTGAAGCCGAGTATTGTGCATTTTTATACAAATTGTCGGAAAAATGTTAACGCTATTACGCCATTTACTGCGTAAAGTTGAAAACAAGGAAAATCTTTTAGTACTCCTGGTCCCGAATAACAAATTGAAAAAATGTCGAAAATCCTATGTCAAATACCCGAGATTTGCCGTCACTACCGACAGGCATTATCCCTCCCATCTGGTGACAACCCGACCCCCAAAGCTGACTAACACAGCCTTATAATAATATCCGAGGAGTCAAGAGGAATATTTATTTATTTATTTATTTATTGGTGTTTAAGGTCACATATTTTTGCACAATGGCTAATCCTGACCACAACATGAGTATCAACTCAAGACCAGGGGTGAGCGTTAATAAGCTACGTTGCCCATTTTAGAGAGGGTTTGCGCCTCCAAAGCATTGGTAACTGGGTCCTATTTTACCAGTAAAACAGAGTCTGTTTACCGGCACTGCTTCACTTTCCGGGGTTCCCGCAGAGAGTCAAGAGGAATAGTTTAGCTCGAACAATGTGTAGTTTCATCCAAATTGCCGGAAAATTGTTCACGCCATGATGTTATTGACAATCAAAGGTACGAAAACGTCAAAATTAACTTTCACTGGATAAAGTTGAAATCAAGGGAACATTTAATTCTCATGGTCCTGAATTACAAACGGAATTTTTTTTTGAAAATCACACGTCAAATACCAGAGATATATGGCAGCTCGTTTGATTCGGCCATCTGACCTCCTCAACGAGACGTGATGCGACGACCCAGATCACATCACTCTGACGATAAAGGGTTTACTGTATGACTTATAGTTCAACATCGCATGCCAAGCCAGCAGTAACAATTCCCCCAACTTTTTATTAGTAAATTGGATTGATTTAAGAAAGAACTATTTTTTTGTTTACACTTATGTTACCTGTTGTAACAGGTGCACACTTCCAGGGAATCCCCCGATGCGCATGAATACGATGAAAAATATCATGAATGCGATAAAAAAAAAACCCGGACCGCCGTTCGAGCGCACCCATTCCAGCTCGGTGTAAAATACTCTCTGCGATCGAAACAGCTAATTGTCCGAATTCGAACCCACCAGTAAATAGTCCGTCATACTATAGTGATACGGAATCGGATTCCACACTGCGGATTTTTCGGGGACCAGGAAATGATCGTCAAAGATTAGTGATATTTAGCCTTTAAATTAGATAGATTAGTGATATTTAGCGGTTAAATTAGATAGTCATATAATAAAATAATATATCATGCTGCAAGCGGAATAGTGGAGCGTAAACATTTTGCAGTTTGATCTGAATTGTCGGATAATTGTTAATGCTGTCAACTTATAGGCGATCGAAGATCGGAAAACGTCATAATTAAATTTCACTGTATAAAGTTTAAATCAAGGGAGCTTTTAGTACTCATGGTCCTGAACAGCAAGTTGAAGAGAGTTTGAAAATACCACCTCAAAAACCCGAGATATGACGTCAATACTGACAGGCGTTATCCCCTCCCTCAAACTGCATAACATAGCTAGATTATAATAATATTCCAGACGTCAAAACGAATAGGTGAGCTCAAACATTGTGCAGTTTCAACCAAATTGTCGGGAAATTACCGTTACAGAAGCCCATTTGTGGAATCTTTTTTTCGAAAACGCCTGTGGCTATGGAATCCCTTTTTTTCTGAAATGAGGATAAGAGTCGTTCGAGGAGTCACTCGATCGAGCAATTGCTCATTGGCTCATTTGCTCGATGGGATTCGAGTCATTCGAGCAATTGCTCGATCGAGGGACTCCTCGACCGACTCTTATCCTCATTTCAGAAAAAAGGGATTCCATAGCCACAGGCGTTTTCGAAAAAGGGATTCCACAAATGGGATTCCAAAAAGGGATTCCATAAGTGGGATTCCGTCTTATGTCGAGTGACTCGCATCTGTTGCTCGAATGACTCGAATCCCATCGAGCAAATGAGCCAACGAGCAATTGCTCGATCGAGTGACCCCTCGAACGACTCTTATCCACATTTCAGAAAAAGGGGGGCCGAAGGCCATAGGTTTTTCAAAAAAGGGGTGCCAAAATTGGGGTGCCCTGGAATATGGTCTTTGGATATAGGCTTTTATTATACACAAGGGAGATAACTCTGCATACAGATTATGAGAGATCAAGCAATCTGATTGGTTAGTTATAATTTATATAAATGATCTAGATAAATGAAACAACAAGAATACTTGGATTAGGGCCAGAACTACTGCTATTACGCACCACCTTACCAGTAACAGGATGATACAAAGCAATTGGTAGGTTAATACTATCAACGGTTAGGATGGAACCTACAGGGGAATATACCAACCATAACCTGCAGCCGTTCTGTATTACCAGGCATTGACCCCACCCCAGAATACCGCTCAATAATATAAAGCACCTGGTGGATCAGCAGTACCAAAGGCCAGCAAGAGACCTACAGGGATATGTACAGCCTATGCTATACTACCGTTCTAAACTACCAAACATTACCCCACCCTACAAAATCACTAGGTCTACCATAACGTACTGCATATACCAGCCATATAATAAAACAAAGCAATCGGTTGGTTAATAGTACCATGCACTAACAGGGGTCTATAGGTGTATATACCGCCATACTATAGTACCGTTCTAAACTACCAGACAGTACCCCTACCCACAATACCTCTATGCCTAGCATTGCATACTACCTACACCAGTCATAGGATAACATGAAGCATCAGGTGGATTAATAGTACTAAGGGCTAACATGGGCCCTGCATGGACCCACATAGGTATATATCGTCCATACTATACTGCTGTTGAAAACAGCCAGGCATTACCCCCACCCCAAAAATCACTAGGTCTACCATAACGTACTACATATATCAGCCATAGAATAATACAAAGCAATCGGCTGGTTAATAATATCGAGGACTGGACCTACAGCGGTGTATATACCGTCCATATTATAGTACCGTTCTAATCTACCAGGCAGTATCCTTACCCACAATACCACTATGCCTAGCATTACGAACTACCAATACCAGCCGTAGGATAATACAAAGGATTCGGTAGGTTAATAGTACTAAGGGGCTAATGGGCTAACATGGGACCTGCAGGGGCCCACATAGGTATATATCGTCCATACTATACTGCTGTTCTATACTGCCAGGCATTACCCCCACCCCTACTCCAAAATTCCACTTGACCTGCTATAACGTACTACCTATACTAATCATAGAATAATACAAAACAATCGGTTGGTTAATAACACCGAGGACTAACATGGGCCTACAGCGGTATATACAATGCATCCTATACCCCACTTCCAAACAAACGATTACAAACGATTATAGTACTGCCTGACCTAGTATTACGAACTACCAATACCAGCCATAAGATAATACAAAGGATTCGTTAGGTTAATAGTACTAAGGGGGTAATAGGCCAACAGACCATTCATCCTATACTATCCAACTTAAACCACCAAGGACTATCTTGCAATACCGCACTGGCCGACCATACATGACCCCCATGCCCACAATACTGCTTGACCCAGCTATAACAGACATAGCATAATATGAAGACCCAAGGGCTAATAGTATACCAACATGGATATATAACACTACTACCATATCACCACACCCCAGACGAGAAGCCCGAATACCCTGACCCGAATTACGTTATGTCAGATTGTATGCTGGACAATAACAGCGGTCAGCAACTCTATGACGTCGCGCGCGTATCATGACGTCACGACGTCAATAGCAACGTCAACCGCTTCGCGGGAAAAACTTTCAAGAAAACCCAATTTTCCCACTATCTTTCCACCACTTACCCATAATATATACCTATATCCCCATGCATACATATATCACTATACATGCCATAGTATACTATATATACCGTACCTACACCATTTACCGGATCAAACTGGATGGAGCCGTACTTTTGCACCAGCAAAAGTTACACCGGCAAAAGTCCGGTTCCTATGGGAATTTAACACTAGTTGCACCGGCAAAAGTCCGGGTAATCAGGGACGATCGGGTACATGATATACTACTGTCGCTTCGGTCCGTTTCTCCTACTTCAACCATCTTCCAACCCGAAAGTAGAAGAAATGACAGGACAGTGACCACATAGCAGCATATCCATCTAAACGAGAAACTGTAGCGAGTCATGGTGCATTTACCGATCTACTTTCTCACATTGAATCGAGCAATGGTAGCATAGTAAATTTGTGCCCCTCTACTTTTACCATCATGTTATTTGGCGATCGAGGCCCGGGAAACGTGACAAACGGCAGTATTAAATTACACTGTATAATGTTAAAATGAAGAGAAGTTTTACTACTCATCATCTCAAATCAGAAGTTGTAAACATTTTGTAAATCATACACCAACTACCGGAGATTTCACGTAAATACCGATATACATTACCCCATGCCACCTGGTGACAGCTATACCCCCACAAATGATATAATAAACCCGGACAATAATATCAAACACGACATGAAAAATAGTTGAAGGCATGCATTTCTGAAGTTTCAACCAAATTGTCGAGAAATTGTTGACGCTATGACCAAGCCTGGGAATGGGTAATCTGCCATTTGCAAAACTGAGGTTCCCAGGGGGCGAATTTGCGGATGCTATCCCATACAGTGCGCCAATTTATCCTCTGGGTACCACTTTCTGTTTATGCTTGAGACCTTGATTCAGACTGAGGTTCACAGAGGGTAAATTTAGTTATGCTACCATGCTGTGCTGGGTAACATCACCAAATTCAACTTCTAGGGACCTCATTCTGCAGATGAGTCTGCTTATTTCCGTTACTGGCGATTAAAGGTCGGAAATAGTCTGCATTAAATTTCACTACAAAACAGCTGAAATTAAAAGACATTATAATAATAATAATAATAAATCTTCAGCCTTTCGCTGATTGGTCGGGGTCCGCTAACGAGGAGGCCAGCATTAACTCAATGCCTCACTGGGGTATTCCTCCCACACTCTCTCTCCTAATCTCCCAGCATTCAGTCAAAAACTGTTTCATAATTCCCACCACTGGCACATTCTCGATCTCCCCAATTATAACATTGACTACTCCACTGATGTCACTCCTCATCCAATTATCCATCATATTTTCATCCCATTTCTCCCATTAGTTTCCCAAGGAGTCTTGGTCTACTAGGCAAATATTGAGAGCATTCTGAAATGAAATGTTCCAGGGTCACCGTTACACGTAAGTTACACATTTCGCACACTCTATCCTCGCCTTCCCCGATTCTTCCCCTCAACTCCAGTGATTTGGATCTCACTTTGAACAACAATGACCCGCCAAACGATCCATCTAGATATTTCTCAAAAGCTGTCGCATCCTTTTTATATAACCCGTTTAAAGAACTCATGGTCCTAATTTCAGCTCACCAGTTTCTATAGCAATTCTTAAACACACTTTCCCTTATAAAACTCCTCCCCTGCTGCAGTCCCCCTTCTAGATCTTCAGTCTCTACAGAGCAGTTCTCCATATAGCACTCAAGATACAGACAACTTAACCTCTCTATGGGACCGCTCGGCAGAAGGGCCAGCTCGGTAGATGGGCCCACCCTGATGGACTTTCGTTGAGTGACTTCTGGAAACTCGCTTTGGAATTTCAAAACAATCTATTTCTATTTGTCATCCTTCATACTGAAGAACGCACTTTTCGAGTCGGTGATTTTCCGAATCGATTTCTGCGGTGGAGTTGCGACAACCTTAGCAGCGCTATAGATTACATAATGTTGGCCTATTGTACGATTTGGGCAATGTTAAGGAATTAGTGTTCTACCAGCACTCGACCGATTCCGACAGTCTCCGAGAACAATTCTTAGGTCACATATATTTACATGCTTTCTTGGAGACGATCCCAGAAGACCCGCCTACATTTCAGCTCCAACACCTCACACTGAAGGTTACAATACAGTGTTTTTTTTTTTCCATTGACGACAGTACTAATCTTTCCTCCTCTCCCCATCTCATCAAGCTGATCTGTGCAAAAACAACCATCTATCCATTTAGTTTATCATCTTATGAAAAAAAGATACTGAAAAAAAATATAGGTCGCCATATGAATTTTGCCTTTAAATTTGGAGCTTCCTATACTCCCGTCCAGTTTCGCACTGAATGAAATAGACATATTTTTACCTACTCCCACCCAATTTTAATCTTCTCTCACACATTTCAGAAGACAATAGTCACGAATATTTTATATCTTTTCCAAAACATTCACTTTAAAAATTTTATTCACACTTACAAGCTCGGTTCATTTTCCACCAATCGGATAATTCCAGGAACTTTTATCCTCCATTAAAGGTTGGGTGTCAACCACTAGAGGCGCTGTTTGCACGAAAACACTGTATTGTAACCTAAACTTTCTACAAAGTCGATAAAAATATATGTAATTATGGGTTTGAATTAAAGAAAAAATACTGTCTAATATATTAAATATCTTTTTTTCAAATTTCAATGCTCTTTGCCTAATCTATCGGCATAACAATTAACCCATCCCAACTGGTTGAGTGAAAAAAAGTCATGTGTCACTTTTTTACATTTTGCCCTTTAAACTGATTCCAAACAACAAGTTTAATGAATTTGTTGTCCTCAAACTGCCATCATTTTGCATTAGTATACCAACAGAGTAGCTGTATAAACTATCAAAGTAAAAAAGTTATTCTCAAAGTAATGAAAGCCAAAAACATTAACCCTTCCATTATTCTCAAAATAAAAATGAAATAAATGGTACTTTTGTTTGATAAAAGTGTTTGGATAAAGTACAATTTACAGTAGAAGTACACCATTTGGCAGAAGCACACTCTAACATGAGATAATCATATGACCTGAATGAAGAAAGAAACAAATGAACAAGCAGTGCTGGCTATTTGACCCCTACCCCTGCAACCAGTTTAGCAGAAAAGCCTACATTCAACCCTTTTGAGTCCACGCACTTCAGTTCTAGTGTCAGAATCCCCAACTGTTTCCCACATGTACAGTGCACAGAGTTAACAAGATACTTGTAAAATTAATAAATCCTACATTTGGGTGATACAGACACTGCCAAAATGAGATGAAAGTGCAAATTTCTCCTGGTTTTGTACTGAGACCAAATTAAGAACTGGTGTGCTCTCAGCACATTGAGCTGAGCCTACATGTTATAAAAAATGTGTGAGTACGAACCATATGAGGCATCCAGTGGTACTCATGGGAGTCATATTTCCAAATTAAATTGATCAGGATAGATTAAACTGTGCTGGTGGGGGGGGGGGGGGGGGGATTTTCCAAAATAAAACCACAATTCAGTTTGGACTCTCTCAATTCTGTACAATATCACTCACAACTTTTCTTGATTTGACCCACATTCTCAAGTATCAAGCCAGCATAGTACATTTAGCCACATGCCAAATCCACTCTCTCTCCACTTGTTTGACATTATCAAAAAAAAAATAAGTTGCTGAACCTGAATGGGATCAGCATAGTAGCTCATTCCAGCCAGGTCCAACAACTTATTTTAACTGAAATCTCCCTAATGCAGCAGTCCTTTAAACTACTAGGTATCTCTCTTTATTTGTCTATAACAATGAAAGGCATATTACCTTCTACATGAACAGGATGCAAGTTTTTAAGGTGGTTGTACCAGTACTTGGTAAGAAAAATGACAAATGAAACACAAGGACAGAGAAAGCACTCAAAATGCCATTTATAAGACAGATATCTACATTCTTGTGAAGGCCTAACCTTGTGAATAACAAAGCACATATAATGGATCAAACTATTACAGATTAACCCCTTAGAGCTACAAGTTTGATTGTGAGAATAGAAATGTTAAGCCCAGTGAATGCTGTCAATATGAGAGGAGCAGTTGCATACAGCAAGCATGAGACTTTAGTCAAATAAAAAAAACTGAAAATAAACTGAAATTGTGCTTGCATGAAGGGAAATGTATCAAAATCATCCATTATGCCCCGCAATTATACGATAACCACTTTGTAAAGCTGTGATTGGACCTTTTTTTTTTTAATTCACCTGAAAATGGTAAATTCAAAGAAACAAAAATTTTTAAAAAAAATTGAAAAAGGCTGAAATCCGATAAAAGCCTGAAAAATCTCATCCCTGATACAGTGTAGTGATTTTATGCATCTAGAAATTGCCCAAAATGTAGTTTTTGCACTCATGGGCACAAAAAACACTTCAAAGCAGAGTTTTTCTCTAAAATAAGATTAGAAAGTTGCCCAGGGTGTCCAGCACTCAAAGGTAATAAAGTAGCTACAGTTCAGTTAAAAAATAAGTGCAAATAGTAATTTCAACATAGAAACATCAAGTAGTGCCACACCCAAATTGCTCTCATGGAGTAAAAACCTCCTATGCATCTCATAAAAACAACATTTGAATCAAATCACAGGCTGAAACAGGATATTTCTCATTAATTTGACCATCACAGCTGCCAAAATAAAGAAAAAACCCTGTTCAGTGACTGTTTCTCACACTGCAGAATGTAACAAATCATATTTTCTGCAAGCATATATAGACAGAGGGGGTTAAATTCTGGAATAGAAAAAAATGATACTTCTACTGGCTATATTTGGGGTTGGGGGTTAGTTAGCAAGTGGAAATCAATAATAAACTTGACAGAATGTTTTCCAGGTTGAAAATATGCTCCATTCCAAGTTTGGCCATGGTGGGTTAAAACTTGCTTATTTTGCACAGACAACAACATTTAGCTCAATTAATACTGCCATTTCGTATTGGCCTGCCTCTGATTAACTACAAACACAACAAAATAACCAAATTGTACCATCTTTTCTCCACCTAAGATTCATTCATCATTTGGCCAGCATTTTATGAATATGGGCTCTCTAAAATAGGCTTTATTTCATGAAAAATGGGCATTCTACATCTTCAAAATTACCGTTCCTCAAAAATTTCCATCCAAGTACAAACCGACTTGGCTTCAGTCATCAAAGTAATAACACCGGTAGAGCCAACATCCAAAACTATTTTTTAAAATATCACTCGACAGAAATCACAAGAAATACTGCTTTAGGTTACAATACAGTGTTTTTTTTCCATTGACGACAGTACTAATCTTTCCTCCTCTCCCCATCTCATCAAGCTGATTTGGGCAAAAACAACCATCTATCCATTTAGTTTATCGTCTCATGAAAAAAAGATACTGAAAAAAAATATAGGTCGCCATATGAATTTTGCCTTTAAATTTGGAGCTTCCTATACTCCCGTCCAGTTTCGCACTGAATGAAATAGACATATTTTTACCTACTCCCACCCAATTTTAATCTTCTCTCACACATTTCAGAAGACAATAGTCACCAATATTTTATATCTTTTCCAAAACATGCACTTTAAAAATTTTATTCACACTTACAAGCTCGGTTCATTTTCCACAATCGGATAATTCCAGGAACTTTTATCCTCCATTAAAGGTTGGGTGTCAACCACTAGAGGCGCTGTTTGCACGAAAACACTGTATTGTAACCTGAAATTGAAGCCATGGCCCCCGACTCCTCGCTTTTCCCTTGTAACGAGACTAAATGCCTACATCACAAAACTACTCGAAAATAATTATGAATTATCAAAGTTGTCTTATGAAAACAATTAAAAACTTGCCCCCCCCCCCCCCGAAAAAGCTGCACCTTGAATATTTCCGTCGCTGATGCCCAGCGTAATTTACCGATATACTGACAGGCTACATAGTGATGATAACCAAAGGAAAACTTGCGCTGTTACTACAGCTGTTAAAATTTAACTCAACGCAACGACAAAATCTGCAGAGTGCTATTTAAAAAAATCTCCATTCAGATGTTATTATCCTTTCAATTTTCGCTTCCAAAACATAGCAACAACCCCCATCCCCTCCCCACCCACCCACCCAGCCACCCCTCCATTGGAAGCATGTAATCGTGTTCTTTCCATTGAGGGGTCCTATGCTATGTGTTGGGGACAAAAATGAAAATATTTAGTTATTTAAGAGTAGTTAGGATAAAGAGTCTCCGGAGAACAAACAAGAACACTGAGTTTTCTATTGAAGCAGCTGAGTTCCAGCACAGATTCCCTGAAGTATATATATCTAAACCAACTGTATTTACAATATATTTATATACAGATATACTTTTGGTATGTAAAGGAAATGCGTGAGTATTTTTTTAGAAAAAAACCAAACTTGTGTACCGTTCCTCCAAAAGTAGATGGCATACAAGTTTTTCTCAAAACAATAGAGTAGCAGAACAACTTAACCACGGGCCCTTGGGAAAACAGTATTCTTTTGGATTGTTTGTTTGGAGTCAGTGTCACTTCCAGCATATATGGGTATATCAGGACCATGTAAAAAATAAGGACAAGTTTTGGCAATCTTTGATACTTATCAGGTCCACTTTTAAGGTTCGTACTTGAGGCATTGTTATTATTATTACTATATTGAGAAGCAGAACATTTTCACAGTAAACAAGCACTGCTCCGCTGCACGTCCCCTTACGGAACTTCAATTTAGTGCTTTTCCACTATATTACTTAGCATCACACTTAACGTCAACTGTATTCAAACATGCGTGCTGCCAAGAACAGAAAATGCTAATATGTTCCTTCCTGTCATTTGTAAAAGGGAATTCTTCTTGGCGTTCTATCAAAACAAATCATTTTTTGTGATAAAATTTTTGTCGTTTGTTACATTTGCGACGTTTACTTTATAAACGGTTTGTCATATTACATTCCACTGACAAGGCGTCGTGAGCTTCCAAACTATTTTCTGTTGAGTCAGGTTATCGCTCATTTAAAAATTTCACATCAAGTATACTGAGATCAAAATGTAAAGTGAATCATACTGTCCCCTGACTGCACCAAGGACTCATCTGCAATGCTTTAGCATTGCAGATGGCGCCTTGGTGCACTCAAGGGGCGATATAATCCTCGATTATAATTTTGATGTAACGGTTCGTGGTCAGGGGAGCGAATTTGAGTGGTCTGGTTTAAGACATATATGACATCGGGTCGGTCGGGTGGGGTGTGGGTTAGAGAATATGCTCCACACACATTAAAAACAAGGGGCCCCAGGGGGCCTGAGGGCGCTCACCTGACATGGTAGCCTAAATATAAAACCCAGGGAATTGATTTCAACAAGTTGCATCTGCTCCTCCTTAGAAAAGCTTATACCAAATATCCAAAGATTCAGACAAGTGGATCTAAAAAAAATATTTTTAAAGAATATTCCTCATATTGAACTGTTATAATTCGGGTTTGGGAGAAAAGTAGTGTTAAATGTTTTTCCCATTACCCACAGTGTTAAATAATGCTGACTCAGCACTTTTTCAAAAGTCCCCCAAAAAGTACCCCATGATAACACCAATAGCACTTTTTTTACCATTCCATTCTGTTGGTCCTAAGGAAGCTTCACACCAAATAAACATTCTCAGTGCCGTGTAGTTTTGGAGATATGGGCGTTTTAATTTTTTTCCATTTTTAGCTCCTGCGGTTCCCATGGGGCGACGGGAAAAAAATTTTTGGCATAAATTAAGTACTTATGACCCAATAAGCCCTCATATCAAATTTGGTTCAAATCTGCCTCTCGGTTTGGAAAATAGAAATTTTGGGCGGGACGAAAATTCTTGTCCCTCCCATAACGAAGGCAAATATATCTTCTCGAACTTCTCTTGAGCAAATCTGAGTCTACACCTCAAAAGAAAGCTGCACACCTAATATCAAGACTCTGCTACTGCTGGTTCATGAGAAGAAGATTTTTTAAGATTTTGGTGCCCCTTGGGGCGTGGCACCACCCAGGGAGAGGGGCAACTTCATTTGAACTAATCCGAATTGGCATTAGGTAATAAACATTTACTCAACATTTGAATAAAATTGGGATAGTGGTTTTGGAGGAGAAGTCGGTTTTGTAAAGATTACGACGGACAACGGACGACGGACGAAAAGTGATCAGTAAAGCTCCAGTTGAGCTTCGCTCAGGGGAGCTAAAAATTGAGACTTGAGCAAAAAATGTTGAGGAGGATCATACTTTCAGCCCGGTATGCATAACTTTTTATGCAAAACAAAAGTTGACAGACCGTGTGTAGGCCTCAGGCTCACCCATATCGCTGCATGCAGTAGTGTACAAGAATATACCAGTGTTAGCTTCTTTGTTTATTGGGTTTTAACAACACTTTTAGCAGCCAGGTTCATATCGTATCGGCCGTTTTACGGGCTGAGAAAACCGGAGTACGCGGAAAGAACCGCGTAGCAACGGCGAGTAACTGCCGGACTCTGCAACTTACTAACCCGGTACAAGCAGGGTTGGCATAAGGTGAAGGCAAGTGTATTGTTGTCGTTTTCTTTTACTTAGTTTAAATAATATTTATTTTTTCCATTAAACTTGTTCAGTATGGACATCGGTACAATAAATTGGATCCGACAGTAAGCTGTAAGCTTTTTCGAGGTCATTTCCAGATAGAATAAAATTACAAAAATAGGCCGATGAAATCGTCAGATGTGTACCCATACGCGCAACTAGTAGAAAGCTGTATGACGGAGGGCCACCAGGGATGCCAACATTATGTACACCATACATGGTATGGGTACATATAGAAATGGATTGGAGGAGTGTCTAATTTGATGGATAAAGGGTTAATATCTCCGGATCAAATTATCAGATTTACATGAAAAACAATACAGCACAGCACAGCACATCAGTAACCTGAATAAATATATAAAGTAACATGATAATCGGATTGATATTTTTTGAGTTATCTCATACCAAAGGGATTGGAGGAATTTTCAATTTGAAGGATAAAGAGTTAATATCTCAGGATCAAATTATCAGATTTACACCAAAAACTATACAGCTCTGCACATCAGTAACCTGAACACAAATATAAAGTAACTTGACAATCCAAGTAATATTTTTCAAGTTATCGAAAGCCAAAGGGATTGGAGGAATTTTCAATTTGAAGGATAAAGGGTTAATATCTCAGGATCAAAATAACAGATTTACACTAAAAACTATACAGCTTGGAACATCAGTAACCTGAAGATATATATAAAGTAACATGACAATTGGATTGATATTTTTTTAGTTATCTCATGCCAAAGGGATTGGAAGAATTCTCAATTTGAAGGATAAAGAGTTAATATCTCAGGATCAAATTATCAGATTTACACCAAAAATATACAGTTCGGCACATCAGTAACCTGAACACAAATATAAAGTAACTTGACAATCCAAGCAATATTTTTCAAGTTATCGAATGCCAAATAAATGGATACGGACGCCTGACGGACAGACGGACGGACAAAGGATGGACGAACGACGGATGGCCACTCCGGATAGTATGGGTACACATAAAAATAGTTTAATGATGACAGGGGTATCAGGTATGTTCACATTCTTTTCTGCATGTAAAATATTAGTGTGATAACGGCACACTCTAATTACGGGAATGATATGGGAAAAATACGCGTCAAACTAAGTTCTTGATAAAGGAGGGCTAAGAGAGAAAGAGTAGGAAAAAGATGATCATCACTAAACATTCACGGGTTTGTCGGGGGGGGGGGGGGAGGCTCTATGACTTGGAACACAGAGCCATCGCGCCACACAATGACAGTTGTGATGAAAAGTCGTGCACACAACGCATGCAGATGAATCGGGTCGGGATCGAACCGTGGACGTTTCGATCTCAAGCCCGATGCGGGGCATATATTTGATCTAAATTTGGGAGAATCCATTTGGATTCTCGCGAAAATGGTTGCGAGACCACCCCTGTTCTATACTGATAACACATGTTAAACCTTTACCCAACACCGATTTTAAATTTTTAAAACATCAACTGAATTTTTAAAAAAATAAACAATATTTACCAATAAAAACTTACAAGTATGGCCGACATTGGAACCGGCTCATTGAGCCGGTTCCAATGGCAGCCATACTTGCACAATGCTACTGACAAAGTATCAGGATATTTCAGGTTGTGTTAGCATTGTATTGGCTAACTTGATATCGCTGTCAGGTAACGGGTTAAATTGACTCAAAGGTGCAGCGAGAATCTACATGGATTCTTGCTGGTTTTGTTGTGCGAATCTTTGCGTGAATCGATTCTCGGATTCTTGTCGAAATATAAGCCCTGCGATGCTCTAGCCAACCAGACTCCACGCTCCTTACGATACAATTCAGGGCGCTAGTATTTAAAAAGTTGAAAATGAAACCCCACCGTCCAAATGGGATATTGGATTAACCCTTTACCCAACGTAACGGCCAAAACCGGCCAGCGCTATTCTCAAAAATCGCCAATTAATTTTCAAAATATTTTCATTTTTTGTCTCAAAAACATAGGTTATGACCCCTCGTTGGAACGAGCTCGTCGAGCTCGTTCCAACGAGGGGTCATAACCTATGTTTTTGAGACAAAAAATGAAAAAATTTAGTTATTCAAGAATTTTTTTTGCAAGTGTCGTCTGCTTTTCATGTTAGGTAAAGGGTTAAGTTATTACTGAACCTCCCAGAAAAAATCGTACTGTATAACTACGTGTAGGATGTTATCCGTCGATCTCATTCTTATATTCACAATTGAAATGCGCGTTAATATACGCGGTATTTTTCAGCAATGGGCCGTTTGATCGGGCCCTAATGTAAAGATATTGGTAATTTTTTCTCATATTAATAGGGCTTTTCTGTGTTCCGTTTATCCCCGGAGATCAATGACATGGTGTACGATGCCTTCGGAGCAATGCGGTTCCGGCGCTCATTGTCCTTTGCGTAAAAAGCACAATTTTGCGTTCACACTGCACATGTACATAATTAATTATGGTCTGCGTTCAAATACTCAAGCAGAAGACGAGATGTGGTCTGGCGATATTTCCAGCAGAGTTGTGATGGCACGAATTTCTGGTTAGGAAAATGGGTAATAGGGTTTTTTGAACTCGATCAAGCTATTACAGCACAAACTCGCAATCTGAATTTTGTGGAAATACGTGGACGTTTGAATGACTTACAGCGCGAATCGGCTAAAAACCACAATGTCAATAAACTAGTGATCACAACTCAAGAAAGAAAGATCAGACGCAACTCGTTTCAGATTCGTTCAACATATGATAGCAGCGGAGTAAAAATTCTAAACATTTTTTAAATACATTGACGTATGTTTGATAAACAGACAAATTGAGAGCTGTAAACTCAGGTATGAAAAAATGGACAAAGGTGGATATCCAACTAAAGCAAGATATTACAGCAACAAAGAATGAAGCGGCCAACCGGTAAATTTCCCGAAAAATACACATGGCCAATCAGCCTGTGGTTACAAACCATTCACAGTACAAAGTGGGAGCATTGATACTTGGTCGCTTGTGTTGTGGACTTCGCCCCAATTTCTTGCTAATCAAGTGGATAGTTGAGGACTTGAATACTAACTGAACAGTTTATGGCCAAAAATATTCTAGGTAATGGTTCATAAACAGCCAATTAACTTGCTGAGCCCTCCATCTGCCACATGTAACTGTTTAGCAGATAACCACCTGTGAGATTTTCCGTCAACATTTTAAAGCAATAACTAATTTCAGCATCGAATATCTTTTCACAGTTTTCCGACAGTACCAGTGATAAATAATCATCGCTATGTGGCGGAAAGACGTCTATGAGATTTCGCCTCCAGGATAAAAAGGATTATGTGGTACAAATGTTGTGGACACCTTCAGGTTGAACGCTACAATCGGTACGCATGGGAACAAATGAAGCAGCGCATGTTGATGGTTTTTAACCAAATATTTATCCATTCGAAGCCTAGTTTAGAACTGGTTCAGAGAGAAAAAGAATTAGCATAAATCACAGTTCTGTGTGCAATTAGTTAGTTATTGATGTTTACGGTCACATACTTATGCACAATGGCTAATCGTGACCGTGACAGTTTTACGGGTGGAGGAAGCCGGAGTACCCGGAGAGAACCACCGAGCATCGACGAGCAACTGTCAGCTCCTCAAGCAGGGTTACAGCGGTTGAAGACATGTGGACCATCGACGTGCAGTACGCCTTAGTACGCGGCGTCATCGTGCCCCCATGTAGGCAACCGGGATAAAGTGCCTTGCCAAAAGGACACAACGCGGGTCGTCCCGGACGGGGATCGAACTCGGGACCTCTAGCATAGAAGTCCAACAGTCTACCACTGAGCCACCGCGCTCCCTCTGTGTGCAATGAAAATGTACTTCGACGTTTAGCGTTCCTTTGCTGGGGGTCTTGGTAAGTGCCGCATTTTACTTTTATAAAAGGACACACTTTGCCAAACGGTATAAGACAACAGCCTGATCATATATAACCATCTATAAAAGTTATAAAAGGGCACACTTTGCCAAGACGCATCAGACAACAACCTGATCACATATGACCTCTTTGAAATAAGATTAGCAAATAATACTGATTCATACTTGGCTCTTTTTGACCGACGATGGAAACCCCTGATAACTGAAACCAACAAACACTGCTGCGATAAAATCAATATCGTAGATGGGAGAGGGGGTGGGGACGCTTTTCCATACTAAGAATTATGTCGGAACAAAATTTTTCAACTTGCACAATGGTTTGTAGACATTAAAACAATTGTCATTTGTCAATTAGATCCTTCATTTAGACAATCGTTTTTCAATTTTCCCAAGTTAAGGAGGGAGTGTGGTGGGCACATTCTCTTTAACCCTCCACTTGGAAACAAAATTATTAATTGAATAACTATTTTTTTCATATTTGCGTCAAAAACATACCTTATGACCCCTCACGGGAACGGGTTCAAAGAGCTCGTTCCAATAAGGGGTCATAAGCAATGGTTTAGACACAAAAATAAGAAAAAATAATGAAAAGTGAATGGCAATTTTTGTGAATAGCGCTGGCCGGTGTAACAGGAATGGAAGTCCGTAGGAAAATTAGTCCCTCTGGACTATTGTTCCGCGGAATTATAGTCCTAGGTCTAACATTTCTAGGAATAGTAGTCCGCCGGACTACTATTCCTAGAAATGTTAGACCTGGGACTATAATTCCGCGGAATAATAGTCCAGAGGGACTAACGTTCCTACGGACTTCCATTCCTTTTACACCGGTTTTGGCCGTTGCGTTGGGTAAGAGGTTAAATAGACAATGGTGACCACAAAATTTTCCGACAGAAATGATCGATTCAAAGCATTGCCGCGTGCCGCTTGTATCAGTAATTTATGCCGAAATTTCACGGATTTCATCACAGTAGAAACTATCTAACAACTGACAACACAAGGAAACTGGACTTCTGGATCACGGTGATCCACTCGGGCCTCTTTCATTTCCGCCTTCCATGAAATTATAATATACCGAACGAACGCAGTCGTTCTTTTCACATTCTGCGCAGGTTATCGCACGATAAAAGACCATCATCAGTGTGCTTCTATCGCCCATTCTAATCTCTTGAAACATAAAACAAAGTCTGTGTACAAAACAATTTATTTTATAGAGATTCAATGATGATACGATATAAAATAATGTAAGTAAGAAGGTTCTGAGATAGACAATGTTTGTTTAAATTTGCGAAAATCACCACATGTTGAAGAAAAACCATGGCATCATTTGCTGGAATCCAGTTGCAGTTCCTGTTCCTGTTCCTGTTCCTGCTTGAGATTGACCACCAAACATGCCTGGCATCATAAACATCCACCATGGGGGAAGATCCATCATTCTCCTGAAAAAGATTGTAAAGCTCAGCTTTGGCCGTGATACAAATGACAGGTAGTTTCAGAAATCATCTCCCTACCTAAGTTTTAGTCGATTCGCTCCCGTTAAACCGAATTCTTTTCAGGCACATGTGCATCCGAGGTCGCTACATTTGTGTCTCTGTGTGTGTGTGTGTGTGGGGGGGGGGGGGGGGGTAGGGGTAGAGGACGAAGTTGGCCGACAACTTTCCATTGATAAAATACTTACATGACGTGAATTTATTAGAGTTTTATGACAGTGCTGTCAATTACACACCAGCTAGGTAGAGGTACCCTGTCATCTGGATGCTTTCAACAGATGATGGTCATAAAAATCATTTCTTATTAGTTACTCTCTCCCTGGATGTGGACTTCTACCGATATACTAAGTCGGGAATTTATTGCACTTTCTAATCTGTACGCTAAAATCAGATGGGTTAAAAAGCAAGCAACGCAAATCAACTGGGTTCAGTGCATATGAATCCAGTTGATTTGGGCTGATTTCTAACCCAACTGACTTGAGAGTGTGTGTATATTTTTGTCGGGCAAGCAAGAGATTTTACCCAACTGAGTGTTTGGTCGGGCAAGCAAGAACGTATACCCAACGCCCAACATGGTATTTCATAATTTCTTGCCCAACCTCCGTCTCACGAAATACATGATCGGAAGATTTTTTTTTTTTTTGGGGGGGGGGGGGGGGAGGGGGGACTCCTCCCCACACACACCAAGAAGTTAAACCCCTGTGTGCATCAACATTTTAATAACGGTCAAAAGGGTACTGCAGGTCCTGAAGTACGTAGAGGGTCCCATGGGTGTGCTTCAAACCGCAACTGTCGCAGATGTGGTTCTTGGGTTGAAGTAATGGCTCATATCACAAATTAACATGCCACAGTCGAATTTTTAAGAAGAAACTGAAAATTTCGCACAAAGGGCTGCCGAGAACGATATAAAATAGCTGTATAAATAGGCAACGTTGAATCAGTGACTCACATTAAGTGAGGCAGACGTCCCTTGCTACCTTTTCTTCAACCACGATGTGCCAAAACAGTGACATGAATATAACAGGACTATTGCGCTGTTTCTCAAAGTCTCCACCCACTTGCACGTAGCTGTGGTGATGAAACAAAATTTAAAGACTGAGCCAATGTGATAGAAATAATTATCGTATGCAGTCAGGGTAAAACTTAAAGTTTCTTTGGTGAGCCATGTTTTGTGTGATCTTATTTTTTAACAATTACCATTTTGTTTTCAATGTTGCTCTTATCGAGATAAAATTAACCCTTTACCTAACCTGAAAAGCAGACGACACTTGCAAAAATAATTCTTGAATAACTAATTTTTTTCATTTTTTGTCTCAAAAACATAGGTTATGACCCCTCGTTGGAACGAGCTCGTTCCAACGAGGGGTCATAACCTATGTTTTTGAGACAAAAAAAATGAAAAAAATAATGAAAATTAATTGGCGATTTTTGAGAATAGCGCTGGCCGGTTTTGACCGTTACGTTAGGTAAAGGGTTAAACGAGGTGGGCGGTGTGAAGATGAGCAGTTTGTTGGCATTGCATGTCAGCAATTTACTTTAAACGTTAGATTCCGTTTCCTAGATATGTTTTTTGTTGGAGATCATATATCCGAAATGTGAAAGAGGCAGGCCTGACATAGGAGTTTATATTAACTAGTAGAGTGCTGGAAGCCCATATGGGCTTTATTCTCAAGTGAGGTACTGCAACTTAAAGGTTTCAAATTCAATGGCTGTGCTTCATATTATCATTGAAGTGATATTGTTTAGTCTGTTTGGATTTGCCTTGGTACAATTTATGGGAGAGTGCCCACAAGCAAGGCAAAGACATGTGAACAAATTTTGATGGTCAAAAATAATTTAGCACTCTTCCAGTTAAAGGAATAAGAAAAAAACCGTTAAAACTTACCTTGTTTGATATAAAGGTTGAAATTTGAAAATATATATTAAAATAGCGTGCAGTAGATCACACAACCAAGAACAAGATTGCAAAGGTTCATGGCTGTACATGGAGTAATGAGGGAGTTATGTGTGTCGACGTTTTGGCGTTTTAGGTTAACACTTACGCTGTCGAAAGGGACTAATGACACCAATTTTATGATGATTATCTGTACGTTCTGGTATGCGCGGATCAAACCTACCATCTGATTAATTGTTGGAAAGGGCTCAGAGAGCCCTTTCCAACAATTAATCAGATGATAGGGTGTCAAGTATGTCATAAATCTTATTAAACCTCTCGCATACAGGCGTACTTAAAGTGGGCGTGGCAGTGAAGGTAAAAAGTGATAAAACTTCAATTGCCTTAAAAACGTCAAAATGGGGATAAAGCGTCGATGTGAGAAGTCTCAAAGCTGTATCTTTTTTTTAGAACTATGGAATGGCGCGTGTCACCAAATTTGAAGTTTTAAACCTTCGAGACTTTAATTATTCTGACGTTCAAACGTCACTGGGAATTCAGTTTCTTCAACGTTTTCAAAATGCGACGGCAAACGTCGGAAAGTACAAATAACAAGATATTTTTCACATAAGTGATTATCTGGTTGAGGGCTAGATTATTTTTGGTGGTCTGAATTTGTTATTTACAACTTGTTTTATTTCAAATTATTGGAGAGTGCCCACAGGAATTCCCCAATAATTTGTAATAAAATAAACTTAGACAATGTAGACAAAATATTATTTGTATTTGACTGAAAATGAAATATAAGCAAGGAGAGTGTTGGCTTTTGCTTTGGTATCCTCATTTTTTGAAAGCTCTGATAGTGGCTTCTAGCACTCAACCAGTTAAGAAGTCTTGACAGCAGGATTATATTAGGATTTTAAGCTGCCATAACATTTTGCTCAACGGTTGTCACTGAGCATTATTCGGTAGAAAATAGGAATTGAGGTTAAAACTTTAAAAAAAATCGAAAAATAATAACAAAACAAATGACCAGAGAGTATCAACGCGCTGTTTGATTTTGTACGTCATAAGACGTACAAACGTATCAAAGGGTTAATGATGAATGTTCAAACAGTCAAAAATTTGAAGTGACGTAGAAACGTCTAAAATCCCCACCCCTTCTCACCCCAGTTATCTCCTAATTGTTTTTAGTTCTACAACATACTACAATTTAACACAATCCGACACATTCCAATTTTGGATCTTATGACCCCTAGATGCCACCTCCGAGTTCGGCCATAACGACTGGAAATTTCTTAGAATGGCACCACATTTAAAATATAATATGGTTTTATTATATGCTAGCCTGTGAATTATTGTAAATTATCTAAAAGATATTTCTCGATATCCAACGACTCGGTGGATATTCGATCCAAAATGTCCCTCAGAGGCTTCCAAAATGGGAAATGCTACGCCGCATCACGTCGCCTTGACGGAACGATCAGCTGATCTTTATTACTGTTTTTGAAACGCACGCATTTGCAGTCGAACTGAGCTGAATATTGCGCAGTAAAATGACGTGTAGCATATAATAAAAAGAAAATCTACTCTGTTTTAGTGAATAACCGGAATTATCTCATTAGCTATTCACTAAAACAGCGTAGATATCCTCTATTTATCTGAGATTATATTTCCAAACTTTCCGAAGGATAGGATTAAAAACATGAGCTGAAAATTAAAATCTTTAACCCTTTACCTAACGTAATGCCCAAAACCGGCCAGCGCTATTCTCAAAAATCGCCAATTAATTTTCATTATTTTTTTCATTTTTTGTCCCAAAAACATAGGTTATGACCCCTCGTTGGAACGAGCTCGTCGAGCTCGTTCCAACGAGGGGTGATAACCTATGTTTTTGAGACAAAAAATGAAAAAAATTAGTTATTCAAGAATTATTTTTTCAAGTGTCGTCTGCTTTTCAGGTTAGGTAAAGGGTTAAAAAAGACTCCATACATCCGACTCTTTCCATTCGAAGGTCTAAATTATAGAAAATCAGAAATCGATATGCGAAAATTCAGATAATCGGAAACTGGATCTGCGATCTTTCACAACTGTGGAGCTGTGCATGTGATGAGAAACTGCTGAAATTTGAAGTGATGTAAACGTTAAAATGGCTGCATCTCCAGAAACTAAAAAAAAACACACTAAAATTTCATGAAAATCTGACAAAGTTTAAGTTTTCCGACTTCTGGCCCCAATGACGGCCACTTGAGGGGTTAAGAATTTCCCTGGAATGAACACATTTTAGATATGGTTTTTATTAGAGATGGTATATATATGCAAAGTTTGAAAGAGAGGAGCTTGATAAAGACGTTGATATTAAAATATATTGAAAAAATCCAAAAGATTGAAATCTGCTTCGCTCTCCTCGTAGATAAAATTTTTGGAGACAAATGGATGTCTTGGCAACATATTCATATTTCTGATTAGTGTGTCAAATGTGGTGAGTGTAAGCTAAGGGGAAGTATCCAAACTTTTGGTCTGATGAAAAAAAAGGAAAAAAACAAAACAGCATTTCAATTTCCTTGAATGACTTCATGAGAACAGTTCTCCAACCACTTTGGGCCCCAGCTCATTGAACACACTACAGCATATAAAGAAAATTTGTTATTTGAAATTCCTTTCTATTTTTATCCATAGTGTTCCGACGGAGGTGAAGGAAAATCTTTTTTGCATGTGTCAAGTGCGTGTCACCCAATAATACTGCATACCACATTTGGATAGAATTGGCCAATCACCTCCTGAAATTGAAAAATGGGTCGGGGTTGTGAATTTTGTTCCTGCAGCAACAAAACCCTAAAATGCCCCAGAAATTGTCTTACACCAAACTTGAATCTGCACCATAAAGTAGACTGCATACCATAAATCAAATCAATGCAGACAAAAGTTCAGACGGAAAAGATTGTTTAGTATTTTCCCAGTTAGAAAATGTTTACATGGGGATCCCAATATAGTTTCCTATGAGGCCGTTTCCCACCTGATTCTTCTACTCAAAAGAAAGCTTCACAGCACCTAACAAGTATCTGTCTTGTGTAGTACAGTAAATACAGACATTTCATTGTTTTTTATATACTATTAAAAAAAAGCAGGGGATATTAGATAAAAGTGAGATATATGAAGATATATATTTATATTTTCATCAAAAAGACATTTGGGGCATTGCACTGTGACATCTGGAGAATGATTTCAGCGATAGTTTGGTGTCTGACAAGCACGCATTCCACACACTGAGCTGCAGAAGACATGGGCGGTCAGTCAAAGAATTTACCACATTCAGTCAAAGACCTCAATACCTTGTAAATCCTCCTCGGTCCGCGAGACAAGCGCGGATCCGACGTGGCATACACCTCACCAAACGTTCAATATCAGCTTGACTGATGTTATTCCATTCTTCCCGCAATGCAGTGGCGAGTTCCTGGGCATTGGTAGGGGACTGTTGACGTTGTCGCCCGCCAAGCATATCCCAGACGTGCACGATTGGTGAAGTCTGGACTTAGTGCTGGCCTAACATTTTGTCACGTCAGTACTGCCCTGTGATACGCCCTTGGATGACATGTAATGCTGTTCTGCTTGTCATGGTTATGCCTCCCCCACACCATAATCGACCCACCACCAAAACGACTGTGCTGCCTAACGGTTACGTCATGGTATTGTTCGTTCCGCCGCCGCCACACTCTGTTTCGCCTGTCGTGGAAGTCGAGAGTGAACCTCGATTCATCGGAAAACATGCCCTTGCTCCACCGACGGTCGCCACAGCGCTGTCGTGCACCCACCAATTACGCCTTGCTACGAAGTGACGTTCAGTCAAACGTGGAATTATTCGAGGTCGTCGAGCGTACAAATTCCAGCTGTGTTGGCGATTTCGGATAGTCTGATACTGACTCGCACATCTGTCGCTCGGTGCAGCTGCTGTCCAATTTCTGTGGCACTTTGATGGCGGTTACGTAATGCTGTGGCTCGGATGAAACGATCATGGTTAGCAGTTGTCGCTCTTGGACGACCTGACCGACCTCTGTCATCAACATTGCCTGTCTGACGGTAGCGTGACCACAGCCTGCTAATCACCGATTGAGTAACGTTGAGAATTTGAGCCACTGAAGTCTGTCTGTTGCCAGCTTCCAACATGCCAACGGCACGTAAACGCTCGTCACGCGTCAGTCTTCGCACACCTCAACAGTTACGTTTCGAAAAGAAATGAACGAGTTTATACTAAGAAAAGAACGATGAGACTTCCGAAAAAGCCCGTCCAGTACAAATGAAACTTTCAAAACGTACCCCACAGACATTAACGCGGCGCTCGTGCGAAAAACCTGCACGAAGTTTTCGTGTGCCGGTGACATTCATGATCCACACTAAACTTGGTAACATATTGATGTGTCCAATCACGCGTATCCAATACCATTTTCCGAAAATATCACCATCAGTTTGAATATCCCCTCCTTTTTTTTAATAGTATATTTTCAGCTCTTGGTATTACCACGGGGGAACGGGAAATTGTTTCCCCCCCTTATCACGTGTATGTGACGGCATACCAATTCTGATTCAAATAAAAAAAAGGCTGAAATTTACGGTTGGGTCAAAACGTCTGCCACTTCTAAGACGAGCACAAATATTGTCCCAATGAACATGTCATTGAACAAAATTGAATCTACACCATTAACCCTCATTAACGGTAACCTCGTTCTAATGATGGATAACATGATACGGTTTTGCTGAAAAATAATTCTGTTTCAACTGCTCAAATTGCTTATTACGCGGGTGGTTGTATGTCGATTCGTTTGGTAAAGAACTAAGGGAGGCTGCATCCGAATTATCGATTCAATGCAGCTAGTAGTTCATGAGAATAAGATTCTGTAGTGTTTTCCCATTTCCAACAGTGTTAAATGGGGTCCCCACTTGTTGCGTCTTGAAGCAACTACATGGATCTACAGCATTAACCCTATGAATCTTGATGGTATCTTCCGAGCCATTTCAGTGGCATCAATTGGAACAGTCCATATTCGTTACTTGGGGGAAGGCCAATCAATATTTTCAACGTGCAGCCTTAGGGCTGCATTCTCTGCGTTGGAAATCTTGATTGATCTGTCACACAAATTCGCTGAGCAACCCTTTACCCAGCGTAACGCCTAAAATCGGCCAGCGTTATTCACAAAAATCGCCAATTAATTTTCATTATTTTTTTCATTTTTGGTCTCAAAAACATAGTTATGACCCCTCTTTAGAACGAGCTCGACGGGCTCGTTCCAAAGAGGGGTTATAACCTATGTTATTGAGACAAAAAGTGAAAAAAAAATAGTTATTCAAGAATTTTGTTTGCAAGTGTCGTCTGCTTTTCATGTTAGGTAAAGTGTTAACAGATACTGAATGCCAGTTATCAACCCATTGCAGCTAGTAGTTCATGAGAAGAAGATTGCCCAATGTTTACCCAGTACCAAAAGTGTTAAATGAGGTTCCCATATGATGCGTCTTGAAGCATGTCCCAGGGTTCACACGGGGGTGGGGGTGACTGTGAGGGGTGTTGAGGAAAAGTTTATGCATTAATTAATTAACATTAAAACTGCATCAATTTCGGTTCAATTTAGCTGAACTTTTAGGCGGACTATAAATTTTGCCCCTCCCGGAACAAGCTGAAGTACTGACTGAGAAACTTTTTCTGAAGTTTTCTTCTGAATAGGAGCTGCATACCAAATATCGATTCATTCCAGCTATTATTTTATAAGACTAGCGGGTGATACCCGGCGTTGCACGGGAGAAGATGGTTATATCAGCCGTTTTCGAAATAAAAGGTCAATGTCACCAATTTCAAGTTCACCCAACGCGGGCGCCCCGATAAAGTCAAAATGATCGATGGGTCAATATACCCGCACATATGAAATTTTAGACCAATCTGCCCAGCCGTTGAAGGTCATCAATTTCAAGGTCAATGTCACCCCACACGGGCACGGCACCCATCCTATGTTACTCGCAGGAACGAATTACCCCCGTGTAGAAAATTTTAGATCGATCGGTCGAGAAACGGAGGAGTTCACCCGGAACAAAAAGAGAGAGAGAGAGAGAGAGAGAGAGAGAGAGAGAGAGAGAGAGAGAGAGAGAGAGAGAAAGAGAGATTTATATATTAGATTGTTCAGTGTTTTCCCCATTAATAATGGTTTTAAATGGGGTCCTCACTGGAAGCCAACGGAAAAAGCCGAATGCGTATTTTTTCAGCCCAACTAATTCTACTACTCCAAAGGAAGTTTCGGACCAAACATCAGAAGTTTATCTCTTGGGGGAAGGCCAATCAATATTTTCAACGTGCAGCCTTATAGTCCAGGCACATTAGACATAAAAATGAGAAAGTAAGGAAAAAAATCGGAGAAAGCTGATTTTTTTATATGTTTCCGGGACACACATTGCGGATAAAGTGTGAAAAGTCCCCGCGAATCCGAGTTGAGCTTTTTTAGTTATAGCGTTTTTTTGATGAAAAAAAAAATTTAAAAAAAAATTCGACCCAGCTCCATATTTCTCATTCTTATTCGCCTTAGTAGGGTGAGAATCATAAATATCGTGCTGAATTATATTGAGAATACATATCCCCAACAGAAAATGCCAACTTTGTACCAATCCTCACACTCAATGGTGAAATATTCACGAAAATGTACAAAATTACGAAAAAAAATTTATTGTTTTCATACACACAACGGTACACAACGTCCATTAAATCAAATCTACGACTACTTTGGGAGTTAAATTATATATCAAAAATTGCAGAAAAGCAGTGGCTTTATAATGATATATAACAATAGTCATTTATTCCATAATGAACTGGTGAAACGTGTGAAATATTAACCATACCCCCTAAACTCAAATTCAAACGGCATCGACTTTTCTCATTCAAATACCGTATTATAGCATCATTGTTTCAATTTCCATGTTCGATTAAATCACATAATGTGGTGTTCGCCTACACTCAAGATGCAAACTGAATGTGAGAAACAGGGACTGAACGTTTGTCCAGTGACGTTTGACCAACCACTTTATATCAAAGCAGTGGAGATTGTGTCTTCGTCAGATAAGTTGACAAAAGTTTTCGTTAGACTCGGCGGCTTCCATATGATTATGTCATATTTAGGGGCAATTGGTTCGATCATGGCTGGTAGCGGCTTGGATGAACTTTGGGAAACTGTTTATGCTGGTGGGTCAATCCATCATTTGATCAGTGGTCATGCATATTCAAGAGCAGTTCGTGCCCATTTGCTAACACAAATTGCCATTACAAAACTTGTGTTTGAAGAAAGCCGAACACTAGATAACATAGACTGCACAGAAATCAATGAAATATTCTGTGGACTTGCCAGAGGTGACTGTACAACAGCTGACGCTGTCAATCAAGAAAGTGTCAACCATCAACTGTCAAAATTACACGAACTGCTCCAGAATGCGTCCGTAGGACGCACAGGAAAGCTTTGGGTACAACACTACGAGCAAATAGGTCTTCTCCAGTTGTTCTTGAGAGCAGAGCGCACAGGCGACTGGGAACTCCACACATATTGTGTTCGCAATATGATTCCAGTATTTCACGCAGGTGGTCATTTTGCATACGCAAAAAGTTCTCATCTCTATTTGCAGCAGATGAATGAGCTAACAGAAATAATGCAACAGGATGATTTGAAGTTGTTCACTGAGAAAGGTTACTTTACCATAAGGCGCTCAGATAAATTCTGGGACGGGATATATTCTGATCAGACCATAGAGCAGTGTTTAATGAGAATGTTCAAGCTCCCTGGTGGTCTCACACACGGCAGGGGAATAACCGATAGCACTGTTGCGAAATGGGTACATGGACTACCTCTTTGCCTTCCGATATGTAATGCTCTCGAAAATTTTGTTCATGTTCACACTGGTCATGGCGAACAACATCGGGATCTCCGTCAAAGTTCACAATTGACTGATGCCAATGATATCACCAAATTATTGAACTGGCTCAGAGTGCATTCCCCCTTTCAGAATAGAGATCCACTACAATTAGTCTCTATAGCGACCGGGCTTGTGGCCGATGAAACTGTGAACTGTGACCAAGTTCGCAAAATTGGTGAATGTTGCGTATCGAATGTTGTAAGCAAAACGTTCAACAGCATCAAACTACGACGTGTTGACACTGTGAAGTCTTTCGCATCGATGGCAAATAGCATCAAAGTCCGTGGAAGTAAGGTAGTGATTGACCCCACAATTCTGTTCAACCGCATCACATGTGTTATTCAGTCACAAGCAGAGATGGAAGAGTATCTCAAATATGAACTCGCCCCGAAACCACCAGCATTGTTTGATTCTGCTGGAATGAGGAAGACACAGAAAAGCACGCTCGGTAAGACCCTCAAAACATACGGTTCCGAGCAAACTAAAATCCCAGAACATTCTCTGTTTGTTGTAGATGGTGGATTTTTATTGAGGGTAGTTGTATGGCCTAAACAGTCGTCATATAAGGACATATGTACATCATATTCCAATTATCTAGTGAGACATTTTGGGGCGAACGTCGTGGTTGTTTTTGATGGTTATGCTTGTACAATGTCGACAAAGAGCATGGAACAAGCCCGTAGATCTAAAGACAGGTATTCCATTGATATCAATATCTCACCCGAGTTACCAGCCACCACACCCCAATCCGATTTCCTTGCAAATGCCAAGAACAAAACCCAACTGATCGATCTTCTAATGCAGGAGCTATCTGCTATCAATATTCAGTCCAAGCAGGCCGAGGCTGATGCTGATGTACTGATAGCCGAAACTGCACTTGACATCGCTCAAGATGACAACAATGTTGTCGTTGTGGGAACAGACACAGACTTGTTAGTCATTCTTACCTCTCGAGTTCAACCGGGATGTAATATTCACATGATGTATTCCATTACCCCAAACTTACTAGTTTCAGTTAGCGAAATTGCAACCAAAATGGGTGACCATAGAAGCAACCTCCTTGTAGCACATTCTATAAGTGGTTGTGACACTACTTCTGCACTCTTTCGAGTTGGTAAGAAGAAAGTATTCAGTACAATTGTCTCCGATGTTACTAGCGACTCACAACAGTATGTCAACACAATTTTGGCGGATGACAGTACACCAAGTGCAGTAGCCGCTGCCGGGGAACAACTTCTCCTGATCTTATACGGGAGTAAAACTGTTTCCTCTCTCGACCAATATAGATATGTCACTTACAAGCGTTATGTAGCAAAATCTAAACTGAATAAACCCATCGACCTAGCCTCACTCCTACCAAGCAGCGATGCTGCACAACAACATGTCTACAGATGTTATCTCCAGGTCCAACAATGGCTGGGCACTTCGCTTCCTCCGACGGATTGGGGGTGGTCGCTAGACAATGGACTTCTTGTACCGACTGCAGCCACAAAGCCATGTGCCCCCGATAACCTACTGAATCTGATCAGTTGTGGTTGCAAGAGTGCTTGTACAAAAAGGTGTGGGTGTAAGAAGGCAGGACTCTCTTGCTCAGGTTTGTGTAATTGCAGTTCGGATTCTTGTAACAACCACAGAAACACTGTCCTGTCGGAAATTTCTGAGTTCGATGAATAATATGTATATAGGTCATGTCATTTCTGTATATAGCGTTGATAATAGTCAATGTAACTTAATCCATGTTGATTGATTTGTACATTCTGTAAATATTATTTATTGATTTTTGTACATTCTGTAAATATTATTTATTGATCTAATGCTGCCAGACACAGACGTGTCTGTTCGGTCCCAAGCCCGAAAATAGTTGAGTTCTCATGCTGACGAATTTTATGCCAAAAGGGGAACTCGGCCAGAAGCAGAGGGGGTCTTCCATAATGTCTGTTTTGTAAGCAATGATAAAAGTCTTCAAATGGTGGTGGATTTTTTATCGTCTGTCCAACTAACATCCCGTTCTGTACTACGACCCTTTGGGCAAATCCGTTAGGAAAATCGTCATTTTTTGCGTAAATCCGATACTTTTTTGTGAATTTTCAATAATTTTTCGCAGAAATTGTCACAGAATGCACATTTTCCTCTAGGTAAATGTATATTAGACATTATGTAGCTCGAAATACGCGTAAACAAAAAATACAGTTGGATCAATTCGAGGTTACAAAGTTCGTGCGATTTTTTAAAATTTTTTTCAAACGCATTTTCGAAAAAAGGCTGTAGAAAAAAAAGCTCAACTGGGATTTTAGGGGACTTTTGTCTAATCGTTCAGTGACATGTACTCGACATTCCCTGAAAAAATCAGCTTTCTCCGATTTTTTTCCCTAGTGAAACCTAATGTTCTTGGGCTATTAGGGCTGCATTCTGTGAGTTGGAAATCTTAATTGGTCTGTCTCACAAATTCACTGAGCAAGCCTTCACCCAACGTAACGACCAAAACCGGCCAGCGTTATTCACAAAAATCGCCAATTAATTTTCATTATTTTTTTCATTTTTGGTCTCAAAAACATAGTTATGACCCCTCTTTGGAACGAGATCGACGGGCTCGTTCCAAAGAGAGGTTATAACCTATGTTATTGAGACAAAAAGTGAAAAAAATTTAGTTATTCAAGAATTTTGTTTGCAAGTGTCGTCTGCTTTTCATGTTAGGT
This sequence comes from Pictodentalium vernedei, assembly GCA_031216915.1. NCBI lineage: Eukaryota > Metazoa > Mollusca > Scaphopoda > Dentaliida > Dentaliidae > Pictodentalium > Pictodentalium vernedei. The sequence goes on from CM062291.1 coordinate 181,606,528, forward strand.
AAAGTGTTAAAAGATGTTGAATGCCAGTTATCAACCCATTGCACCCATTGCAGCTTGGAGATTGTCCAGTGTTTACCCAGTACCAAAAGTGTTAAATGAGGTTCCCATGTGATGCGTCTTGAAGCATCTCCTATGGTTCACACGGGGGTGGGGGTGACTGTGGGGGGGGGGGGGGAGGTGTTGAGGAAAAGTTTATGCATTAATCAATTAACATTCAATCAATTTCGGTTCAATTTAGCTGAACTTTTTGGCGGATTATAAATTTTGCCCCTCCCGGAACAAGCTGAAGTACTGACTGAGAAACTTTTTCTGAAGTTTTCTTCTGAATAGGAGCTACATACCAAATATCGATTCATTCCAGCTATTATTTTATAAGAAGATTGTTCAGTGTTTTCCCCATTAATAATGGTTTTAAATGGGGTTCTCACTGGAAGCCAACGGAAAAAGCCGAATGCGTATTTTTTCAGCCCAACTAATTCTACTACTCCTAAGGAAGCTTCAGACCAAACATCAGAAGTTTATCTCACGTAATTCTCGAAATATGTGCGTTCTAATTTTGTTCTATCTTTCAGCTTATGGGATCCCACGGGGGCGTCAAAACGGGGTTTTTTTGACAGAAATCCTGTGCATGTCAAATAAAACGGCATACTAAATTTGATTAAAGTCGGCCAGCCAATTCTAAAAATATATATTTTGGGTTTGGTCATACATTTTGTTTCTCTCGGGTGAGTTCAAAAAATGGCCGAGGAAATTTAATTGAATACATTTGAATCCACGCCATTGAAGGGGACTGTATACCAAATTCAAATCATTACAGCCAATAGTTCATGGGAAGATTGTTCTGGTGTTTTTCTAATACCAACATTGTTAGATAGGAGCCCCTTTACATGGTGCCTCTTGAAGCAACTCTTGGGGTTACCACGAAGGTGCATTCGGAAATTTATGCATAAATCAATAAATCAAATGTATGTACCCCATTAATACAGCATATAAAGTTGGGGTCAAACCAACTGACCGGCTCCAAAAGATGAAAATTGGGGGGGGGGGGGGGGGAGTAGAAATTGTTCCTTCCCAGGACAAGGACAAACATTGTCAGAGAAACGTTTTTGAACAAACATGAATCTACACCATTAAAGGAGGCTGCATACCAAATATAGAATCACTGCAGCCCAATAGTCCATGCGAAGATTGTTCACTGTTCCCCATTACCAACGGTGTTAAGCCTACCCCCTCCCAATAAACCGATAGCATTTTTACAGCGTAACTGATTCTACGACTCATAAGGAAGCTTCATTTCAAATACCAACTTTATTCTTGTGTAGTACTGGAAATATGTGCGTTTGATTTTTTCCCCTATTTTGAACTCCTAGGGTTCCCACAAGGATGTGAAAAATATATTTCGGCATAAATCCAGTACATGTCACCAAAGAATGTTACATACCAAACTTGGTTTAAACTGGCGAACCTTTTCTGAAAATAGAATCTTTGGATGGGCCATAATTGTTATCACCTCCTGGAAGAGCCCGAATATTGCCCGAGAACCTTTCTTTGAACAAACTTGAATCTTACTTCATCACTATAGGAAGTTGCATACTAAATATTAAAGAATTGCATCTGTGCTTTAAAAAAAGTTTTTCGGCCACAACCTCCATCACAACAGGGCTAAACAACTTCTATTGAACAAACTTGGAAAGATGCAACCCCCCCCCCCCCTCCCCCAAAGATAATTTGGTAAAGTTTGGAAGGATTTGGGACAGTTTTTCAAAGGAGGAAGACCGATGTGCGACGTCTAACGGACGACGGGCGGCACGCGATGGCAATATCTCAAGTTGGGTAACAGTTAGGTTTGCTAAAAGAGGAAACTGAATACAGGACTGGGGACAAAGAGCCTGCATCGAAACCCGTTAGTATGTTACGCTATAGATCATGGTGGTAACCAAAAGGAAACTAGAGGTGTGACTGTCCCAGATGGGCCTGTCCATACCCCGCTACCATTATTCTAAGATGAAATGGTGCATAACTCTAGCAAAATAGTCTGATCGAAACTATAATCACAACTGCACAGGTTCCAGTGGTAGTGAACATCCATACCAAGTATCAAAGGAATCAACCTGTAAACATCTGAGAAAATCTCCGATCAACATTCACACATTCTAAGACAAAAAGGGGCATAACTCTGGCAAAGAAAGTCCGATCGAAACTATACATGTAATTGCAACTGCACAGGTTCCCATGGTAGTGAACATCCATACCAAGTTTCAAAGAAATCGACCCATGAACTTTTGAGAAAATCTCCGGACAAAATTTGCGCATTGTAAGACGAAAAGGGACATAACTCTGGCAAAAAAGGTCCGATCAAAACTATAATCGCACGTGCACATGTTTCCATGGTAGTAAACATTCGTACCAAGTTTCGATGGAATCGATCCATAAATGTCTGAGAAAATCTCCAGACAAAATTCTAGGCAATTCAGGCATTCTAAGACGAAAGCGGGCATAACTCTGTCAAAAAAGTCCGATCGAAACTATAATCACAGTTGCACAGGATCCCATGGTAGTAAATATCCTTACCAAGATTCAAAGGAATCGAGCCATAAACATCTCAGAAAAATTCCGGACAATATTCGCACATTCTAAGGTAAAAGGGGGCATAACTCTGGCAAAAAAAGGAGCGATCAAAACTATAATCGCAGGTGGGCAGGTTCCCACATTAGTAAACACCCATACCAAGTTTCAAAGGAATCGAAAAATAAACATCTGAGAAAATCTCCGGACAGAATTCTAGGCCTACTATTTCAAGTTGAAAAGGGGAATAATTCTGGAAAAAATAATCGGACCGGAACTATAATCGCAGGTGCGCAGGTTCCCATAGTAGTGAACATTCTTGCCATGTTTCGAGCAGATTGGTCCATGAACGTCTGAGAAAATCTCAGGACAAAATTATGTCGACGGACCGCACAATCTCGTTATTGCGGAATCGCGCATTATTCCTTGCTATTTATTTTGGCAGAACTGCTGTTAACCATTTACCCAACGTAACGTCCAAAACCGACCAACGCTATTATCTAAAATCACCATCCACTTTTCATTATTTTTTTCACTTTTTGAAGCTATGTTTTCGACGCAAAAAATGAAAAAAATTAGTTATTCAAGAATTTTAGTGTAGTCTGCCTTTCGTGTTAGGTAAAGGTTTCAAATGTAAACGGCATGCCTCTCTATTCATATGTGGATGTAATCCGCAACCTTTGAGTCGAGTTAGCCCCGAGAGATTGTCAAGTCTGACTAGCAAAACAACAGGATTAGGAATTTCATTTATCTTGTATTATATTGCCGTTACCAGTTGTTCGTTCGTGTATTTTACAATTGAAGTAATCTCCTCGTGAACTAAACGATCATTCGCGTGTTATTTCCAGGCCTTGAGCCAATTGGGCTCATATTCACTCAACCCAGTTGATTTGGGTTGACTTTTAACCCAACTGATTTTAGAGTGGTTATCTGCCAACGTATTGACTTGATGGTTGGTGGAAGACTGAGGACACAGCAACCATGTTTTAGTTCACGGATCACCGGATCAACTACACGGTGGTCCTTTAGACTAGACATTTGGGAGTTGGTTCAGCACTTTTTCAAACAGTAAGAAGAGGTGTAGATTGAGGTCTACCAGGTGGGATATGAAGCTCAGTAACCCAGTATGTAGTGCGGAAGAGAAACAGGAAGCGATCTGATGATGAGTTCAAGAAGCTTCCGCCTTCGAAAATACTGTGACTCCATTCTAGATTATTTCGCGTTTTTGGTTGACTTCCCCCCCCCCCCCCCAAAAAAAAAAAACAAGTCGCCATTCAATACAATACTTGAGAGGAGACTAACAATATTCAAGGTTGTAAGAAGGTACAATATTGACAACCTGAAGGATCGTGAGATTCCATTTACGATTCAATTCGAAATAATCTGCCTAATTCGATACGTGATTTGATTTTACCCGATATTTGAGATTGGTAGGGTTCTAGTCACGATGTCGATGCATCTCATTTTTAAGCATCCCTCTCGACAATTGTTTAGAAATTATGAGCCTGAAATGTATTCAGGTCGGACGGACGTGACAAATGAACAACATGGCTTAACCCTTAACCCAACGTAACGGCCAAAACCGGCCAGCGCTATTCTCAAAAATCGCCAATTAATTTTCAAAATATTTTCATTTTTTGTCTCAAAAACATAGGTTATGACCCCTCGTTGGAACGAGCTCGTCGAGCTCGTTCCAACGAGGGGTCATAACCTATGTTTTTGAGACAAAAAATGAAAAAAATTAGTTATTCAAGAATTTTTTTTTCAAGTGTCGTCTGCTTTTCATGTTAGGTAAAGGGTTATACTTTAAACTGTAGGTTAGGTTAAGGGGAGAAAAACGTGTCCTAAACCTTCGGATTGTAAGGTAGTTACAGTAAAAGGAATATACGGAGATTATTCACTATATTTTGTTATGCTCTTGCAGATTGATTGAACTGAAGGTGGAATTCATTGTTCAAATGAAAATAAATTTCTTCACAAAATATACTACAGGAATGACTGAATGTTGACATCAGAGATGCTTAAAAAAATTTGAATTCGGTGAACCTTCATTTGGCCTATCGTTGAAAACAATATGGAGGTGACACGCACCTCCTGTTGCCCCTCCGGTTCAGTAGGCCTCTTAGTCGTGTCGGGTGGACGTGACACAAGAAGCCGGATACTGCGATCACTCGCCAATCAGCAGGCTCGCCAAACAGCAGGTCCGCTCAACCGCCAGCATTGTGGTGGCGGTTACAAATATTTTACCCATTAATATTTTCGATGCAAATAGACCATTCAATGCGCGAAGATAGCCGAGGCACCCAGAGAAAACCACCGAGTAACGGTACGTCAGGACTTTCAATATACCAACCGACTCCACGCGACATTTAAGACAAGATTGTATCAGATGAAGACATGCGTTCCAATAATGTTTCTTTCGCTTTTACACATTGCGACGCTGCGCTTGTCTAGTCTACCACTGTATATCCAAATACAGTACATGTCAAGTGGATTAAAATAAACGCCCTATTTATTTATTTATTTATTTATTGGTGTTTTAAGGTCACATACTTATGCACAATGGCTAATCGTGACCGTGACAGTTTTACGGGTGGAGGAAGCCGGAGTACCCGGAGAGAACCACCGAGCAACGACATGCGCACCATCGACGTGCAGTACACCTTAGTACACGGCGTCATCGTGCCCCCATGTGGACAATCGGGGTTAAGTGCCTTGCCCAAGGACACAACGCGGGAGTGCGAATCGATCGCTCTGTCGGTCACCCATCCGAGGACTAACCGGGATCGACGTTGCTTAACTTCGGTGATCTGACGAGAACCGGTTACCTCAACGCCACCGCGCCCCCCAAAACGCCCTAGAGCAGACGCGGAGCTAGGCTTCCATAATAGGGGGTGCCGCGGCCATTTTTTTAGGGGGGGGGGGGTGGGAACGGTGATATTTTAAAGTCTGTTGTGACAGGTTTTTTTTTTTGGGGGGGGGGGCTCCCCTAGTCCTGACTTGGACCGTCCGGTTGGTGCCCCTCCTCCCACTTCCCTCCATGACCCCTCCCACTTCCTTGGAGGGAAGTGGGAGGGGGCGGCAATGACCAGACCCTCCTAGTTAGGATTATTCTTCCCGATCCCCGAAAAAATTTTGCAAAGTTTAGTGCCCTAAGAGAGAATCTGAGACAAGTTTAGCAAGTGAAGCCCCCATATTGGAGAACATTTTGGGGCTCTATGTTCTGTGAAAGTTGCACTGGGCCAATGTTTTTGGGGGGGCGGGGGGGGGGGCAATGAAACTTTTAGGGGGCCCAAGTCCTTCCCGCCCTGTAGCTACGTCATTGTCATCCAAAGTTCTTACTCCTATTCTGTGAAAAAACATGAAGTCTGCCACAGACTACCCGAGTTTTCTTTTGGAATTACGATATAGATTTTTTGTTATTGTTTTCGGTCGCTGCTTTCCACAAGATATTGTCGCAACAAGTCTACCCCTGACGACCTGTCTGGACAGTTATCACTCAGCCTTTATATCAGTCCGGCCTTATGAAGTTCTGAAAATGGGAGAGAAGGACCCAGAGGCACAAACAGCAACTTGTGAGCTATATCCAGTCAAACAAGCCGTTGAAAAGAAGGACATTGAAATATCCCAACGAGATCCGAGCTCCAAGGGCATGGCAAAGAACACGAGCTTATTACCAAATTTCTTGTCTTTACCGACGATTTATCGGAAGTTAGTCGACACTGGCCTTTTAGGTCTTACGCGATGAACTAAGACCTAAAAAGGCCACATCGACGTCTACAAGGTTCGACATTGCTGTGGACGCGTCGGAAACTGCCGAACATTTTCTGCTGTAGTTTATTCAAATCGTGTCCCTGGGTTCATTCATATTCGAGGTCCCTATGGGAGCACGAATTTTAACTTAGTCAAATATGAGGAATATTCTCCAAAAATCTTTTACAACAGAACCACCAGTCAGAATCTTTTGATATTTGGTATGCGGTGTGCTCAGGTGGATCAGATTGTAGTTTGTTCAAACCAATTCCCTAGGTTAATGTAGATACTTACCCCACGGCATAAGGCACTGCAATAGAAATAAAACATGGAATTATATATAATTCGTGGAACTGTATTTGAGTGAAACTTCAATTTTTTTTTAAATCTGTCAAAGCTAGAGTTGAAAAGTTTAACCGATCAATCGATTAACCAATAATCAACGTCTTGATCGATCAAAAAAGCAATTGATCGATTAACCGTTACTTTTCAACTACGGTATTTTCTGGGTTAACAAAGGAACAAACTTGCTCCAAAACAGGCAAACATTGTCACACTGACTCACATAAATTATGAGACAGAGTAAAGCATGCAAGTTACGTGATGACATACTTGCATGATCTTTATACTGTATCAGTAGCTGGAACGGGTCATTCTTAAGTTAACCTTTACCCCATGCGGGTAACAGATGACACTTGCAAAATAGATTCTTGAATTACTAAAAATTTTCAATTTTTGTCTCAAAAACATAGCTTATGATCTCTGATTGGAAGGAGCTCAACGAGCTCCTTCCAATGAGGGATCATAAGCTATGTTTCTGAGACAAAAATTGACAACATAATAAAATCTGAATAGAGATTTTTGTATGTTGAGCTGACCGATTTTGTCCCTCAAGTTGGGTAAAGGGTTAATGCTATAAATCATCAAAGGTACGGCAATTATTCAGCTACCTATAAGGGCAAGCGAATAATCGGTTAACCAAGGTTTATCCATGTGATTAATCAATCAAGAAAACCCTTTAACCGTTTCAGCAATAGTCAAAGCACTTACATGATATAACCTTTAGTGGAATGTGGGCATCTAGTAAGATCAATTCCTTATATTTTTATTTATGACTGTTTTGAAGATAAATAATAAACAAAGAAAATAAAATAAATACCAGGTGGTGCTTTACTTTTTTTTTAGCTGCCTATTACCAAACACAATAAATGAACTGAATTCATACAAAGAACAAAGTCCTTCCAATATTGTCCTACACTTAATTTTTTGTCCAAACAGAAAAACAGTTTAAGCATTATTCTTTTGAGAATGATGGTTAAAGTTTTAAGTTAAGCATTATTCGGGAAACCTTTTTCAAATCACACATCCAACAGATTTAAAGCAAAACAAAAATTGTCGGTTCAAAATAAAGTAAATACTCGTCTAGAAAAAAAAACCCGATCTTATTTTGAAACTGTTTAAACTTTAAAATTAAAAATAACAGTAATAAAACCACTTAAAACCATCTATACACTGGTGTAAAAATATCAAAATTTGACAAGCATAATAATGCAACTCGGAATTTAGCCAAATCTGTCTTGTTTGAAAAAGTTCATTGCATTTTTACAATCGCTGCTTTGATCTTCCTGTGTAAATTGTCAACATTCGATGCACTTCTGACGTCATAAGAATTGTCTTAGACTAGAGGTGCTGTCTCTCGCAGCAACACTACAAGCCAGACGATTTGGGAGAAGAGCCCGTGATATCACCTCTATATATAAAATCGAGATTGGACGTGAATTTGCCAATTTGCTGCTGAAGGCGATACGTTATGTATCGAAAAGCATCTAATGTGACAGTTTATAATTTCATGTGGAATAATGATAGGATTCATCGGAATTTTCAAAAGACATTATAATATGGGAGGATAAAAACAATCAACAAGATGGCGATTTCTAGGCGGATCTTAAGGCGCACAATTCAGTACACCTAACTACAGACTGTTACTGTAGTTAATTGCCATGAAATGCTTTGTTTCTTTTTGTGAAAAGTTTCTTCATTAAAGCGATAATAAAATTATTTCATAAATAGTGCGTCACTGACAAATCCATAAATTCACACGCCAAGTAGGGCTGTGTTATGAGTAGACGTGGGGGACTGATACACTATCAGAACAGACACCCCAGTCGCAACAAATTTTATGTTTCATGCAGAATTCATATTACCTGGTCGAATATTATTTTTGGCGGGCTGAATTTGCTATTCAAAATTTGTTTTATTACAAATTATTGGAGAGTGCCCACATGCACACTCCAATGATTTGTGATAGAACATATTTATATAAACAAAATATTATTTGCGTTTGACTGAATATGAAACGTGAACAAGTCAGTTTAATGTTGGTTTTTGGTCTGGTACCCTCATTTTCCTGAAAATCCTGGTAGTGGCTTCTTGCACTCAACCAGTTAATAATTGTTTGATACAAGTTCGACAGGACGATACCATTCAGGGGAGGAGTCAAGCTCTCAAGCATTAGTCAAATTCTGTAAGGAATCAGCCATGTTCTCAAATAATCCATCGTCTATGTTTTGATTCAATCCTCAGGAATATTTCAGTTGGTTGGAAAATCTAAACTACTGCTCGCATTTTAGGCCAATTGAATTATTCCAGTGAAATGAATGAAAAGTAAATACTCGTTCTTTGTGAATCAACACAAGAAATGTTCTCAATTGAGACTAGGTTTGACTGAATCTTTAATGACTCACCAAATGGGGCGTAGCTAGGATTTCCTATTGAGGAGGGCCATAATTTGTCGATATATGCCGCAGGCATATCCGAAGGCCGTAGGTCTGAGTTGGGGTACGTATGGCCCTCCTATTGGTGGTGGTTCGAGGGAGCTCCCCCGACCCCCACCAATGGAAGAGCCATATCCAACCCACCTCAGGCCTACGAAATCCCCTCCCATTGGTAGGGATTCGGGGGGAGGCTCCCCCGGGAAAATTTTGAAAATTCAATACCCTCAGAGTGAATCAGGGACCATCTGGTTCTTTAATTTTCCCATTTTGAGGGGTCACTGTACTATTTTGGAGAGACCCCAGCCCCACCCGCTTAGCTACGCCACTGCTCACCAATACCAACAGACGTCGCTGTAGCTGTAGTTATATGATTATGTCGAGTAGTGATGTTTGTAATGTGAATTATTATTATTTATTTATTGGTGTTTAACCCTTTACCTAACGTGAAAAGCAGACGACACTTGCAAAAAAAAATTCTTGAATAACTAATTTTTTTCATTTTTTGTCTCAAAAACATAGGTTATGACCCCTCGTTGGAACGAGCTCGACGAGCTCGTTCCAACGAGGGGTCATAACCTATGTTTTTGAGACAAAAAATGAAAAAAATAGTGAAAATTAATTGGCGATTTTTGAGAATAGCGCTGGCCGGTTTTGGCCGTTACGTTGGGTAAAGGGTTAAGGTTACATACTTATGCACAATGGTTAATCGTGGCCGTGACAGTTTTACGGGCGGAGGAAACCGGAGTACCGGGAGAGAACCACCAAGCATCGACGAGCAACTCTCAGCTCCTCAACATTCTAACTCTGTTCAAGCTCCGCTCAAGCAGGGTTATAGTGGTTGAAGACATGTGCACCATCGATGTGCAGTACGCCTTAGTACACGGCGTCATCGTAGGCAACCGGGATAAAGTTCCTTGCCCAAGGACACAACGCGGGTCGTTCCAGACGAGGATCGAACTCGGGACCTCTAGCATAGAAGTCCAACAGTCTACCACTGAGCCACCGCGTTCCCCAATGTGAATTAAATACTTATTGACTGGAATATCAATAACTGGATCGCAGAAAAAACCCTGTATATCTTTGTATGTTAAATGACATCACAATAAAGCAACAATCTCCGTGCGAACTCCGCGGAAAATTAGTAAGCAACAAAGAGCACGCCAACAGCGTCAAATTTCTAACTGAGTTAGACTCGTGCTCCGAGAGCTTGAAGCAGAGCATTGAAATAGTAAAATACACCACAGTAAAAGGGAAATTTGGCGTCCTATGTACACATCTTTTAGCTATCCTTATCAATCTGTGACGGGGTGATATACATTTTGAACACAGTCGTGCACTTTCAAGTTCTTGTCCTGCAGTGGTATAATGCCACTTAATGGTTTTATCCAGTTTTCTGGTTATTTTCACTTGAAAGATTTTTTTCTAATTGTACAACGGCTCTGAGAAGCATCTTAAACTGGAACGTCAAGAATAACTATTCAGATATGCAAAAAGCAACAATGAGATTCTCAATCTTTTCACTTTGCTCTGAACAGTTAGACGTGCAAGTTTGATTTCCAGGACAACTACATCAAACACCAAGCTCCTGGGATACCAATCAAATTCCGTTAGGAATTTGACGCTGTTACGGACTGTTTACTCACTATTTCTGGAGTTTAGATGAGACAAATGTAATGTGATTTATTAATTGGTGTTTAAGGTCACACTTCTGCACAATGGCTAATCGTGACCGCAACATGGAGATAAAGTCAATCGTTTACCATGTTGCATATTTTAGAGGATTTCAATCCCAAGCATTGATGACTGGGTCATATTTAACAAGTAAAGCCGAAGTTGTTTACACAGTAAACTAGCACTGCTTTACTCCCCAGTTCCTCACAGGAATGTAATCTGATGTCCGTTAACTCATCAAGATATACAGATATTCTTTCGTGCTCCAGTTATATCTTCATTCATAATTATTTAATAAACATGCCTGATAGCACTCGGCCAAAAAGGTCTCGACTGGGAAATATTTGTTGCGTTGATTATAAGAACATGAATGTTTAAGATATTTTTTAGATTTACTCGGATGGGATATTTCAGTTGGCCACAAAAGCGAACTGTAGGTTCTATTTAAGGGCTATTAAGCTAGACTGCTTCTTGGTCATCGCAACGTCCAATTCTTTACATAATTTGACTGGTGGCTTGATGAAAAAAGATTCCTGTACTTACTGAACATGTTCGAAAGTCCAGTCCCTGTTGAGCTCGTTGCTGTGCCCGTTCCAGTCCCCGTTCCTGTTCCTGTTCCAGTTCCGCTACCAGCTACGGGAGAAACAATGCACTTTTTAGTCAATATGAAAATGAGTTATGTGTACACACAGATTAATACATCAGAATGATTTACTTCAAAAATGCATTCGTATATATTTGTTGGATGTTCATACACCCATTATAAAGTTAAACATTTTTTTCCATTTGATTCAAATTCCTTATCAGTTTTCCTACTGAACGCATATATTATAATAAAGATAAGTGCGTGAATGGCTATAAACAAAATATATATATGATTGAATTTCACCAAATATTTCCGACCTTGTAAAGGACCAAAATTTGTTCCGAAACAAACGAGTATTTCATTGCCCTCTTCATCAAACATGACCTGCGGACGATACTAAGTCATGACAAAAACAAATAAATAACTAAAAATGTGCATGGTTTCCTTAAAAAAAGCTCACGAACCCCTCATTATTATTATTTTATTATTTATTGGTGTTTAAGGTCACATACTTATGCACAATGGCTAATCGTGACCGTGACAGTTTTACGGGTGGAGGAAGCCGGAGTACCCGGAGAGAACCACCGAGAAACGACGAGCAGCTGTCAGCTCTCCAACATCGTAACTCTGAACTCTGCACCGCAGCACAGGCAGGGTTAGATTGGTTGAAGACATGCGCACCATCGACGTGCAGTACGCCTCAGTACACAGCGTCATCGTGCCCCCATGTAGGCAATCGGGGTGAAGTGTCTTGCCCAAGGACACAACGCGGTTGCCGCAGGTGGGATTCGAACCGAGGACCTCTCGGCTTGCAGCCTGCACCTCTACCAACTGAGCCACCGCGCCCCAACCCCTCATTGGAGCAAAGTAGATCCCGTGAGTGCTGGCTTACAAGTTATGTTTTGAAGACAAAATTGAAAAGATACTAAAATTCGAATATCGTTTTTTGTGAACAGCGCTGTGCGGATGTGGACATTACGTTAAGGGTTTACTCTTTGAACCCTTATAGTATCTTCCATATCAGTTCAATGGCAATAATTAGAAAAGCTGCATGTTGACAATAATGATTGGTCAACCCTACATATTCACTTAGCAGTTTACTTTATGAATCCAGATCGTATCACGATCCTGGACTGAAAAGGCGGTCTTTCGGGTTCAAAGACTAAATATGACCAAGATAGATATTGAAATCACTTGGAATTTCAAGCGAAATACGGACATGCACTAAACTAACCTCCAAGTGCATCGCTGGTTTTGATTACATTTTTCTTTCTCAGCGACACCTATCCTAAAAAGGATTCTGCTGGAATTATTATGTCTGTCTCCCAGGAACAAGTTTTTTCCAATGAGGTGTTATAAGTTATATTTTCGAGGCGAAAAAATGAAAATGTTTATTTGTTCCAGAATTTGTTTTTGATAGTGTCGTCGTCTTGTCATGATTGGTAAAGGATAACACATCGTCCATTGAGTGGGACGAGGCGCCGTCTACAATATTAAAGTACTGTAGATGGCTACTTGCTGAACTCAGTGGACGATATTATTCATTTATTACATGAAATGTGAACGAAGAAAAAAAATGCTGATCAAGATTAACCAGGGTCGTCAATAGCGAGGATGGCCCCCCGTTCCGGGGTAATGTGTAGAAAGTAGGTTACGGGCGCCGCGAGCGCCGAGGGCGCGAAGCAATAAGCGGTGGGTCTGCGGGCCTCCCCCAGAATTTTTTTAAATTAGTGCTTGGAGAAACCTTCTCCTGCAAGATCAACTCAAGTTATTTCCTTACAATTTGGGTAACTCATTACCTGTATTTCTGTGTATATGGTGCATTTTCTTTCAAAGATAGTCGTAACCACCACAATGCAGGAAAGACCGGTGGAAAACCGACAAACTGAAACAAGTGGGTTTTTTTTTGTATGAATAGAACCGGGTCAGTAATTTCTCTACGTGCTCTTGCCACCTTCACCAGCGTCAGAGGCCAGTACCAAAAGCCTTCTCAAGACTTTCAACTCGCATGAATCGATAGGTCAACCTACACATTTTTAAAACATCAAAAATCCAGGGACATCTGTTGCCAGACACCTCCCCCCCCCCCCCCCCACACACACACACTTGGCGCTAGTGTGATTATCACCACCTTTCGGTTACAAATATCTTTAAAATGCGGTAATAGACGGGCAATAGCTGGTGATATTGTTGATTTATTGGTGTTTAAGGTCACTTTTAGCAGCTGTACCATAGTATGATCGTAACTCAGGTATAAAGTCAAATAAAGCTAATCGTTTATATCTGTTCTCACTTTAGAGGACGACCAAAACAGGAGTATGTTGACCAGGACCTACTTTACCAATAAAATAGAACTTGTTTACAATAGTAAACAAGCAGTGCTCTCCTTCCTTGATTTCCCACGGCGAAACTAGCTGCTATTAAGCCTCTGTGAACCCTTTACCCAACGTAGACGATACAAGCATTTAATATTTTATTTATATTTTCCATTTTCGAAAAACAATTTCAACAAAATCATATCATATCATGGGGGGGGGGGGGGGGGGGGCACTTTTGGATATAGTTTTGTTGCATCTTTTTGAATTTTCTTTTTTTTCAACTACTCAATTTGAATATTACACACGCATTTATTGTATGCATTTTAGTTATTTATTCTCTTTCACACCCCACCCCACTCAACCCACCCCATCGACACCTACAGACAATAACTTATTATACGGGTGCGTGGTGGTTCAGTGGTTACGGTAATGGACTTCAAACCGAAAAGCTTCACGGTTCGATTCCCGGCAGGGGTAACTGCGTTGTGTCCTCGTGCAATGCACTTAATCCTGATTGGTGGCGCTGTATACAAAGGCGTACTGCACGGCGATAGTGCACATGGCTTCAACCAATACTAACCCTGCATATGTGGAGTTAGTACGTTGGAGAGGCTGAAAGTTGCTCGCCGTTGCTCTGTGATTCTATAAGAGTACGTCGGCTTCCTCCACCCGTAAAACTGTCCAACACGAGAAGACCCTGGCTGTCGAAAGTGTAGTTAAACCTCAATAAATAAACAGATAAATAAAAATAAATAAATAAATAACTTTTGATACCTTACGTACTCTGTATTTTTATCTGAATAAAAAATGTTCAAAAACACCATTTTGCCTCGCTTCCCAGCTTTCCAATTCGCATACGAAAAACGTTTCGAAACTACAAATGCCAATATGTCAGTTGGCCTCCGCCCGACAGTACAATTGTTTGTTTGTTGGTGGTTAACGTCACATATTTATGCAGCATGGCTAATCTTGACACAACATGGAGATGAAGTCAAGTTTAGTCAATCGTTGATCAACATGTTGCCCATTTTAGAGGACTTTCACCCCAAGCATTGGTGACTGGGTCCTATTTTACTAGTAAAGCGGAACTGGTTTACCACAGTAAACAAGTGCTGCTTACTTCCCGGGGTTCCCACCGGGACCCGACAGTACAAAACACGTGCTTACCAAATTTTCCATTCGACAAACTTATAAATGTTCATCAAACATTACTCATATGCAGTTTTAACTTCTATCGGTGAAAGGTCCCGTGTATTTCCCCCCTTACTTCATTAAACCTAGTTCTTCCCCATAACCCAACAACAACCAAAGTTCAAAACTTTTCATACAATTGATACGCCCAAAAGGTCACATCCCTTTTCGTTGACACCTTTTATGTTTATCTATTCGGTTTTGGTACAGCATCACCAGATCTTGTTATAAATTAAATTCCATTGTTTGTTCGAAAGTTTTACTTTATAGACCAGTCCCTTTTTTCAGCATCTATTGTGCGGTCAGATGCAAACGGCTCAAAATGAATTTAATTTAAGTTTCAATCAACCCAAATCAATTGGGCTGAGTGAATATGAACCCAATTTGGTTCATATTCACCCAGTCTAGTTGGATTGGGTTGAGTTTTAACTCAACTGATTTTAAGAGTGTATGGGTACACATACCTTTGTTTCATGGCGAGTTCTCCATACAAGGATTCGACTTGCAGGACTTTTACCACTGCATTGCCGATTGCGATGGCCCATTTATAGGGCTGCTTCCACTCACTTATCACCAAACTAGCGACCACCTGCGACAGTCGTATGCCTATGCAGGGGTCTTTGAAGAGGCCAACTATTGGGAATTATTATATACTTTATTAATAACCACATTTCTACTGGCTGGATCTTATACACGTGGCTGGTACTCAAACACCCATGTACACTGGTTTTCCAGTGAATATCAACTTTCTAAATATAGCTTGTGGAAATCCCCTCTCTAGTTCTATTTCAGTCGACGTAATCTCTATAACACTGTTTATTTTTATGTTATTCTGCAGACGATATCTATTTTATTGTTAGATAAAAATATTTCTGGTTGATATAAGATTGTTTTTTGAGGATGGTGTATATAATAAAACAGTTATGGAATTTAGTGATGGTAAATATGATGTGATATGGACCTAAAAAACTTATATTGATCACGGCTAAAGCCTCGATCAATATAAGTGTTTTAGGTTCACATCACACCATGTTTACCACCACAAAAGCCCATAATTGTATAATAATACACTCTAAAATCAGTTTGGTTAAAACTCAGTGAACATGAACCCAATTGGATTCATATTCACCAAACCCAATTGCACAATGGCTAATCATGACTAAAACATGAGTATCAACTGAAGACCAGGGGTTAGCGTTAATAAGCCATGTTGCCCATTTTAGAGAGGGTTTGCACTTTCCAAGCATTGGTGACTGGGTCCTATTTTACCAGTAAAACAGAGCCTGTTTACCGCAGTGAATAGGCACTGCTTCACTTCCTGCGGTTCCCGCGGGGATTAGAGTGTAGTACTTTGTCCTACCACTGCCCAGTGGGACAGGGAATTCTTTTTCTTTTTTGCTGGAGAGTGGAGGTGTGACACCCGTACACTCTATGATTTACACTCCTGCATGTTAAGAACTGGTATTATCATTGGAGAAAAGGCGACTGTCGAAATGTGGTCACAATATAGCACATTTCCGTCGGTAGTGTAGATCAGAAAAACGTCACAGATTGCTGGTAAATATAGTTGACGATAAATTTGCACGGATGGAAATGGAATACGCGAACGATGTAATTAATCTCGTTGTGTTTATCCATTACCTAACACGAACTGAACACACTGGCAAAAGAATGAAATTTAAAATAAAAAGTTTCATTTTATCCCTCAAAAACATAGCTTATGGTTCCTCATTGGAACTAGCTCGTCCAATGAGGGCCATAAGTTGTGTTTATGGGACAAAAATTTAAAAATTATTAAAACTTGTTTTGCGATTTTTGAGAATAGCACAGACCGGTTTTACGTTAGATGACGAGTTGATATATTGACTCATACTGTCAATAAAGCTTGCCAATATAAGGTAATTTTGATCTTATCTTGATTCAAAATTCAAATTTAATTATTGTTCATGTTCATAATTTTTCCATTGAAAGAATTCTTTTCGCAAAATGTTTTGGTGGATAACATGTTCCTCATTAAATAGTTGCTCTTCTCAGTGTGCTATGGAGTGCAATTGCCCTCTTTAACCTCAATGCAGATAATATTAGACTCTTGACCATCTGGACTCAGATTTGGGCCTGAGGTGGTCAGGAGTATCAATTTTTCTTGGAGAGCAGTAGGCATGTAGCATGCCTGTATGCCTAAAGAATGCCCGGCATGAGGAACTAATGACCAAAAATATTGTTTTCTATATAGTTGCTTCGAGAGATGACAGAGTACTATTATAGTCGACTTTAATCCTTTACCTAACCCGAAAAGCAGACGACACTTGCAAAAATAATTCTTGAATAACTAATTTTTTTCATTTTTTGTGTCAAAAACCTAGGTTATGACCCCTCTTTGGAACGGGCTCGACGAGCTCGTTCCAACGAGGGGTCATAACCTATGTTTTTGAGACAAAAAATAAAAAAAATAATGAAAATTAATTGGCGATTTTTGAGAATAGCGCTGGCCGGTTTTGGCCGTTACGTTAGGTAAAGGGTTAATCGATTATTCTTCTTCAAAAAGTCGATCATGTGCAGTGGAGCTCACTTAATTGAATATCTCTTAATTGTATATTCCTGTTAATTGAATATAACTTCCAAACACAAAACCATTTCTCACACCTTCAGTACAAATTTGATTTGTTAATTGCATGTGAGTTATAGAGTATACTCCTGTTAAATGAATAAAAAATCTTGCAACATGTCAAGAAATTACCTTGACAATCACCAAAGTCCCTTGCTTATAGACCTGTTTGCCATTAGTACATCCAATACAGGTATTTAATCTCGTATATTTTGTGGCTCTGTCAAACAAGATATTAAAAGTTATGGAGCTTTCAGTGGGCGGATATGGTGTGACAGTTGGCACACAACGTAACCGCAACGTTGTTAGTTAGTTATGGGAAGGTTGTGTCGAACCACAACGTTTCCACAACAAGTCAACATCGTTGAATAAGAAATTGTTGAACGAAGCAACCTAGTTGTGTCTCCGCAACGTTTTCACAACGTTTCCACAGCGTCAAGTAAAAGGTTGTTAACCCTGTTGTGTCTGGGAAAACATGCAAGTGCCTTGGCAGTTGTTTCTAGACAAATCTTGACTACCTAAGTACGCAGCTAAGACTTACATAGAAACAACTGTGACGTCGTCACTAGGTGACTACAATGTCAAGTAACAGGTTGTTAACCCTTTACCTAACACGAAAACCAGAGGACACTTGCCCCAAAAATTCTTGAATAACTAATTTTTTTCATTTTTTTTTGTCTCAAAAACATAGGTAATGACCCCTCATTGGAACGAGCTCGGCGAGCTCGTTCCAATGAGGGGTCATAACCTATGTTTTTGAGACCAAAAAATGAAAATATAACGAAACTTAATTGGCGATTTTTGAGAATAGCGCTGGCCGGTTTTGGCCGTTACGTTGGGTAAAGGGTTAAATGTTGTAAGATACTTGTGTTTTTCTCAAGGTTTCAACAGCGTGTACATAACGCTAGATATGAATTTGTTAAACGGCTGTGTTGCCGAATTTTCACAACATTGCTACAACGGTAAGTAAGAAGGTGTTGTTGAGCTGATGTTTATTGCCAACATAATTAAAAACATTGTCACAACCTCAATGGGTGTCCTGAATTGTGGTGTCAGTCCACGTTAAATCCACAAAAACGCAAAGACAGTGTGCTAGCAGGGGCGCGGTTATGAATAGTGAGGCACTCAGACAGAGTACATTAGAATGCAGGTAACGTTTCAAAACTTACTTTGGGCGCAAACAGCTGCCAGGCAAAACAATGCAAACTGAAAAATAAAGAAGGAAGAATACGAAATAAAATTGAAGCAACACATTAAAGTCATCTCCATGACACAATTAGTCCAAATAATATTATGCGTGAGATATCATTTAAATGTGGCAACACACTGACATTCAAAGAAATCTGATTGTTCAAGTTATGAAAATAAATCAGAATTTCAATTGACAAGCAATAAATTAGACACAATAACCTCTCGATTTAACGAACTTGCGTTCGATAAGTGGATTTTACAGATATGTGTCAGATACATGGTTCATGGTGGAATTAAACTAAAACTTGACGAAATCCGGTAAGTTACTGATAAAGTGATGACGAACGGAAAAATAAACGGGTAAACAAAAACGGCCAGACGGACGGATGGACTAGTGGACAAATCTCTATGCTCTGTCTCCTTCGTGCGTGGGATTGAAGAAGTGATGAAGGAGCTATATAAGTAATAGAATTTTGCTTATTTTAAAATTCCCACCTCTGATATGCCTTAAATTCAAATTAAATATACACAAATTATACATCAAAATGAAGGCTGGGATGTAGAGAACTCGAAACACACATGTAATCAACTCATAGAGTTGACAGCAGGCACCACTGGTTCCTGGAAGACTGCTATCATATTCGTACCAGAACTGATAATATACTATTATTTCACGAGAACAACTTGTGGACAAATGTGCTTCCCATATCCAAGAACAAATCTAGGGTATCAAAATTCTTCAAAACACAGCGACAGAGCTGCATGGGGATTAATTCCCAAACCTTCACTTTTGTTTACATTCCAATTTACTTTCGATTTCCGGTCAACGTCATCGGACGGAAAAAGTATCAATATACAACGCCTTCTAAAATCAAATAATGAGAAAGATTGCCTTAATACAGCATACTATTATTATATAGAGACTGCACAGTTGCCATATACTATGAAAGGTATCACGACAACTGTAGAAATTTCTTAGAATTACGAATTTGTTTTTCGATGGAAATTCGTGGTATCGAGTGATTTGCACATGTCCGTCGAATATGAAAACCATCTTCAATAAAAAATGCAGACAGTGTTGTTATTTTCCAAAATGCAGTCCTATCGCTGCATTCGAAAGTTTTTTGAATGCCGAGCTTTGTTATTGGATATCTGAAGCACAGTTGGCCACAAGTTGTTCTCGTGAAATATGATTTTATTATCAGTTCTGGTACGAATTGGGTAGCAGACTTCCAGGAACCAGCGGTGCCTGCTGTCAACTCTATGAGTTGATTACATATGTGTTTCATGTTCTATACATCTCAACCTTCATTTTGATGTATAATGTGTGTATATTTAATTTGAATTTAAGGAACATCAGAGGTAGGAATTTCAAAATCAACAAAATTCCCTTACTTATAGCACCTCAGTGAGATAAGCCAAAAATTTTGATAACGTGGTACATTGCAAGATGAACGTCTTAGAAACACACGCGACATTTAGTATAATGTACGTCCTCAGAGCCAGTCTGTATGACAGTAAATACTAGTTTCGTGACAGTAAAGGATATCATTCCTCTCGAAGCATTTATTAAAACCTTGATATTTCATGTTGTTTATGACACGAAAAATGCATGGAGCGTATATGAATTTGACCAAGACGTGAGTGTCATTATTCCCATTAATGTGATTGACGATTTTGTTGTTATTTATACTTTATGATGGTATTATTTATGAAACAATGTCCCGTAAACATCGAATAATGAATGTACCGTACGTGTAAATCATCTTTTAATTCCATTTCAACAAGCTCAACCCCTCCGACACACCCATCATCCAAGATGAGGTTTGTCACCATCCATCCTTCAACATGCGTCCTGAAACATGGTATCTTGACAGGGCTCATTCGGGCAAAGATAAAATGCAAGGTTATTCAAGGCTGTTTTTCGACATTCTCAGTATTTTTCAAAGCCCTAGAATAGGCAAATCCAGGGTTTTTCAAGGTCCCCCACCTTCACGACTTATGGCATATAAAACTGTATAGTTATCAGAAGTTAATAACGCACTTCATCGGCATTATTCCGCAAAAGCGCAAGGATTTTTAAGGCCCCTTGGCCCATTGTACATGATTCCAAGGCCTTGGATGACCCTTAGTTAAATTCAAGGCCATTCCTTAAACTCAAGGCCCAGAGGGAACCCTCATTGAACTTGGTATTCAAATGAAACGCAAACGATGCGACAGTTTCCTAGTCAAAGTCTAAGTTGTTTAAGCAGGAAGGTCTGTACTTCCCAGTGCAAAAATAAAATTGCTAATTGGCAACGACAACTACACCACGGCCCCCAAAAGTGGTGAAGGAACTGAAATGCACTTGGGTAGTCAACTAATTATTTGTCTCAGTTTTGCTTCAGAAACATAATTTATGACTCCCTCATTGGAACGAGCCTAATGAGAGGGAGGGGGGAGGGGGGTCATAAGATATGGTTTTGAGTACAAACTGAATATGTTTTAGTTATTCCGGAATCTTTAGAAAAGTGTCATCTTTTATTCGTGTTAGACAAAAGGTTATGTAATAAATATTTAAATGGTGATTACAAACCAATGATGGCTTATTTTTATTCAACAAACTTATGTGGGGAAGTATATGATCTGAACTAGAGCGCACTATCACAGTGCCGAAGCTTCACGAGTCGTGCAACGCCAATGATGTTTTAAAACTCGTGGGTGACAAAACAAACTCGTTGGTGACAAGTCCATAAATTGGACAGAAATTATCCGAATGACATGCACTATTGAGAGGGTGTAGACATCATGAAGATAGACTTGCATACCAAGTATGGTGTCATTCCATCAAGTATTTTAGGAATTATGGTGTTTGAAAACTCATTGGTGACAAAAAAAACTCGTTGGTGACAAGTCCATAAATGTGACAGAAATTATCCGAATGACATGCACTATTGAAAGGGTGTAGAAATCATGAAGGTACACTTGCATACCAAGTATGGTGTCATTCCATCAAGTATTGTAGGAGTTATGGTGTTTTTTAAACTCGTTGGTGACCGACCGACCGACCGACCGACCGACCGACCGACAGACAGACAGACAGACAGACAGACAGACAGACAGACAGACAGACAGACAGACAGACAGACAGACAGACAGACAGACAGACAGATAGACC
Organism: Pictodentalium vernedei; assembly: GCA_031216915.1. NCBI lineage: Eukaryota > Metazoa > Mollusca > Scaphopoda > Dentaliida > Dentaliidae > Pictodentalium > Pictodentalium vernedei. Next base: position 181,628,339 of record CM062291.1, read on the forward strand.
GCGACAAACAGTCCGCGACAAACAGTCCGACAGACAGGTCGGCATTGCCACATATAGAGCTGCTCGTCGCAGCTAAAAAATGAAAGGACATGGCCCTTGTCCCTTGGATGAAAGCGCCAAGTAAAAACTTAACATTTTCTTGCAGACAAGAATTAGATAATTCTGATAAGTACTCCAAAATAGGATTTAATCTCGAGAACGGGAATTCCCTGGTTTCATATTCAGAAAGCCGGCCACGATACTCGGGAAATCTGTAGAACGGAATCAGGAATTACGCATGGCAATGTTTGTGCGTTGAACTGAAGTTTTCTAAATTGAAAAACTGCCTCAACGTAACTTTGTTGGGTTTCGTCAGCCCTTCTAAGACTGGACATTTTACAATCAGACTTCCAGGAGAACATTTTTCACCAAATCACCGTAGTTCTGAATCAGTTCCGGAGGACTCCTCTCTTGAACAGCAAAGTTCACACTCGTCTTCATTTTTATTATCAATAGTATCACTCACTATTCACTACCTCCTTCGGCATCCACTCCTTCACTGCCGTCACCAGTCTCCCCTGCTACAGGCAGAGGAGACTGATGACGGCAATGAAGAGGGAGTTGAAGTCGGAGGAGGTAAAGGCGATAAAACTAGCGATTCTGAAAATGAAGACGAGCTGGAAGCGGATTTGGAATTTCACACTTCTCTCAGGAAAAGAACTTTTCCTTATGGAAATTGCAGATTGCCAACAAAATATGTTCTTTTACACGTAAATGAATGCGTCGTGTTATTCTCGAAAATTTACTTGATATTATTATATCCGGGACATTTCCCGGTTCCCGGTTTTGAGTGTAATGTTTTTAATTTTGAGTGTAATTTCATTCCCGTTCTCGTTACTATAGAAAACCGGAAATATATTAAACCCTACCCCCAAAAGGTAGTTATTCTTTTTTATTATACGCGCTGCGATATTTTAATTGTAATTGAAATAATTAAATGTCGAAAACGCGCATGGTATCGATCTGAACTTAATGCACAATGAGCTATGAGATATTCTCTTATATCTATCGTGGTATTTGCCAGACATTTCCCGCCATTGTATATGGTATGCTTATTATCCGCATTGGAATGAACTCTTTAGCCCTTTGAACCCTGATGATGTCTTCCAAGTCAGTTCAATGACAGCAATTGGAATAGTCTAAGTTCATTATTTCGGGGTAGACCAATTATTATTTTTAATATATGAAAATATTGATTGGTCTACCCTACACATTTATTTGGCAGCAATCATATCTAATGAAATCATGTTCCTAGCTCGAAAAATGGACCTCCCGGATTCAAAGGGTTAAGATGTTCGAATGCCGAAAATTCCGCATCACCGCAATAAAGAATCGCCAGCCGTATATAATCGAGGGCGCTCGGATTAGTCTGAGCGTTTGCACACGATCAGTTTACGAAGCAGGCGATAGAAAGTGGCGAACGTTCACTCTAACATTTGTAACACTTGCGAGAAAAAGGGCGTTCGCTCAAAAGGTACGAATCACCCTTGCTACGGGCTTCTCCCTCTGGGTCTCAAAGTTATTTCTTGACCAGTATTTTCAACATCGATCATCAACAAAACACTGTATCCGCCACACTATATACCCGACAAAATGCGAAAAGAGCATGTAATCAAAGTGGTCGGGTGGTTGGAAGTGTCGGAAGTAACTTCTATAGTTTAAATCACAATATGAAAACGAGCTTCCAGATGATTTGTACTGCGTGCGCATACCTGCTCGATTAATACTTTTACAGTTGCTCGCGAGGCGATATCGTAACAATTCACGTGTTTCTCCCCTGTTTTGACTCTTAACAGAAGTGATGCCTTTAATTTATACTTTAAAGATGAACGATCAGAAGAATAATTATTTGGTTAATTATCACTCAATCGCATCGCATAAAACGCTCACATCGCATCCGACTGTGTTGTGTAAAAGTCTTTAGGTTGTTAAAACAGACCAACTTCCAAGTTATCAACTTTCTTAGACGCTGTGATATGTTGGGATTGTGACGCTAATAAAACGAACCCCATAAAGCATCAATGTAACGAACAGATAGGACAAAGTGAAACTTTTTACTCTTGAGTTCCAAATAAAAGTTACTTTCATTTCTGGAACACCCTAACCCATACAGCCGAGGTAACAGTCCTGTGTGAGTTTGGGGGGGGGGGGATGAAACAGACTAAGTACCCACACTATGTCTCCATTATCAGGCATTCACTTGACACAGATGGTAATTTCAATAAACATACATTTTTTTATTGCAAGAAGCCTGTATTGTCTTGCTTGAACAACCTGAAGCCATACTGGCACCGCACTTGGCAGCCAAAATGTCTATGTGGCGGACAACGCGATGGTGATTGGCTGTGAGTGGGTGATTTGATGGAGGATCAACCCATGGCATATCGTCTATTCGATCGCGCACCCTATCCGGTGGAAGACGCCGCTAATTGTTTGACACAGCCTGTGCAGAGTTAGTAAATTGGAGAGGCAGAGTCAGTAAATTGGAGAGGCAGAGTCAGTAAATTGGAGAGACCGAGTTTTGGTCGCAGCTGCTCAGTGGTTCTCTCCGAGCACACCGGCTTCTTCCACTCTTAAAATTGCCGCGACGTGGGACACTGGCCGAGACACTCTCCTCCTCCAATAAAAAGAAAATGTTACTTTTATGAGGAGTAATTTTTTAGGACAGAAATCTAGCCATGAAAAGAGCCATAACTCGGAAAAACATTCACTTAACCCTTTACCTAACATGAAAAGCAGACGACACTTGCCAAAAAAATTCTTGAATAACTAATTTTTTTCATTTTTTGTCTCAAAAACATAGGTTATGACCCCTCGTTGGAACGAGCTCGTTGAGCTCGTTCCAACAAGGGGTCATAACCTATGTTTTTGAGACAAAAAATGAAAAAATAATGAAAATTAATTGGCGATTTTTGAGAATAGCGCTGGCCGGTTTTGGCCGTTACGTTGGGTAAAGGGTTAACCAAAAGTTCCGTTCCATATGAGCACCTATGATCCATACTCATACAACATATCATTTTAATAAAAAAAGCCAATGAAAACGTGTTGTGATATGTTGAGGAGACATACTATTGTGATGGGCTTAGGACCCGAATAACACCATAATCACATCACAATATCACCTTACCGCGTTTGTCAGGAAAAGAAAATGAATAGAAAAACTTCATATCAATATGTGGAAATAAATTCACACACCAGCGGGAATAAGAGAAATGTACTGATGAGGAAAGAGAGTTTAAAGTCTAGTTTGTTTGTTCATCCGTTAGTTCCTTTGTTTGTTCGCTTGATTGTTTGTTTGTTAGAGATTAATGACACTTCCAAAAACCGGGATCACTTCGTGTCGGAGTTATACGAGTGGAGGAAGCCAGAGTACCCGGAGAGAACTACCAAGCAGCCACAAGCAACTTTGTCCGACACGCCAACTTACTAAACTGACACTAAACTAAGTAGAGATAGCAGCGGTTGAAGGCATGTGCACCAACGACGTACAGTACGCCTTAGTATACAACGCCACACTGCCCCCACATGGGCAGTCGAAATTAAGTGTCTTGGCCAAGGACACATCGCAGGTGCCGCTGGTCAGGATCGACATGATGATCCTTCGGTCCAATTCTTTAACAAATGCCACGCACACCTATTTAAAGTTATATATTTAACGTTATCACTTCGAATAAAGTAGAACAACAGAATCAACCTTTTGTTCAAATCAATCAATCAATCAGAGTCGGTATGTTTTATTTTTCAGATTCGGTTTCAATACGGTTCAGGAAGAAACCAAGGTTTCGGATCAGTTTTTCTTTGTATTAATAACAGACACTTCAGGTTCGTGTACGACTCACCACAAAAGTCCTGACTGTATTGAGTTCAGTGTAATTTCCCTGGGTCATTCCTATTGGTTCAAGGTGATCAGTTGCTAAGCCTATTCAGTCCGAAAAAACGCAATAAATCAAGAAAACAAACGAACAAAGTTCATCTGATCTATGTTGTGATCTCATTGTCACATTTCTCCCATACTGCCTGAAACGAGGGTCGGGTCAATAAGGGAGAAAATGTGACAACAGAAAACGGATATTCGCCCCTTTTCCAGATAGACTTCGTGACGCGAGTCCATGGTGATCGCTAGTACAGTTCCCTCCAAGCAGCAAGGTAGTTTGATCAGTTTATGCACAAACATGGTAAAATCGTTGGGCCAGTTTTTGCTGAGTCGTGAGGTTCGGTTTTCCGGTTTGCCACAAAAACCGGAACCGAACCGGAAAACCGGTTACAATCATTATAATAAGTAATCAAATATTTGTAGCTGAAGAAGAAAAAAAGGATTTTATGAACACTCTACTCCGCTTAGCATCACCTTAATACCATTAACACCAGTAGAGGAATTAAAGTTTGAAAATTATGGTTATTAGTTCCGTGGGTAGTGAGTGGATTGAGCCGTTCCAATGAGGGTTCAAATACCATATTTTGGAGGCAAAACTAAAAATCAAAATAATACAAATTAGTTGGCGATTTTTTTAATAGCGCTAGTCGGTTCGCAGTTGAGTTGGGTAAAGGTTTATATTACACATTATGCAATAAAAGAACCTAAATATTCGTAACGATTTGATTGGAAATTTCTAAACCTCGTTCCCTAAAATTGTTCATTTCGATATCTCTGAACTCGGATCAGAAATTTCATATTAAATCGATAATAATTAGAAATAATTTATAGCGTAGGACACAACTCTCACATCTCTTCGAGTGTGCAGAGGTTTTTTTAGGTGTGAAATGACAGAAGCTACTTTTTTCCAGTGTCAGTTTCATAACAACAACCCAATCAGAAACAGCAAATACAAATTGACACGGAACAATTGAAAGCATAAATACACGAGTTCATTCAATATAGGTTCAAACTTACCACACAAAGAATTTTCAGGGATGCCATTCTGTGAATCCTGAGTTAACGATGAACGTCTTAACGGAGTTTCTCTTTCTTCTTCTCTCCGGCTTCTGTCGCTTACGAACCGACACCCATCTTATATACCAACGTTAGACATAAGTCAAATACATCATTCTGACAAATTGCTGTGTTTGTGTGAAAGCATTTTTCTGTCAGGTGGGTGTAAGATATTTGGACACGAAAAGGAAGGCCACTGGCACGTTTCACAGTCTATTGAATGATACGAAAACGCGATATAATAATCAATTACCCAGGTGAATATATCAAATATTGTACAATAAAATACCACTATTCTTCTTCGCCAGGGTCACAACCTTACCATTAGATGATTGAGAGTTAGAAAGAAGAATAGACCATAAATCAAGCTTGTCCAAAATGCATCAATCCAGAACATATTTTAGAGTCAATCAGAATACCAATTAATAACTAAACAGCTCTCAGCAATTCGGTTACTATACATTTACTGATTGCAGTTTGCAACACCCTTTTTTACAGAATGTGTACGAAACGTCCGATAATCTGACTTTCTAACAAGGGTGCGGGCAGAAGCGTCCCTCCCATGCTCTTGGTCAGCGAGGACGACTGGAGGCAGAGAATTGTTATGAGGTTACAAGAAAACTCAATATAACGGCATTGGGGTACTTCTATATCGTCCATTGAGTGCAACAAGGCACCATATACAATCCTGAACTATCTTGAATGGATGTTCAGTCCCAAAGTATCCACTCCTCAAGCAAAATAATATGATCAGATATCTACCTACTGGGTAGACGAGTATAAAACCACAACCCCACGTGTACTGTATGCAGGTCTGAAAATAACTCGCAAACGATCGTTTAGGTTACGTGGGGGTTACATCAATTGTAAAATAGTCGAACGAATTGCAGGTTACGACAAAGTAATACAACATAACTTTATTAAATTGCTCATCTCGAATGTTTTTCAGAAAGACTTGAACACCAGTTTCGGAACTATCTCGACTCAAAGGTTAAGCACTGCACCACATTATGAATAGAATGGCATGCTGTTTCCATTGTAAACGAATTTCCGCCTAAATAAAAGCAACAACTAACACAAGCGTTCGTTGTTGCTATTTATTTTGGCACATATCCTGTCAATACGTACAGCATGACTGGCGTAGTAGGGGCGCGGTGGCTCAGCAGGTAGAGGTGCAGGCTGCAAGCCGAGAGGTCCTCGGTTCGACTCCCACCTGCGGCAACTGCGTTGTGTCCTTGGGCAAGACACTTCACCCCCATTGCCCATGTGGGGGCACGATGACGCCGTGTACTAAGGCGTACTGCACGTCGATGGTACGCATGTCTTCAACCAATCTAACCCTGCCTGTGCTGCAGTGCGGAGTTACGATGTTGGGGAGCTGGCAGCTGCTCGTCGTTGCTCGGTGGTTCTCTCCGGGTACTCCGGCTTCCTCCACCCGTAAAACTGTCACGGTCCTGATTAGCCATTGTGCATAAATATGTGACCTTAAACATCAATAAATAAATAAATAACTGGCGTAGTAAAACACAGAAGGCGGAGAAGCATCACAACGACTTTTCTCCACGGGTTACACCAAGCAATATAGCGTAACCTGCCAACGGGTTACGATATAAGTCCTTTATTTACATTTCTATATAATCTTTCCCATCCGGCCAGTTTGCTGCAAATGAGCCGGTTATTAAAGTATTCCATTTCTCTGGTGTATGTTCTGTAGCGCCCTGTAAATTTCAAGTTTCGAATCGAATCAGGCAGAGGATTCCGAATCGGACCAAATCTCACCGCTTTTCACTGGAAGAGCCTGGGAATACACAGGACGACACGCGTGTGTGGATGGTTTAATCGATATGGCAAGAGTACCAGCGCAGAAGGGTAGAACGGGAGATCGCAGGCCTCGAGTTTTATCCTTCCGCGATGGCACAATTGCCATATTGATTAATGCATTCACTCACGCCTGTCGTTCTGTGTTTATTGCACGCTTTCACTCTATCAAAATAATTATTAGAAGGACACTCAGCAATTCATTTGAAAAATATGAACAAAAAGAACACATTTTTCGGAAACCAAATTTGCGAGGGGAACCTGTGTTTCTATTTCGTCCCCTGAGTTCCAATGTGCTCTATGTGCCTACTGGCACATAGAACACATTGAAACTAGGGGGCGATTTTTAGCTGTCGCTAACGATGCAAATTGCGGTGCACGATTTGTAGAAAATTTCGTTGAAATTTCGCTTCTTCATAAAAAAAATAGTCCGTCAACGATTTCCGTTTTTTTCGCATGGTTTAGTGTTGCTGTAGATGGGGATTTCGCAGAACAGACGTGTTAATAACACTTTTAATGGAATGTCCAAAATACCAGTCTAACAGAATAAGATTCACCGGGAGTATGATGGGGAAGTGCGTTGGGAGAAGGAAGGACATGTGGTTGGTGACAAAAAGGTGGGGGTTAGTATGCTTATCGGAGAGATTGGGAAGTATGGGGCACGGGATGTCAAGCAGTTTGTCTCAGGGTGTTGGGAGGAGCGAGGAGGCGTGGGGATAAGGAGGCATTTGGGAACACATGGTTAATCAAGGCCTTCTCACCTGAGAACTGCGTCAAATCAGTGTCCGGCCAAAGTATATTATTATTATTATTATCAAGTTGCAAGATATTGCATATTATTACTACCGTGGATTATAACTCATAATGCAGGCCTTCAATAAAGAGTTTACATCGTGATCGGTTAGCAGGTCACACTGAGTAACGGGAAGGTAACCCATAAAAATAATGCGTTGTGGTGCGATTCTACCTTCTCTGTTTTACTGCATCACCCATGCTGTTTAGGCCTCAACATGATTTCCGCCAGAATAGTAACAACTAAAGCGCGATCACGCTTTGGCATTTGCTATTTATTCTGGTGGAAAATCTGTTAAGGCATAAATGGCATGCCATTCCACTAATATGTGCAATGCGCTACCAATGAGTCGGGGTAGTCCCGGGCAATTTTACACCAAACATTGCCTTGTAAGTTCCAAAATACATGAATACAAATTCCAAAATAACACAAAACGGTATGTAGTATTTAAATACCCATATACTGATAGAAAGACACTTTGAATGTAAATGTTATAAGTTGTCTCGACACATAATTACTTAACCCTTTACCCAACGTATGTTGAAATATCAAAATAGCAAGCTGCAATTATTTCCCACAATGCTATTGGGAATTCAACCGTGTTCCACAGAGCTCACTGACCTTAGTCAAACAAGACTGTCTTGTTGCATTTAGGGAAACATTTGCTGCTTGAAATTTCGGTATTTTGACATTAGTATGCAGAAGGTTAAATCACAGCTGTCTTGGTCAAGGATCTCTATAAACTGGAGTCTGATCAAAGAAACAAAAAACCTTCTTGAAACCATAAAGGTAGTTTCTCATCCTTTTCCCTGCATCTGACAAGGGCAGTTTTCAAGATTATTTTTCCACTGGATCCATATCTCAGGAGAATGCCTCAGGGAAATACTGAAAATGTGAATTCCTGTATGTTAAGTAGTATTGTTTGTTAAAAAATGTTTTTAGTTATCGATTTTTCCCACATTGCAATTTAAGCAAGGAAGTGAAATGAGCGACAGTGCCAAGCTGAAAGTCTTCAACACAAAGAAAACACATTATATTCGATAGCTGGGAAATTTCAGATTTCTATTGTTTCTACTTCCAGGCATTTGGCAGAGACAAAATAACAGCATTTTTGTTCAGTGGGAAACATGTTTAACACCAACTGCACATCAACATTACAATTAAACCTTTCATTGACCGGATTAATCGGAATTAGTTCACGGATAAAAATCTATCATCCTTGGTTACATGCAACTTAATTGTTCTTTATGCACAAATTCTGTCAATTTCAGAAAAATAACCCGACAATAATAATGTTAAACAAAAGGGACGTGTCCATCTCCATTAGCTCACCAACGCATGACATGCAATAAGCCAAGGCTTATTACAAATCTGCAAAAAATTGTCTGGTCAAAGGTTAATGTTGACTTATAATCATTCATCGGATGAATTTAACGCATATAAATATTATAAAATATAAAAGCCACAGCATACCGGTGGTAGCCTGCATTCATGTACATGCATAGCATAACAGGTCAGAATTTTTCTAAGTCCACACTTATAAAAAAGGTTAACATTGCATTAAAAATATCCAAAATCTCCAAAAAAATGTCCGGCCAAGGGTTAAAGTCGTCTTATTAATGCATTTAACACATATATGAAATATAAAGACACAGCATACCGGTGGAAGTCTCCACTAATGTATAGCAACACAGGTCAGAAATTTTCCAAGTCCACACTTACAAAAAAGTCTAACATTGCATTAAAAGAGTCCAAAATCTCCGAAAAATGTCCGACTAAGGGTTAATGTCGTCTTATATTGATGCATTTAACACATATAAGAAATACAAAAGCCACAGCATACCGTGGTAGCCTCCACTAATGTATAGTAAAACAGGTCAGAAATTTTTCAAGTCCACACTTACAAAAAAAGTCTAACATTGCATTAAAAAAGTACGAAATCTCAGAAAAATGTCCGCAAAGGGTTAATGTCGTCTTATATTAATACATTTAAAATATAAATGCGAAATATAAAAGCTACAGCATACCAGTGGTTGCCTCCACTCATGTACATGTATAGCAAAACAGGTCAGTATATTTCTAAGGCCATACTTACAAAAAAAGTCTAACATTGCTAAAACACTATAAAAATCGAAAAATATAACTGGGTAAGGGTCTTTGGGTAACTGTAAGCCATAGAAACAGTGTGAGGTGCAAAGTAACAGGTGGGGAAAGTCAAAGTGGACTCTTACAGTAAGTTTAATAAAAGTGTTAACGCCGACGCGCCTCGAGACATGACATAAGCTCACACAACTTCGTTGGTGAGCTAAAATTCAACAAACATCGTCCACATGTAAGTTATGGCACCAGCTCGAAGACCCAACTACAAATGTGTTCTAAAGCGGAAACGCAGTTATAAAAGAACACAAAGACTAACACTTTTTAGTGACTTACACTCAATTCAGACATTTAATGGAATAAATTTGGTCAGTGGAGGAAATTTTGTTCAAAAATGAGTTACATCTATATCATCATTCTTATAGTCTAAAATTGTGTTCATTTTTCAAACGAGATGATTTATTTTCAAACAAGTACATGTAAATCTAATACCACTGAAACTTCAGTACTGCTTTAGAAATACAGGATAACCCGAAATTCGCCCAAAAGAATGACATGTTATCTATGACGAAATGTATATTTGTTTATTAATTCATTTTTTTATTCATTTATTTATTGGTATTTAACATCACTTTCGGCATATCATGACTAAAAAATAAGAAAGAGGTCAAGTTTAGTCAATCGTTTACACATATGCTGCCCACTTTAGAGGACTGCAACACAAGGCGTTGGTCCCAGTACCTATTGTACCAATAACGCAGATATTACCGCAGTAAACAAGAACCCCCCCCCCCCCCCCCACACGCACGCACTTCCCGAGGTTGCCATGGGTTTGCTATGTCAAAAGTTGAAATTTATGGAATTTAAAAAAGAGTTAATCAAAGTTCGGTTGAAATCATAATTTACCGTGCATATAGGCCTACAGACTCACATAACTGTCCATCGTGAGGAACAACAAACCTTTCTGGAGACAAATTGTGTTTAACAACGGGTGATGACATTTTATTTAACGATGTCTCTTCTTCAATACAAGTTCCAAAATTAGATTGGTATAATTTTCTTTACAAATGCTTCTAGAATATATCCAGGAAATTATTCAACCAAGTTGCGTTTAGTCACTAAATCGTTTTCTTCTCGGCGAAAAAACTATTTGATACCAACTTTTACAAAGGTCCAGTCACTCACAATCATGTGTTTTCGTGAGCATTGAGTCCTGTTGAAAAATAGTATAATCTTCAAAATGCTTTTTTTACAGTCTGGCATTTTGAAATAAACGTCACATGACTAATAATCATTTCTAGACACCTTTCAAGGGTGGAAAACACACAGTACGATTTATTGGTTCCTTGAAAAAATGCCTGATAAGCTGTGAATGATCTCTAACGATTTACATAAGGAATCAACCTCTCAAGCCACTAGTCAAATTCTACAAGGAATTCGACTCTCTTATGGCCTGGAAACATTGTAGACCCAAGGTAGTCCATTGCCTATGTTTAGATTCACTCCTGCGAAATATTCCAGACGACTGATCTTAAAAAATCCAACAAAACATTCATCTTCTGTGAATCAATGCAAGAAATGTTTCTAATTCCAGTGTTCATTTGACCGATTCTTTGATGGCATTTACTATTGTGAATGAACCTCACCACAGCTGCAGTTTTATACTGCATTTTTCGCGGCTTACTTCGATTACCTGTGTTAAGATGTTGATGTTTTCAAGATAAATTAAGTACTTATATATAGAATATACCCATAGCAGCTTGGTGTACATTTGATACACCAAGCTACTTTGGGTGTATTTTGTTTATACCATGATCGTCAGATTAATAAGAGTTTAAATGTTAAATAAATCAAGATTCACATGAGCGCATCTGTTTTTGTTAACATGAGCCCCAGTGGGCGGTACTTCCACTGGCAATTTTATCGCCGAAACGAAATAGAAAACGAAACGCGCAAATTACGGGGCCTTTTTCATTTTAATAACATAAAAACATACTATTTCAAGTTATGGCTGCTTTATTAACACGACACAACGTATGTGTGTTAATAATTGGTATCTTATGAGGTAAACTTATTTAAAAACGTAATAAATAATTGCCGTGTTCTTCATTTCACTCTTCACGAGGCGACGAGTGATAAATTTAGACAAGCTTACATTCAAGGCGAGGTCACCAAAGGTCAACAGGGATGTAGTTACACTGTAGGTGTAAATTTTAACTACTGAAATCCCATTACTGGCGTGTTCACCACGGTTAGTGTGTAAAGCCAAAATTTATGTCATAGGGTCTGTATATATAGTAGAATAGGTAATTATGGTATCAAACAATATATCTAAATTCAACTGAAAAACTAAATGAAGTGAGAAAAAACACCATTTCGCGTAGCTAAACCCGCTATCGAGAAGGATAATCGCCACTCTAATTGGTGACGTAAGATTAGATTAATCGAAACAGCCTTTGAGCATATAGGGAAGAAAGTCAGAGTACATTTGAGGTGCAATCTGCCTGTGCAGTGAAGCTTCGTCCTATGAAATGTATGCGGAAATGGCTGAAATGTTCAGGAAGAATGAACAACTAATACAGCAAATCCCTGAAAACACTGGATATATCTTGTGTCAGAACCACGGGGACTCTTTCAAATCCAAAGTATACAAGAGAAGATGAAATACATCGCAGTAACAATATAATTAACCCAGTTTATACTGCAGAGGAATAATTAAAAGATACTTAGAATATAATCGATTGAATGGTGAACCACATCAACTATTTGCAAACAACAGCCCAAGTTCTAAAGCCGCCAAGTCAAATTCTGTGCAGAATTCGACGCTGGTGTCACCGCGACATGTTTCAAGACATTGACTTTCGATACAAAAGACTAATTTGATTTCATTTTTTTTCAAATTAGCATGTTTGTTTAGCATGTTTCTTCAGTCGTCGTGTAGCAGCAAGCCTCTTTCGTAGTAGTTATTGACAAATTATTCCTATTCAGTGTTTCTGCCCATTGTTAGTTTAAACTCTATTCAGTAATCTAATAAGGCATCTGATTAATACGCGATGAAAACTTACTTTAATCTTCATATCTAACAAACTTGTAATGACATGACTCATTTATTGTATTATATATATAACAATGTTCACAAGTTAGAGTTCAGTTACAGTTTGGATTTCCGAACGTTACTCTAATTGATATTATTGGGAAACCCGCGAGCTATTATTACAATTTTCGGATGTCCAACAAGTCCAGTTGTTAAATGTTTATTGCTGTTAGACATTTGGAATACAAGATTCGCTATTAAATTCTCATCTTTAATTTGTCTCAGAGTCATCAGTTGAACACCAAACTTACACAGCAGATACCGACGGTTATTTCCTATGGTTGTAACTGGCGAGAGAGTCCGCGGCTGGGCATCTTTCTAGCTTGTTTAAACGATCCGGGTGTCACTTGATAATCTTCATCTGGTTAAAATGTAAATGTAGTTGACACATCAGACTGGTGAGAATTTCACCACGTTAATATTTTCACGAAAGAAACAACCAACGCAAAAATCTCCTGTAAATAAGCTGCGAGATGAGCGACGTACAACGAAATTCAAAAAGACGAAAAACACTGAACAGCTACTGCAACAGACTTACAAGAATAAGAACATTACGTTTCAACAGAACTGTCATAAATCGCCAAAAGTCGTGGGGTCGTGAGGGGTCAGCTTGGGTGGATGAGGATCAAGGACAGGATAGACCTGTTGAAACTCGGTTATCTTAATTATTTTGTAAATCTCCCCGACAGCCTATGGTGTAAAGTAATGTTCCTGAGAATTTTCAACTCAAATATCAAGACGGGGTGGATGGTCCAAGTGAGGGAGCTAGTAGAGAACTACTCATTGGAGATCTCGGACCTCGACGTTGGGGCAAACCAGGGTAAAGAAATCGTCAGAGAAAGACTCATGCAGGATTGCAAACGTAATTGGCGAGAGGGGGTCCAATCAAAGAGGTCTTTGAGTGGCCTGCCGATTCTTCCCAATCTCTCCGATTAGCATATTAACCCTCTCCTTTGAGTCTCCCCCTAACCACATGTCCTCCATTCTCCCATCCCACTTCCCCATTATACTCCCAATGAATCTTATTCTTTTAGACTGGTACTTTGGGCATTCTAGAAGAAAGTGTTCCAGGGTCTCCACCATGCCCAAATTACACATCTGGCACTCCCTTTCACTGTCCTTCCCATTTTTTCCCCTCAGCTCCAGGGATCGCGACCTCATCTTGAACAACAGTGACCCCCAAAGGTGCCATCAATGTACTCTTCAAAACCTGGCTTCTCTTTATCACGCAGGCGGCCCCTGGCAGTCAAAAGTGTCGTTAAACGGTAAACCCCAATAGATGAATAATCGCCAGAGGTTAGTATTGGTGTTTTAGTGCTGTATCAGGAAAAGACAAAGACATACACAGGGACATCGTGTGCACGCAAACATTCACCGCTACCACTAAGGAGGCTGTGACTTTGGTAATGACAACATTAACGACTACCAGTGCTCAATCATCACTATCTATACGAGACTCCACCGTACAAAGAGACATTGTGAAAAAAGATGCAAAAGCAAATAAATCAACAAATGTTCAACTACTAAATTTCAAATCGTTTCCTCACAGACGGCATAAGCGTGACACGCATACCGACGTCACAACAAGCCCTGTAAGTTCTAGCTGCAAACATTCTCCAGAGATTTCAACCGTGACTGATAATGTTCTTCATTGTTATCCTGACGAGGGAGTTGAGGACTATGACGTTGAGGTTCAACCGGTGTTTAACAAACGAGAACTTAACAAGCCTTTGCAAGCAGTATATCGGTCGAGTGACAATACTAGGATTTTATGCTATCAGTTTCAAAATGAAGATAGGAAATACGTGTACTGTCTTACATTGTCACACAGATTCCGTAATAAATTACCCTGATAGCTTACACATGCCATTAAAATCAATATCAAATAAAGTGCCGATTCGGGACGAATCGAAATTGGAGCGGCAGAGATATATCACCGCGACAAGTTTCAAAACATTGAACTTAATCGATTAATCGTTGAGTCACTGCAATCACGATTTTAACATTACAATATCGCAATGTTTATTTTAGGCGATATCGACCATTACTCAATATTTCAGCGCACACTAAACTTTCAGCGCACAGAGTTGGATGATGAGCACAATAAAACTACCCTATGTTTTTTTTATTCATCGATGACATCATCTCCTGTATGTATTCGTTGGAAGCTCTCTGAGACGAAAATACAAGAGCTGTATTTTTTTTTATTTATCCAACAACATGTATTGGACTATTAGGGTAGATGACTTTTTCAGTAATGTGAATATATAATAATAATATTAGTAATTACCACAAAAAATCAAGACACCATACATATGGTTTTTCGCTGTAATGGAAACACTGCGCTGTTACGTAATTGTGAGAGTGTAGCTAGGCGTAAGGGTGCTTATAAGTAATTGAAAACTAAATTTGAAAATAGATGACAGATTAATCTCGATGTTGTTAAGAATCTAAAAATGAAACAATTTTAAAATTTTGTTGTCCAAAAGTACTAAGAGTTGGGCATAAATACGGATGGACACAAAGAAATGACATTTTTACACTGTTTTGATTTTTTGACGACATCGAAAATAACCTGTGACCTAATTTCAAGCTATGTTTCCCTTTACTTAATACCACCCCGAGGTGCTAAATGCATATAAGTAATAGGAACTTAGCTTGAAAATAGTCGACATGCTATTTTTGATATCGTCAAACATTTAAAAATTGTAATAATTCTTCAGTTTGATATTGTGAGAATTTGTTTAAAAAAATACGGATGGATAACGAAATAACGACAAAGCATTACATCGTTTAAATTTTTTGAAGACCTGTCACCTTTTTTCAAGCTAAGTTTCAATTACTGTTACAGCATCTTCAAAGTTCTACTGTTGGTAAAAACTTGTGTGTAAAACATACGGATAAATTTACTTTCCAAGTATGGAAATATAGGAGAAATACCTCACTGGATAGCTATCCAAACAATTGACTGCTATTAATGTGATACAATTATTAATCGCTTACCTGATGAAATCCCAGAAAGAAATCCACCTTCTTCACAGTTTGTTCGGTTGTCAGTTTAAAGAGTTCAATAACTTTCACAAGGAACCCTATGTACTCCGAAGTAATTGACGTTCTTAGAGCTGAAGAACTTTCCGTGGAGAGAGAGAGAGAGAGAGAGAGAGAGAGAGAGAGAGAGAGAGAGAGAGAGAGAGAGAGAGAGAGTCGATCCAATGAAAAGAGAACGTCGAGCTCAGTAAGTAGAATGGAAATGTAATTCTTTGGCAATCTGGTTGGCGTTTCAGGTGTATCTGGACAGTAGCTCCTATTGGAAAATATAAACATAGGCTGTCAGTACAGATCATACCACTTGGCCGAATGCACAAACTACAAACATAAACTCGCATAAGTGATGCTAAAAGAGTTTCCAATCATGTCATCCCTTTACCTACGTATGTGACTTTTCGAGCCACATTTAATAACATTTGTAAGGGGTTGTATATTCGATATCGTCAAAAATCTAACCAGTGTAATAATTTGTCATTTTTGTGTCGTCCACCCTATTTATGAACAGTTCTTCAAAATTTCGGACAGCAAAAATGGAACATTATTACGCCTTTTAGATTGTCGAAGATGTCGGAAATAACCGGTCACCTGTTTTCAAGCCAAATTACCTATTACTCATTACTTCCATACCCCCCCCCCCCCCCCCCCCCATCATCACCACCAATGTGCTATATAAGTAATGACAAACGAATTTACTCTGAAAATTCAAAAAATTAAACTCCATAAAATTCAAATATGCACACAAGTTAGATATCAAAATGAAGGTTGAGGTGTATAGTACACACAAAACATGCTTTTAACACGCATACTTGAGTGCAGGCATGAATAGTTCCTGAAAGTCTACTACCGCATTCGTATCAGAACGAATATAAAAATAATATTTCATGAGGGCACATCGTGGCCAAATGCGCTTAAGATATTCTAGGAAAAAGTGGACAATTCAAAACACTTCAAGATCAGTGACTGGGCGACATGGAGGAAAATGCCAATACGGCCTGCTTTTATTCTCGAAGAAGGACGCTAGGTTGTATTGTTTTTGTCACATGGTATTTGCTGACTTTGATCGGAAAATGGTTTCTGAATTCTAGGAAATTCAAACAAGGGCCATGATACCCTTTAAGTAATATTCCAACTACGCAGTTTTCTCAGATGATTTGTTTGTTGGTGGTTAACGTCACATATTTATGCACCATGGCTAATCGTGACACAACATGGAGATGAAGTCAAGTTTAGTCAATCGTTGATCAACATGTTGCCCATTTTAGAGGACTTTCACCCCAAGCATTGGTGACTGGGTCCTATTTTACTAGTAAAGCGGAACTGGTTTACCACAGTAAACAAGTGCTGCTTACTTCCCGGGGTTCCCACGGGGAATTTCTCAGATGAATGAATGATTTTATTAAGAAGTACAACATGAATACAAATATAAACCATAGACAGCAATATACATTGATCTCAAATACATCACTGCACTGCATGGAGATGACATATACACTAGGGCGGTCTTCCTCCCATTCCCAATAAACACACTTTAAATATGAAACAATCCTGACAACAGCATGTTTGTCAATGAAAAAGGGTGATGAAAGATTAATTTTTGAGGTGGTTCTCTAAAATATAAAAAATCATTTCCCTCGTTTTTATACATTGAAGTATTTTAGGTTAATGATGAAATGACCCAGCTAGGACCTACAGTCCGAGTACACTGGATTATTACAAGTGACGCGAAGAGAGTACAAATTTAAAAATTCCCCCGTTAGAGACCTTTTGAATAGTGATCTGGAACAGTTTTTGAACCGAGGGATCTACAGTATTCCACATCCTATGGAAAGTATGAATTGGAAGGTTTGCTGAAAAACAGAGTTCTCGGTTGTAGTGCGTGTAATTTACTCGACCGTCTAGTGTCCATTCCTGGAAGATTTGGATATATTCTGAAAATGTTCTCAAAACATTCAGCATCCTGCTGTATCAATCGTACATGAACAAGGAGTTTTAACAGGTCTGTGAATTTTAAAATACGCTTGTTACTACTAAATAGTGGGTCGGTATGACCATTGTATTTTTTGTTAAGATATAATTCGGATGGCTCCCTTTTGTAATTTAACAAGGTGCAACGCCACCGGTATCCTCAAACGGACGAAACTAACGCTAACCCCAACCCTGAACTGACCCTAACCTTAATATAAACCCCGAAAATTCGCAATTTGCCTCATATCTTAGTAATTGAGCTCAAAATATATCAAATAAGCTCATAATATTTCATTAAGCTAATAATGCCTGTCCGTACAAAAAAAAACTCTCGTAACTCCCGTATTATAGCGCGGACGGACGGACCCCATTTCTATATCCCCACAAACTTCGTTTTAGAGAGGGATAATAACCGTATTCAATTTTTAAACCTCTGCCGTCATATAATGAACAAATTATTACAAGGTTGATCTGGGTTGTCCACATTTCTCTCGTTGAAGAGACTAGATCAGCCAGATCAAAAACGACCTTTCAACACAAAGTTTTCTAAAACAGTACGAGCATCGCTTCACTGGGCTCACTTTATTGTAGGGGCTGGGGGTGGGCGGGGTCTCTATTAGGTGTTGTTTTACTCAAATACCGACATGAGGCTGAGAGGGATAGTAAATTAGACCTCATTGGGGGATTTTTTCATGGCCCTCATGCACTCAAAAGAAATGAGGCTATGAGGGATAGTAAATGAGGCCTCATTGAGGGCTTTTCACATAGCCCTCGTGGCCTCATACGGCAAAATATGGATTCTCCAGAAAGTATTCTTGATAGGTATCCTCAAATAATACAATACCAGGCCATAGGTATCTTCAAATACTGAAATGAGGCTAAGAGGGATAGTAAATTAGGCCTCATTGAGGGATGTTTTCATAGCCCTCATGCCCTCAAAAGAAATAAGGCTATGAGGGATAGTAAATGAGGCCTCATTGGGGGCTTTTCACAAAGCCCTCATGGCCTCATATGACAAAAAGGGATTCTCCAGAAAGTATCCTCGATAGGTATCCTCAAATAATACAATACCTGGCCATAGGTATCCACAAATACCGAAATGGGGCTAAGAGGGATAGTAAATTAGACCTCATTGAGGGATTTGTTTCATGGCCCGCATGCCCTCAAAAGAAATGAGGCCATGAGGGATAGTAAATGAGGCCCTATTGAGGGTTTTTCATATAGCCCTCATTGCCTCATACGACAAAAAAGGGATTCTCCAGAAAGTATCCTTGATAGGTATCCTCAAATAATACAATACCAGGCCATAGGTATTCTCAAATACCGAAATGAGGCTAAGAGGGAAAGTAAATTAGACCTCATTGACGGATTTTTTCATGGCCATCATGCCTTCAAAAGAAATGAGGCTATGAGGGATAGTAAATGAGGCCTCATTGAGAGCTTTTCACATTGCCCTCATGGCCTCATATGGCCGTGAGGGATAGTAAATGAGGCCCTATTGAGGGTTTTTAATATAGCCCTCATTGCCTCATACGACAAAAAAGGGATTCTCCAGAAAGTATCCTCGATAGGTATCCTCAAATAATACAATACCAGGCCATAGGTATCCTCAAATACTGAAATGAGTCTAAAAGTCGTATGTGCAAGTCACTCGAACGAGCAATTGCTCGATAGCACATATGCTCGATGGGCTTCGAGTCGTTCGAGCAACGGTTTATCAGTAACTGCTCGATAGCTAGTTGGCTTTGGGAATGATATAGGCTTTTGTAATACAGAAGGGAGATAACTCTGCATACAGATTATGGGAAATCAAGCAATCTGGTTGGTTAGTGTTAGAGCCAGTAAAGTGAACTGATTGGGTGATCTAGATAATTGAAACAACAAGAGTACTCGGAATAGGGTCAGAACTAACAAGAACAGACCAGAATAGCTAAATATAGTAATAATAAGCAAAGCTGTTCCAACTGAAAGGCTCTTCTACTCTACTGGAGTATACTCCAGAACAAACGAACCTGGCCAGGAAGACGAAAACTACTGCATAGATAGATAGAAGCAGAGAATTCTGAAATAATTCGAAATAGTACAACTTGAGTTGTTTGTGGTAATTCTACGAATCGGGAAGTTAATCCTGTTCAATCGAACACACCCTTCGAACATACCCCTATCCTATAAGAAGGTTTTAGGTCACATAGCAACCACGTGCTACCATAGAAACCAGATGGCGGCCTCCAGTATACAAAATGGACGACGGAAACATGTATCACCCTAACAACACGCGCTGCGCATGCGCACTAACACCACGTATCACTATGGAGATGACGTCACAAGATGGCCGCTCAGGCGGGTTACCAGGACAACACAACATGGCGCCACTGGACCACGTGGCATGACGTCACTTCCGAGGTCCCCCACCAAGGTCCCCCCAAATATGACCTGAAACGTGCGAGACATACTACTATGATTTTTTTGATTCCGTGACAAGTGGCACCTCTAATAATGCACTCATAACACGACTTGGTACAGGGGAGTAGCCAGGTTAAATGGAGTGGGGGGATAAAATATCCCTTTTTTATTCTACTTTATTCACCCCTTGTTAGATTAAGAATATCCATACCCTTTAGATGAAGATCTATGGGTCTAGGCTCTTCCTTGGGTACACAAATTAACTTTTCATGGCAATGGGAGCACCGTGAGTACTTTTATTTTAATACTCAAGTACCCAGAATGTGAAGGCATAAAAAAATTTAGCAAAATGTTTACACCACCACTGAAATTTTCTTCAATGAACACTTTATTGTCAGAGGATTCTCAGATGATGCTATTTTCACATGAATACCAGGTGATCATGTGATTTATCCCATAAATACCAAGTTGATCATGTGACATTTGAACATTGCGCATTAATATTACGCACTAAATTCGATTTTCAAGTGCCTATATTTGCATTCTGTAATTTCTGTTTACGTTGTATAAATAGATGTTTTCTCCAACTCGAGTGGGAGTTCACTTTAGGCAGTCTTCTGACAATTTACGGGAACTATTTTGTATCAAAAACTATGTTGTTTTGTTTCCTTTTTAAGAAGAGAACTTGACCAAATTATGGCTAGTTAAGGCGGTGCCTTTTAGATACGCCAACTCGATATCCTGTCCGGACATAAATTAATTTTGTTTTCTGAAGGGAATAAAAATACATAAGAATTGAATCATGACTGTTCGAAATCCACGAGGTGATGAAACAAATTGATCACGCGCAAAGTTACAAAATTTTCACGTGATCAATTTGTTTCATCACCTCGTGGATTTCGAACAGTCATGATTCAATTCTTAAATGACCCAAGAAGTATCAGGCTAAGAGTACATGAACCAGTACGGGGGTTTCGGGCATACATGTGGGTGAGGGTGAGTTTTTCAGAAAAGTGTGTGTGTGTGGGGGGGGGGGGGGGGGGGCAAATCTTATCCCCTCACCCAGTTACGCCGCTGACTTGGTATATAAATCGAATCATCCTATTTGTTCATTGTAACTGAAAAAAACGTGTGCACAGAATTTGAAAACAAAATCCCTAGCGAAGATATGTGTGCATTCTTTTTCTGTCTGTAGATCATGTTACCACAGTGGTATGGCAGCGTCATTTAATGACCGAAAAATATTCAGTCATAACATGCAAGAGAAGAAACATATCATGACGTGATGAGAAATGACTCACGTTTTAACTCCAATTTTTAGGTATGATTATGTAACTTGGACATACCTTTTCAGGCTCGATGGGCGGTAAATTGCTTAATAAGTTACAAATGGCAACACAGCAGGGTTTAGTGCTTTTAGACCTCACCTTGTCCCCTTGTTTGTGTGTTGCAAACCTGTTGGCTTCCAAGGGACTGTTGTGTTGCCAACTCAGTGTTTTTCAAAAAGTACATCAGTAGGTAATAAAGGCCGATTCCCAGCCACATGTACAAGATTTCGTACATGTACACGTACATCGATGTACACCTCCATAGAATTTAGTGTTAAAATCGTGTGCAGGTAGACGATTTGTCGTGTTTTATGGTGGCCTAGAATCGGCTTTGCCGATTCTACACCATTGGATTCTATATACAGAGTGAAAAAATGTATGAAATTTTAAGAAAAATGAGGTGGATTGTCTGCTACAGAATCAGAAAATGAGTTTCCCCATAGGATTCAGTGTTAAAATCGCGAGCAAAAAACGTGTTGTCGATTCTGTAGCAGCGTCGAAAAGTGGTTTGCCGATTCTGGGCCATCCCTGTCTGTACACGATTTTAACACCGAATCCCTATGGCGGCATACACGGAAATCCATTTGCGGATTTTACATCAGAAATCGACTTGTGTACAGTACACGGAAAAGAGGTGGCCCCGAACCGGCAAACCCACTGCCACGTTTCCCGAGGAAATAAAAAAAAAGTGATGATATATATAGGAGAGAAAAAAAAATATATAAATAATTAGTTATTTAAAAAATAAATATATCAAATCGAATAGATAATAAAAAAAAAATACGTAAATCATGAGCGCTTCCCAGATTATTAGAGCAAGGTTTCTTTTAAAAATGCTGATGAGAGCCTACGCATTCTGTGTGAACGAACAACTAGGTCGCCTCTTGTTAGAACGATGCGTCGGATGTTGGGATCACCTAGACTTCGATCACTAGAATCATTCGTGTCTTTCGATGGAAAGGGAAGATATGGTTGTCAAGTATTTCGAACCGGCGTTCGAACGCGTTCAAATCGACGAAGTGGTCGCGTTTTGGAAGAGATTACTCTTCTGTAAGGATCGATGCAAGCCCACAGTTTCGGAAGAACTGAAATTGGCGCGTAAAAGTCTGACTTTAGAAGACAAGGGATGCGTCATGAAATTATTGTTCAATGATGCATACGTCTAAGTTTCCTCGTTGATATAAAATAAGGGAGAATAGAAAATAAAAATAAATACACACATAAATTTTTTATTTAATATTAGAAAGGAAAAAAAACAAAAATGAGAACCAGAAATAAATTGTATCTAATGTTAGATGACGACGAGGATGAAAAAAACACAAAAATGAGAACTAGAAATAAATTGTATCCGAAGTTAGATGACGAGGATGAGAAGCCGAACATCGTTTTGCACCGTCGCTAGAAGAAAAAGAAAGAGGAGAGAGGTATCGCATCGATCAAATCAGTAGAATCCAAGAGTATCTAACTCGAGAGAGAGATTCTCGCCATTCTCCCAAGAAGAAGTATTTGCGTTTCGTGAAATTCGTCAACGCGATCGACACGACACTCATCATGATTTCCATGGGTTTACACGTGGCCGGCATCGGAGTGTTGTCAACCGCGGTCGGCATTCCGATCGTGTTGACCGTAGAAGGAGTGGCTCTCGCCGCCGGATTGTTTAGCACGCTCGGAAACTTTTTGAGTAGGAAATTATATCTGAAGGCGAGGAAACATGACAAGATTCGCGTCTTGGCCGACTCCAAGATTGACACGATATCCGAAATGATCTCGATGGGTTGAAAGACGGTAGGATATCGGACGGAGAATACTTCGCGATATTGAGCGAGAAAACGAAATACGATGCCATGAAAGAAGCCGTAAGAATCAAGACTCGTCAGATCATCAAAGAAGAGATGAAGGATTCTCTCATGGAAAAGGGGAGGAAAGAGGCCAGGGAGGAATTCAGTAAGATGATAGAACTCAAGAGCAGCGATTGAAAAAAAATATATATATAATAAGAACAGAATTAATTAATTATTAAATATTTATATAAAATAAAAAACGAAATAAATTTAAATAACTCTTAAAAATGTATTGCGTAAAGTGTAAGAGAGTTACCGAGACGAGTAATTCTCGAGAAGTACGAACTAAAAACGATAGACAGATGCTTCGCGGAATTTGCGATGTGTGTGGTTCTATCAAGACTTGATTTGTCAAAAAAAAGAACGCGAGCAAAGGTAAAGGCATCGTGAATAAAATGATCAATAATCTACCTTTTGAAATGCATCTGCCTGGTCACAGTTTCACGGGACCCGGAACGAAATTGAACAAGAGACTCAACACCGATCTGACTCCTAAATCTTGGAGCAAACCTGTGAATAGGGTGGACGCGGCCACGTATGATCACGATCTGTGCTACGCCGGACATCCAGACACCAAGACTCGCAACGACGTCTGCAATAAAAACATGTTGGGGAAATTGAGAGGCATATCGAATCCGACCAGGAGAGAGAAGATAGAACGTTCGCTGGTCGGCAATCTGATCGGTGTGAAACGTCGATTCGGATGGGGATTTAAAAAAAAAAACAGCGCATTGGAAAAGAAGAAGAAATGATTATTGACGAGCGAATTGGCTGAGGAGTTACACAAACCCATCGTGCGTAAATTTCGAAAGAGAAGGGTGTTCGTGAAGGGTCTGGATGATATTTGGTCTGCCGACTTGGCCGACATGAGATCGTTTTCGAGGTGGAACGAGGGTGTCAAATATCTATTGATGGTCATCGACGTGTTTTCCAAATACGGTTGGATCAGAGCTTAGAAGAATAAATCGGGACCTTGCGTCACCTAGGCTCTGAAGAGTGTGTTCGGCTCGTCTTCTCGAAAACCAAGTAAATTGTGGGTGGATAAGGGAAAGGAATTCTACAACAAGCACGTTCATCGATTGGTCGACCTCTACTCGATCGAAAACAAAGAGAAATTCAGCGTGGTGGAACGTTGGAATCGAACGATAAAGGAAAAGATGCACAGATACTTCATGGCGAATTCGACCAAGAAATACATATACGCTCTGAATGGTCTGGTCAAAGATTACAACAACACGCGACACAGATCGATCAAGATGACTCCTGTGGAAGCTAGCGATCCTCGAAATGAAAAACGGGTCTATACGAATCTATATCCTGAAAGATCTAAGATTAGGAAGAAGTCTAGAATGCCAAAATTTGCGGTCGGTGATCGAGTGAGAATCTACGCTTATAAGAAGCACTTCGAAAAGGGTTATACTCCTCGATGGACCTCGGAAATCTTCGTGATAATCAAAATATTTCACACTGATCCGGTGACTTACGAAATCGAAGCTTTGGATGGAGAAGAGATCATCGGAAAGCTTTACGAACAAGAATTACAGAAGACAAAGTTTTGATAAGAAAACAAATTTCTTTTATTTACTCTCTTTAACATTTTCTTGTTTACACACATATATATATAAGAGAGAAAAATAATAAAAAAATAATTAAAAACTATTTTTCAGATAAAAAAAAAGCAAGCTAATTAATAAACAAAAAAACAAAAAATCCTTCAAAAATGACAAATACACTAGATATAGCACAAAGCATAGTGAAAGATGAAAGTATTCAAGAATATGAAATTCACGAATACGAACTTGTAACCGGAACGAGTTTGAACAATGCGGGAGAGATAAGAATCAACGTAGAAACTCAAGATCTATTCATAAATCCTAGCGAGAGTTACATAGTGGTGCAGGGATGTCTCACCAGGGAAGATGGGAGCGACTACGCCGACAACGACACGGTTACTCTAGCCAATAAAGGCATCATGCACTATTCAGTAATATAAAATACATGCTATCCGGACAAGAGATAGAATCTGTGTTTCATCCCGGTCAGGCCACCACAATATTCGGACTCTTGATGTATCCTGATGATTTTTCGAAATCCAGAGGACTTAATCAGTTGTGGGTGAAAGACACCGTCGACCCTGCTAGCGCCGGCGCCGCCTTGATATTCGACTACGTCGTCAAGACGTTCAGACCTAAAGGAAAGTTTTCGTTCAGGATACCTTTGAAACACATCTTCGGTTTTGCGGACGATTACAACAAGATCATGTACGGATTCAAACACAATCTGACGTTGATTCCAAAAGGAGACGACGACGCAGTAGTGAGACTCACTGCGACCAATGCGAGTAAGATAACTCTACACAAGATATCGTGGTTCATTCCACACGTGGAGCCTTCAATCGTGGAAAAAGCGCATCTCTACAAGATCATAGAATCTAAGAGTAAATTACCCGTGGGATTTAGAATGAGACAGTGCGACACGGCTAGCATTCCTCTCTCCACGAATCACTTCGATTGGAGATTGACGGTGTTTCATCATGGTTGCGCTTCAGACCGATAGGGACGGGTCTCAGGAAAAGAATGCGTCGCTGTTCGATCACTGCCATTTGAGAAACATGCAAGTGTTTCTGAACGCCACGAGATATCCAGCAATCGATTACAATGCGTGCTTCGACAAGAACGATTTCTGCAGACTGTACGGCGATGCCGCTGATTTTAGAAAGAAGTATCATGGTCTAGATGAATTGATGAGCAATCCTAACATATCTCCCGGCGAATACAAGTCGATGTATCCCATGTTCGTATTCGACGTCAGTAAACAGAGTGAACGACTCAAGAGTAGTGTCTTAGACATTCAGATCAAGATGCAATTCGATAGGAAAGTGCCGAGAAAAACCGAAGCCTTCGCCCTGGTCCTGTCGGACAGAGAATAACAATTCGAATTGGATGGAAATAAGATGTCGATCATTCGATGAGAGATAAGAGTGAATAAAAATAAAAACAAAAAAAAAATAAAAAAAGTAATGAGTAATTATTAAAAACAAAAAACAAAAAAAAAAATAAATAAAGTAATGTGATCTAGAGAGATTGAACATCTTTCTAAATCTCATTACTTTTTTTTTGTTTTTAATAAATCACACATTATTTTTTTTTAATTAATTATTTTCCACGCGTTCACTGTTTGTTCAAAGGAACTAGTTCGATCAGTAGACTCACCACGGAAGTGGCGGCTTCGGGATTATAGGTTTTCATAACGAAATTAATCCTGTCTCCGGCGTTTACTTTGAGAGGCATGCCGGACGTGCTAACATTCGCGTGTTGATTCTCAGTCTTTTCGACACTATCTCTTATCACTCTCTACTCCATTCACCATGAGATTGACGACCGCTCTGTTATTCAAATCTGAGGAAGCCAGACTCATTCGAAGGATTTCACCTCCCAGCGGCATGGGATATCCCACCTGACCATGTTTTGATCCGCTACCTCCAATTCCAAAAGACCACTCAGCTTTTCCCTCATCTAAGGTGCCAGCCTCCTCGGCCCACACGGTGTTCAATTGTCTAGCATATTTGACTTTCTCCACCACCGAAATCAGGGTGCAGGCATCCGGCCTGTTCACGGGATCTGGTAGATTCGTGAGCGCGTGTCCACCCATGTCTAGTTTACCTTCCATGATGTCGCCCTTCATCCAGACCGACTTGTCGTCCACGTATTTCCTGCTGACTGTGCTGGAATCGAATTCGGGATCATGACTGAGTCCGAATAAATTCTCACCATTCATGTCGATACCACCCTCCATGGTTCCACCAGTTTGTGTGTTCAGGTACAGATCGTCCACTTGCAATTCTAGGTATTCTTGTGATCATATCACGGCAGAATCTACGTAGCCCTTGTTGACCACGGTTGAGTCCGCATCCGTGTTGTCGACCTTCGACAGATTCAATATCTTGTTGAATCCCGCATTCAGATCCGATTTCATTTCTCGTCTGTCAGACTTTCTCTGATCCAGATCCTTGGGATTCATGGGAGTGGCCACGTTCATTATCTTGTTAGAATTGGCGTTCAATTCCGAGTGAATCATTTTCTGGACGTATCTATTTCTCAGGTGTTCGCTGAATCTCGCGTGAGAGTCGTCTGCGTATTTCTTGGTTGCGGCATCAGTGGGATCTATGGGATTCGCGACGTTCACCAAACATTTGGATTTCAGATCGAGATCGTCGGTCATGGTTTTATCCACATAATTATCTAGCATGATTCGTTCGAAATCGGCGTTCCCCCTGTCGACGTATTTTTTAATCCCAGCATCTGCAAGATCTATCGGCTCGGGAAGATTGTAGAGCTTCTTATCATTCATGTTCAAAGGTTCCTCTCGAGGTTCGTATCTCCAAACGTAACGTTCATCCAAGTTGGCAACGTCGTAACCATCGTCGACTTCGAACGTCTTCCTCTTCTTTCTTAGGTTGACTTTTTCGTCGTCACTTCTACCAAATTTATCGACTGGCATGTTGTTTTGAGATTTTTTGTTTTTTTAAAAGAAATATATTTCAAAACGCAGTTTATTAAAAAATGAATTATTTTATTTTTATTTTTCGTTTTTATTCGATTAAAATTTTTTAAAATAATTTTTTTATCTTTATATATACTATAAAAAAAATCTCTCTCTAATGTAAATCACTGAGAATGTCTTGAAACCGATCTCTTTCAGACCATCTCTTGAGAACATAGAGACAGAGGTGACCGCAAAACACTTGATCTGGTAATTGCACTCGTTCCATGTTGTAACGAACCATCGATTTGTTGAAATAGTTCTTTATTTCTTTCGGCGGCGAGATTCCATAGCTGTCGAAATAATAATTCTTCTTCCCGTTCTTGAACCATGCCACCCAGTGAGTGCTTTCACCCCCCAATAAATCGTCTAGATTTAAAATTCCGCATTCTGATTGTCGAGGTCTTCTCTTCGGCAAGGCATCTCTGGAAAACACGCCTAGAAAATCTTTGATTTTCAAATCCTTCGCCGCATTTGACAGATTGATATTGGATAGGGGTTCGTTAGCTAAGACGACACCTTCTACAGATATCTCTATTTTCTTATTCATAAATGCGTATATATATTTTTTTTTTTTATTTATTTATTTTATTATAATTCACTAAAATGACGTTATTTTTTTTTTTTTTATTTTTCTTTTTAAACTAACTCTCTCGATGTCTCTATCGATTTCTATAATTTCAAATCCATCTAATTCCTCTTGATTTTCTGGAATCCTATCATCCTTACTCATATCTGGAATCCTTTCATCCACAATCATATCTGGAATCTTATCATCCACAATCATATCTGGAATCTTATCATCTACAATCATATCTGGAATGCAATCATCCACATTCATATCATATAAAATTAGATACAAAGTCCAATGTCCGAGTGCTAAAGTGTTTATTTTATCGTCTAACACGAATCTCTTATCGTCGTCGGCCGTCAGCAAAATCTTGTTGACTATTTCGGTATCTAAGTCGTGATTTTCGCTTCGAATCGATTTCATAGTCTTATACACCGGACCACCTCCTAACAGACAATCTTTATACTCTTGGAAAGAGATGTTTTTCTTCACCACGCATGCTTTAACCCCTTTACACTTCTTGATCTCGTCATCTTCTAGACGATAAGCATACAGTTTAGGTCTCAAGCCCACGAATTCGACGATTTGTTTACCACCACTCTCGTCCTTAAATTTACCCAACACCTTCTTGTTATTGTTCAATTGAATGTTGGACGGGTGATCGATGGGATAATTGCTCGTGTCGAACCATGCGGCCATGTCCGGAGATATATCTCGGTAGACGTCTTTCGTCTCTATCTCGTAAACTAAACTGTCCATGTTGGTGAACAGTAGTTTGGCTATATCACCAAATTTTCGTTTGATGTAATCGTAGTGAAACTCGTACATCAATCGCTTGCTGATATCTAAGATGATCGGTCCGACATAATACGCTTTGTCGAACATCAGGTGCGTCTTTTGCATGTGAACGGCCACTAGATTTTCGTCGAATATGGTTCGGTGTTTGTAATTGGGTTTCGCCACTAATTTTTTAGCTCTTTTCTCAGACGTGATGAGTCAAACGTCGGTTCTCTTCCTGATGTTTTCCATCGATTTACCGTACACGCAGTTATTCATGAGTTTGAAGAAATCTTTTTCGAAACCATTCTCAGCTCGAATTCTGAGATTCATGTTGAGATCGATGTATTTTTTCGTCCAAGGCTCTTCATCGAATCGAATGATGCGATGTATGTTGACTAATTTCATCCCGTAATCGACGTATTGTTTCAAATTCTTGCTGTAGACAACGTCGTTACGTTTGTTAAATAAATTGGGAATGAGTTTTTCCTCGTCTCCTTCATTCGCTTCCATTCGTTCGGGAGCAGGCGGATAATCGTTGTGTAGATCGTGTAATTCTTCCGGATAGTTCAAATCGACTTCTAAAATGCAAGGATAGTCTCTCCATTTTTGCATCTCTTCTGGTTCCATCACCCATTCGAAATTTCCAATCAGTAAAGGATGACTCATAGCCCAACCATACAGATTATTAGCATCCCAATACTGTATGTATTTATTCGATCATTTCGAATCAAAACCTTCTTTCATGTAGGGATTGTTAGCTTCAGAATATCTGTAGGAGATCATTGAGACGCCACCTCTCGCAGCCCTTTCAAACATGAGCAACATGTTCACGTTGGATAATAATTCCAATTGAACTTCGGTGGTCTTCAACAGAGCATCCCACGCCAGACTGGGTGCGGTGAAAATACCAAGCGGGATCCAGATCGTAATTTCGATGACAGACGTCTCGAAAATTTTCGAACACGTCTGACAAGAGCAGAACGTCGGTCTTCAGATAGAGATTGTGATAATCTCTCATGGTTTTCATATCGAATGATTTCCACATGTTTTTGGCGTGTTCGTAATTCTCGTCGGAAATGTCGGATTCGTATAATTTCGAATAAAAATCTTCTTTCGAAGGTAGTGCGGTGTCTTCAAATCTCTTTAGATCATTCATGTAATCATAAGGATAGACTCTTTTCCTCAACATGATGTCTACTCATTCTCTGAAATGTTCGCTCGTGATTTTAAATTTATCCTTACTCATGTTATCGACTAATTTTTCCAGAGCGGTCGACATGAATTTAAAACTGTCGATGAAACGTATGCTTCTACGAATGGATTTCATTTTTTCTTCCAACGTCTCTCCATCGATTACTCTTTTCTTCTCCATGAGCTTCCATTTCGTGAAGGAAATGTATCTTTCTTCGCTGTTCGCGATGCAATTTAATTCTTCATGGGAAGTGCCGAGATTTTTCACGAACAGATGACTGTAGTAACCCGAGAGATTGTGAAATATCACCGGATAGAAAACAACGTCTTGATATTTTAAATTACACTTGCTGTGAGACGGACCGCGATATAGACCAGTGTAATGATCATGGTCTCTGACCTTCTTATTTTCCTCCAAATTCTCGTCGAACGATTGTCTGCATATGTGACATTCGGTGGCTCTGTTATTTTCATCCTGCTGCTCTCGCATGAAGATCATTTTCGCCGGAGTTTTGAATTTGTCGTATAACATTTGAATTTTCGATTCTAACTCTTCCACGAACCTTTGAGCCACGTCGTCGTCTTCACACTGTTTCGTGTAGGTGAAGGGACCCATGTCGTGTTGCGAGTCGAAAGTGCATTTCACATAAATGCAATAGCCCGAAGGTATGTGTTTTTGATATCTTTCGATGTAACTTTGAAGAGCGTTGGGTTGACAGGAACTCATTTTCACGGTGAAACATTCGAAATCGGCGTATACGATGAATGGTACTTTTAACCTTCTATTGTGATTTTCAAACTTCATGATGGGATTGGGTTTGGGCATTTCGATGGTGACACCTTGATTTTCGTTGCAATATTTCTGATGTTTCGCTAATGATTTTTTGCTCTTAAACATATTCATGCAGTTGCAACATAAACATATCTTATGTTCATGTTTATTATTTTGTCTCGACAGTAATCGGCTCGGATTTTTAACCCAACAATAATGAAGATTGTCACCATTCAAAATCAATAATAAAATAATCGTCTTTTCTCTTTCGAGATACAAAGTCTTCTGAGAGGATAGATCGTTCATTTTTCATCGTCGTATCCCAAGACGTTCACCGCTACAGTGGGATTTTGAGCCTCAAAACGTTCGATGTGTTTTAACTCTGTTGGAAAAGGCACTCCGGTCCAATCAAGATTTTTAGAAGTCTCTTCGTAACAAGAAACTCTATAGGAGTGCATTTTGACAGGGTATAAAGCGGAGGTGACTGCCCATTTAAAACACTGATCATCTTTATTTCACACGTTGATCACAGCATTTTTTTTTTAGCTAAGAAATATGGTAATTCCACGTAGGAAGACCCTTTCAACGAATCGTTTTCAGTTATATGAATTTCGAGTTTCAACACCTCATCGAACATCCAATTACTACCTTCATGTTGATAATTCGCGAGAGACGTTAACATATTGTCTTTCATCTGTTCGAAAACGTCCGATAAATCTGAACCTCGAAATACGGGTTCGATGTTAGATCTGAAATATGCATTTTTCACGATGCTCTTGCCGGACTTCATGTCGATTTTATTCATCATGCAATGGAGTATCATATTAATTTTTAGTCCCATGTTCATGTATTTGCGAAACAAATCCAATACTTTTTTCTTCACCCGTTCCATGAACAATTTCAGATCGATTTTCTTCAACAAGGGAACCACGTCGAAAGTTTTAAAAATGCCTTTGATCACACTCTTCCGTTCTACGAGCTTCGATTGGAATAGTTCCATGGTGAGTCGTGCTAGATATTCTTCTCCTTTCCCTTCGTTCATTGCTTGTCGAATTTCGCTCGATATATCTCGTTTGTCTAGAATCTGAAGTGCATCACTCGTTTTCGTTTTAGTTTTTCTTTTCTTTTCTTTTGAAACTTGAAGTTCTTCAATGGCTTTATGTTTAGTCGTCTTCTTATTTTTCACAATCGAAACGTTTTTTGTTTTTTTTACGTCGGCATTTTGATTCCTTTTACTATCTTTTTCTTCTTCTTCTCATTTTTCACAACCGATGCATTTTTTGACGTCGTTGCTATCGACATTTCGTTTGCCTTTCCATCGTTTCACAAATATTTCTGTATGACTTCAATTTTTTTTTTTTTAGTTCGATGATTTCTGAAATGTGCAATTTTTAATAGTTTACAAATCTCATTTAACTGAGGTACGGTTTTCTCATTTAAATTTTCCATTTTTTTATCTGTTTGCTCCATTTGTAAGAATATTTTTTTTTTAATTTTGTATTTAAATAATTTGTTAAAAAGTTTTGTTTTTACTCTTTATATATATAAAAAAGTTTTTTAATTTCAATTTTTTATTTAATGTGAAAAAGATTTTTTTTTTTTAATTTCAATTTTTTTCTTTAATGTTTTTTATTCAAAACAATTTACGATCGCTTTTATTTCTTGTTCGCAAAACGAACACGTTTTCTCGTCTCTAGAATAACATTCCTTACAATAACACAAATGTGCACACGGTAGAAACAAAACATTAGCGGATTTGTTTTCGCAAAGCAGACACATGTTCATATCACCCGACTCCTTCTCAACAGATGATAACTCGTCTGCTTCTTTCATGAATCGAATCAAATCTTCTAAAGTCAAGAATTGAGATAACGTCTTGTTTGCGTAATTCAATGTATTGTACAATTGTTCCTTCGTGTATCCGGATTGTAAAATACCCCTTAATAAACTCTCGTTTTTATTTCTTTCCCATTCTTCGTTTTCAATTGTAATCAATCCCAATGACTGGATCTTCTTCAAATAATTGCAGCGACCTTTGGTATTATTTATGTGTTCTACCAAAGGTCTGTCGTGAGGTTCCCAATTCATTAAATGTATGTTGCAACAAAAACATTTAACTCTATCACTTTTACCCACATAAATGAAACCCGCAGCAGCTAAATCTTTGGGATTTGAGCAAGATGCGAAGGCCAATTTTTAAACGTTTGAAGTCTTGCACGTTCTAAACTATAATTCGGATGTTCGGACTTGATCATTGTTTTTACCTCAAAATTGGGTTTGTAAGAATATTTTTTTTCGAATTTTGTATTTAATGATAATTTGTTAAAAAGTTTTAAAATTGTTTATATATGTTTTAATTCCTTCAAAAAGAATTAATCAATTTTATGTTCTTAACATGAAAAAAAAATTGAATTAATATGAGAAAAAAAGGATGTTAAAATTTAACTATTCATTTATATATATATAAAGAGAAAAACAAACCTTTTTTTAACAAATTATTATTTAAATACAAAATTTAAAATATACATTATTTGCAAGAATTCATAAAACAAAAAAAACCCCAAATAATCGATCATGACAACAACACCTAAAAGATGCGAATTGAAATTGAAACAAGTCAAAGCGTGTAAGAAATTCGGTTTTAAAATCTATACATTACAACAACGCGATCCCATCAAATTGAACGAGGTTGAGATGGAGGGCTTAGAGCGCTACTACAACAAATATCAGATGTGTTTGAAATTGGATGAAGCCATGCTCGATTTGTTTTACGAGTACCAAAGCGATCTGGTGAATATCATCGTCGCCGAAGACAGAGAATTCGACAAGGACGATTTGTCGTTGTTCTATGGAATTTACATATATCCAATAATCTCACTCAAACTCGTGGACAAATCGGGTGGTGAGAGTGCATTCACCGATGTACAAAAACTCAAAAGAGTAAAGATAAACATTCAAGACATTTTCGTAAAAGGAAAAAAGACGAATGTCAACATGCTAATAATGGACTTGGAAATATAAACAATAGAGAGATTGATTTTTAGCAAAGAAGAAGGAAAAAAAAAAGTAGTGAGATCATCTTTAGATCTCATTACTTTTTTTTGATAATTTGTTAAAAAGTTTTAAAATTGTATATATATGTTTTAATTCCTTCAAAAAAAATTAAACAATTTTATGTTCTTAACGTGAAAAAAACTGAATTAATACGAGAAAAAAAAGGATGTTAAATTTAATTTTTTATTTATATATATAAAGAGAAAAAAACTTTTTACAAAAAAATTTTCACATTAAAGAAAATTAAAAATTAAAAACTTTTTTATACATATAAAGAGTAAAAAAACAAAACAAAACTTTTTATAAACAAATTATTAAAATACAAAATTTAAAATATACATTATTTGCAAGAATTCATAAAACAAAAAAACCCAAATAATCGATCATGACAGCAACACCTAAAAGATGCGAATTGAAATTGAAACGAGTCGAAACGAATAAGAAATTAGGTTTTAAAATCTATAGATTACAACAACACGATCCCATTGAATTGAACGAGGTCGAAATGAAGGACTTAGAGTATAAATACGATAAATATAAGATGTCTTTGAAATTGGATGAAGCCATGCTCGATTTGTTTTACGAGTACCAAAGCGATCTGCAGAAAATCATCATCGCTAAAGATAAAGAATTCGACAAGGACGATTTGACGTTGTTCTATGGAAGTTACATATATCCAAAAATCTCACTCGAACTCGTGGACAAATCGGGTGGTGAGAGCGCGTTCACCGATGTAAAAAAACTCAAAAAAGTAAAGATAAACATTCAACACATTTTCGAAAAAGGAGAAAACACGAGTGTCAACATGCTAATAACGGACTTGGAAATATAAACAATAGAGAGATTGATTTTTTTAGTGAAGAAAAAGGAAAAAAAAAAGTAATGAGATCATCTTTAGATCTCATTACTTTTTTTTTGTTGTTTTCCTTCTTCGCTATTACCCATATAATATAATAACGTTTCCTTTTTTCTTAAATTTCAGTGTTGATTCTTCTTTTCTTTTTTTTTTTTTGAGATATGCTACGTTTTTCATAACAACACATTTGTTTATCCGAATCATAATTATGAACGAATGGTGTGCATCTCTCGGTAACACTCACATCATTACCATTCTCTTCAGAAGATAGTGGTGATGGTGGAAAACGTCTCATTCTTTTAAATTTCAACCGCATATCCCAATCTTTATTTAACTCTTTTATTATTCCTTTCCTAAGATATCCATCATTAGCGTCTAATTGTTTTTCCACATCTTTTTCGCACTCTATCTCGCGATATTCATCATTATCGTCTAATTGTTTCTCCACCTTTTTATCCATTTTATATATTATTTTATATATTATTATTTCTATGATTTATATTTTATATAATTATATAATTTTATATTATAATAACATATTCAAAATCGGTATATTCTTAAATGGTGAATTCTCACCAAACAACAAACCCTTGCCGAGTCACTCAACGTTCTGTCCACTCTTCAGATAGAGACCGTTTCCACTCAAAGAGTTGTCACCTCTAACAGGTTGTAGATACAATCCTTTACCGCTGTCGTCTACGTCGATGCGACACACGGCTCCTCCCTTCTTCAAAAACAGTTTGCTGCCACCCATTAATTTCTCAACTGCTGAACTCACGAGTCCCGTGAGAGCTCCCATGCCGAGAGTCTTTCCGAGAAAGGGTAGTGCCTTTGCAGCGAAGGGTAATGCTTTTGCAACAATTCCTGCCAATAGCGGTATGAAACCACCTTTCATTCTCAAATTGTATCTCAATTGAGTGGGACTCAATCTCACCGTCAACCCTCTTCCATCACGAATCGCTTTCTCCATCCTTGTCTAAAATCACTGGTAGATAAACTAAATTTCGAGGTCGCTCCACGATCTTATAACCCGGTTACACGTTTGGAAAGAAGGAATAGATCGTCGGTTGAGCGCTACCATTCACGTAGCTTCCAGCAATCACATCCACGTTCACCAGAATGCTATTGACTGCGAGAATGTTGACCGTATTTTCAGATTCCGCGTGGCCTCGATACATCTTTCGATCGAATCCCAGCATCTTGCCTATAGAATCATCCGTATTGAAATCCACTCGAAAATTATCTTCCAAATCCAACATCATCTGTAAGGTATTAGGATTGGGAGCGAGTCTGATCTTGTTGCTTCCCTTTCCATCCGTCTTCATTCGCGTCTGAATGTAATTGTTCAAATTGTCTACGTCGTAACTTCTATTGGGAATTCGAATCTCCAACCAATCCACTCCGTCGGAATACTTGAACGAGTTATTCTTTTCGCTGATGTTGGGAAAGGAATAATAAGTCTCCAGATTCACCAACGCCATCTCGTATCTTTTCTCTCTATTCAATTCGATGGAAGGTTCGAATTTCGTAGCGATTCGAGTGGAATCGCCACTCACCACGATTTGAATGGATTGTTTTGCAGCCGTATTCTCGGCTATCTGTTCTAACAATTCTCCTTGTTCGAACATTATATTTTAATTTTATTTTTTATTTTTTCAAAACTAATTATTTGAAGATTTATTATTTTCTAAATTTTTTTTATTTTCACGCTCTATCTTATTATCATCAGAAACATAAAACTTGTCGAATCCGCACCGATATTTTCCGCGATTAAATTCGCTAGTCAAATCGATCACGACGAAATTGTAAAGTCCTCCATCCCAAACCCTCTTGCAGAATCTCCAGAATTCCGTCACGCTCATGTCGTTTGCAACGTGATCACCATAGATGTGATTGAGATTCTTTAGATCTTGGCGAAAGAGACATAGAAAATTAGCGTTCTCCCTTATCATCTGTCTGGGCAATCGAAAATAATTCTGCGACAGGTAGAAACAGTCCACGTTGCTGTGTCGACCCCTAACGTAATACGATTCGCATCGGTTCTGTCTCTCCAAAAGCAGATCGTCGAAAATCATGAGATTCTTATCTTCCGATTTCAATTCTCTAGGATCCGGAACGTCGCTAGCGTTCTCATAAAATCGACACTCGACATTCGAAGATGCATTTCTCTTCATCAGTTCCATCGCCGCACCGTCCAAAATGGTCAAAAGAGGAGCTTCACGTTTGTCGAATTCCTCCCTACTGTCAAAGAATCTGGCTATGACGTCCTTGGGCAATCTACGATCCATGCACTCTCGAAGCAATCTGTATTCGGGTTGAAACAAGCTCTTGCCAAACACGAACAATCTGTCGTAATCCAACCAGTCGGGTCGGGACAACAGATTCATCAACAGATTGGTCTTTCCACAATTCGATTTTCCCACTATCAAGCCTCTTATGCTTTTGGGAAAGAACTCGTTATTCGACCTCTTGGTCGCGGCGTCGTTCCAAGACATATCTTTAATGTTCTTCTTTGTTTTATTTTTTTGTTTGTTATTTTAGATTCTTTCAAACACAATTTTTTTTATGTTTTTCAAACTCACTTTTTAATATTATTATTTATTTATATTACACCGTCGCGAGTTCTCTTCAATCCGGATCCACTCGTCATTTTGGCTAAATCTTGTATGGGTACCACAGCATCCTTAAAATCTTTCCAACTTTTCCGCGTTCGCTCTAACGCAGCTCGCTTCGCCGGTGGACTGATCAACTTGTCGATCAATGCGTCAGCTGCCCTCTTGCCAGCCACAGAAGCTATCCTACCACTGGCTTCTGAAGCGGCTTTCTTACCAGCATCCAAAGCCGTCTTCTTACCGACCTCAAACGCGGTCGATGCAAGTTTTCTACCCGCATCGCTCATGAACGCTCGCATTATAGAATCAACGATGCCAGAACCGCCTTGAACGTAAGTTCTGACGTATCCCCTGTTCTTTATCATCAACATATTTTTTATTTTATAATATATTTTGTTTTTTCACTGGTAAATCGTTTGTTGTTTAAACACTTTTATTATTCTAGTGTAAAAATTTACTGTTTTTATTTTATATATTTTGTTTGTTTCTCTCTACTTATTATATATATACATCAATCCTTCAATTCGTTCATCAGCCTTTTATAATGGTTTTTATTCAAAACCTTCTGTCTTAACAATTCGTCACATATAGTAACTATCTCATTATCTAACCCTGTGTTACCAGCACATCTACTCGCCATCAACAATCTCAATCTCTGAGACAGAGCGTCAGAATCGCTCGGAAGAAAAGTGGTTTTCACCCCTTTACCAGTCACCGATTCGACGAACTTCTTATTCATATCCCATATGGGTTTCACTATTTTCGTCCACTTGTAACCTCTGTTGGCTTTGGGTCTCGTCTCTCTGGCATCATTATTTCTCTTCATGGCGTGGGTCTGAACCAGAATGTCACCGTAATTGTCGAAATCCTGTTCCGTGTAATCACTGGGCTTGTCGTAAAGGAGCAATTTGCACAATCCGGAAGTTAATTCGTACCTATTCGAGCCGACGGTTAATTCATCATCATCTATTTCCACTTCTGTATCGCCAACAAAAGTTCTACCATTCGAATCCTTATAAAATCCATACAACAGATCTCTCTTACTGCCATCCTCGGACGACGCAACGCTATCAGTGGTGAGAACTGAAGTTGCATCGTCGCTCATGTCTGTTTGAATTCCCGTGGGAACGTAATCCGGTATTGATTGAAAGGAATATCGATTTCCAAAACTACCGGGCAACGAACCCATTCTCAAAGAACTCTCTTTTATAGGTCTCAATTCTTCGACTATCTCCTTCTTGCTTCGCTCTTGACCCTCCGTCACGGGTTTAAATATTTTTGTGGCCTCGCGTCTGAGATCCATCTCTCAGAGATGTCTGCTTCTGTCAGCCGATTGAATGCCCTTCTTAGCACGTTCATACTCGCCTAAAATTTGAGCTCGGCGTCTAGAATCCATCTGTAAAAACATTTTTCGTTTTTTAAT
This sequence comes from Pictodentalium vernedei, assembly GCA_031216915.1. NCBI lineage: Eukaryota > Metazoa > Mollusca > Scaphopoda > Dentaliida > Dentaliidae > Pictodentalium > Pictodentalium vernedei. Next base: position 181,667,496 of record CM062291.1, read on the forward strand.
TGTTAATGTTCCTTTGAGTATGCAAATGTGAGTTATTATATTATTTTCAAAATTAAATGTATAATTATTTTTTTTATGTTTTAAGTTAATAAAAATCTTCTATCTTTAATATAATAACTAAAAAATTCATATCTCAACTCAGTATTGATTGAATTGGGAAAACTTGAAAAGTTTGAAAAAGTTTAAGCACATGACAAACTGGTTTCTGATTTAACGCATTTGAGAGTAATTTACGTTTGTTAAAAGGAATTTCCATTCATATATCAAAACCATTCATTCAATGTCGAATTAAGAGAGAACCTTTGAAAACCTCTGAGACAGAGCGTCAGAATCGCTCGGAAGAAAAGTGGTTTTCACCCCTTTACCAGTCACCGATTCGACGAACTTCTTATTCATATCCCATATGGGTTTCACTATTTTCGTCCACTTGTAACCTCTGTTGCCTTTGGGTCTCGTCTCTCTGGCATCATTATTTCTCTTCATGGCGTGGGTCTGAACCAGAATGTCACCGTAATTGTCGAAATCCTGTTCCGTGTAATCACTGGGCTTGTCGTAAAGGAGCAATTTGCACAATCCGGAAGTTAATTCGTACCTATTCGAGCCGACGGTTAATTCATCATCATCTATTTCCACTTCTGTATCGCCAACAAAAGTTCTACCATTCGAATCCTTATAAAATCCATACAACAGATCTCTCTTACTGCCATCCTCGGACGACGCAACGCTATCAGTGGTGAGAACTGAAGTTGCATCGTCGCTCATGTCTGTTTGAATTCCCGTGGGAATGTAATCCGGTATTGATTGAAAGGAATATCGATTTCCAAAACTACCGGGCAACGAACCCATTCTCAAAGAACTCTCTTTTATAGGTCTCAATTCTTCGACTATCTCCTTCTTGCTTCGCTCTTGACCCTCCGTCACGGGTTTAAATATTTTTGTGGCCTCGCGTCTGAGATCCATCTCTCAGAGATGTCTGCTTCTGTCAGCCGATTGAATGCCCTTCTTAGCACGTTCATACTCGCCTAAAATTTGAGCTCGGCGTCTAGAATCCATCTGTAAAAACATTTTTCGTTTTTTAATTGTTAATGTTCCTTTGAGTATGCAAATGTGAGTTATTATATTATTTTCAAAATTAAATGTATAATTATTTTTTTTATGTTTTAAGTTAATAAAAATCTTCTATCTTTAATATAATAACTAAAAAATTCATATCTCAACTCAGTATTGATTGAATTGGGAAAACTTGAAAAGTTTGAAAAAGTTTAAGCACATGACAAACTGGTTTCTGATTTAATGCATTTGAGAGTAATTTACGTTTGTTAAAAGGAATTTCCATTCATATATCAAAACCATTCATTCAATGTCGAATTAAGAGAGAACCTTTGAAAACCTCTGAGACAGAGCGTCAGAATCGCTCGGAAGAAAAGTGGTTTTCACCCCTTTACCAGTCACCGATTCGACGAACTTCTTATTCATATCCCATATGGGTTTCACTATTTTCGTCCACTTGTAACCTCTGTTGGCTTTGGGTCTCGTCTCTCTGGCATCATTATTTCTCTTCATGGCGTGGGTCTGAACCAGAATGTCACCGTAATTGTCGAAATCCTGTTCCGTGTAATCACTGGGCTTGTCGTAAAGGAGCAATTTGCACAATCCGGAAGTTAATTCGTACCTATTCGAGCCGACGGTTAATTCATCATCATCTATTTCCACTTCTGTATCGCCAACAAAAGTTCTACCATTCGAATCCTTATAAAATCCATACAACAGATCTCTCTTACTGCCATCCTCGGACGACGCAACGCTATCAGTGGTGAGAACTGAAGTTGCATCGTCGCTCATGTCTGTTTGAATTCCCGTGGGAACGTAATCCGGTATTGATTGAAAGGAATATCGATTTCCAAAACTACCGGGCAACGAACCCATTCTCAAAGAACTCTCTTTTATAGGTCTCAATTCTTCGACTACCTCCTTCTTGCTTCGCTCTTGACCCTCCGTCACGGGTTTAAATATTTTTGTGGCCTCGCGTCTGAGATCCATCTCTCAGAGATGTCTGCTTCTGTCAGCCGATTGAATGCCCTTCTTAGCACGTTCATACTCGCCTAAAATTTGAGCTCGGCGTCTAGAATCCATCTGTAAAAACATTTTTCGTTTTTTAATTGTTAATGTTCCTTTGAGTATGCAAATGTGAGTTATTATATTATTTTCAAAATTAAATGTATAATTATTTTTTTTATGTTTTAAGTTAATAAAAATCTTCTATCTTTAATATAATAACTAAAAAATTCATATCTCAACTCAGTATTGATTGAATTGGGAAAACTTGAAAAGTTTGAAAAAGTTTAAGCACATGACAAACTGGTTTCTGATTTAATGCATTTGAGAGTAATTTACGTTTGTTAAAAGGAATTTCCATTCATATATCAAAACCATTCATTCAATGTCGAATTAAGAGAGAACCTTTGAAAACAGTTAAAAAAATTTTAGCACATAAAAGAAACTGGTTTTCTAATTTAACGTTAAAAGGATTCATTCACATCTCCAATCATTATCATGAATATATTAAAAATTTACCACCCAAACCTAATTGAGTGGAAAAATGCGTTTTATTATCCGTTATTAAAACGATCCATTAAAAACGAAAACCTTCATTCACACCACAACAAAAACATGAGTGTCAATTTCATCAAACATTCCATAAAGTGTTTATTAAGATTACTTCACAAAATTAACAGTGACAAAACGTGAACAAACAATTTTTACCTCTGATTTTTTCTAATTGTTTCTAAACTCAATTTTTTTTTGTTGCATTGAAACAAAACATGAATGTCTATTTTTACAGATCATATTTTATAGTCGACTCTTTTGAACGAAAGCCTTTCATTCACGCAACTCTTTTAAAACTGACACTCATATTTATAGTCGACTCTTTTGAACGAAAACCTTCATTCACACCAAGCAAAAACATGATTGTCAATTTGATGAAACATTCCATAAAGTATTTTGTTAAAATTTACTTAACAAAATTAACAGTGACAAAACGCGAACAAACGATTTTTTACCTCTGATTTTTTTTTCTAATTTTTCTAAACTCAATTTTTTTCGTTGCATTGAAACAAAACATGAATGTCTATTTTTACAGATCATATTTTATAGTCGACTCTTTTGAACGAAAACCTTTCATTCACACCAGAAACAAAAAAACTGACACTCATATTTATAGTCGACTCTTTTGAACGAAAACCTTCATTCAATCACAACAAAAACATGAGTGTCAGTTTTTACTCTCATCGTGGCAGTGGGTTTGCCAGTTCAGGGCCACCTCTTTTCCGTGTACCGTACACGAGTCAATTTCTGATGTAAAATCCGCAAATGGATTTCCATGTACACCTCCATAGGGATTCGGTGTTAAAATCGTGTACAGACAGGGATGGTCCAGAATCGGCAAACCACTTTTCGACGCTGGTACAGAATCGACAACACGTTTTTTGCTCGCGATTTTAACACTGAATCCTATGGGGAAACTCATTTGCTGATTCTGTAGCAGACAATCCACCTCATTTTTCTTAAAATTTCATACATTTTTTCACTCGGTATATAGAATCCAATGGTGTAGAATAGGCCATCATAAAAAACGACAAATCGTGTACCTGTACACGATTTTAACACTAAATCCTATGGAGGTGTACATCGATGTACGTGTACATGTACGAAATCTTGTACATGTGGCTGGGAATCGGCCTTTATTACCTACTTACATCATTCAAGATACATGTCAAGTAGTTAACTGACTGAAGAACCCATCCATTATTTATTTATTTATTTATTTATTTATTTATTTATTTATTTATTTATTTATTTATTTATTTATTTATTTATTTATTGGTGTTTAAGGCCACATATTTCTGCACAATGGATAATCATGAACACAACATGGAGATAAAGCCAAGTTTAATCAATCGGTTAAACCCTTGTTGCCCATTTTATAGGACTTCCACCCCAAGCATTGGTGACTGGATCCTATTTTACCAATAAAAGAGAGCTTGTTTACCACAGTAAACAAGCACTGCTTCACTTTCTGGGGTTCCCACAAACCCTTCACCCCCACCCCCGACACACACACATCATTACTAAGTTCTCCTTAGTAGACAACACTGCTATACCATCCACTGGGATGATTGTCAACGCTTGGATACTAACGCTTGTTTCATCGGCTGATCTTGTGTCAATATCCTTGCAGTCACTGTTGTGTTTTCAGAATGTCAGAGGTACTCTGGATAGTGGGAGTAGGCATATAATCAATTACTGTCAGCGCTGAAAAAATACTTTGATTTTTAAATAAGGAATGGTCGTTTGTTTCTGCCTATTTCCCGAGTTATGAAGTCCAAAAACAAAGGCGTGGCCCATTTAAAGTTTAGCCTTGGTTTTTGGGGGTTTATAACTCAAGAAATAGACATAAACAAACGATCATTACCTATAATTAAACTTGAGAGGCAATAAACTTAATCACTCTCTACTTTGCGGAGTTAAAATTGTTTACGTTTGATTTGGGTAAAACGATGAACACAGACGATCACCTATTGCGTATAAACAAATTGAACATGGAATAAAAAGCATAAGGATTTTATTGTTTATTACATTTAATTTTGAAAATCTTTTTAATATGATGAGATAAATATTAATTCATTTTCATGCTGAAACAATATGCGCGTGCAGGGGTTCTTTTCCATTCACACTCTGCAACGCAATTTTTAAGATAGACATTGGGGGCGTGGTTTGGTGCGGGCCTAAATATGTTTTCTTCGGTTCATAGTGTTATGAAAAGAAAAAAACAAATACTTTAGCCAATCATTTTTCCTGAAAATGCATGAACAGAACTAAAGAGATGTCACGCATGCAGTCCGACTGTCCCAACAATGGCAATGCGAAGACACAAAATAGTCTGAACCATTTTTTGTTAACCGGTTACCTAATGAATCTGCCATATCTGCACTCGTGATACACAAAAATACAGAAATTGCTATTCAAATTTTATTTTTTCATTTCTCTGGTGGTGTGGCAATATTTTGTTTATTTGCATTTAATAACTCCCAATCCATCAAAATGCACTTATGGAAAAATTGCCTAAATTACGGTGGGGGGAGGGGGGGGGGGCATATTCAAACTTGGCCTGTAGTACAAGCTGGAAAACACACATATATCTATCAACTTTGGTTTTAAATCAAATAATCAGAACTGGAGTTATTGGTTGGTCGGAAACCAATTGTTTACGGACGGACGGACGGACGGACGGACGGACGGACGGACAGACAGACAGACAGACAGACAATTTACATAATATGACCGTTTTTACAAATGTACGTATAAAAAAGTAAAATTTGTAGAGAACCATATAATTAGAACTGGATTTATCTTCTGGATAACATGGGAAGGAGGGAGGGAGGGAGGGGTGGATTGATTCCACCTATCTCCCCCGAAGTTTTGGAGACAGCATCAAAGTCCCTCACTCCCATTTCCTTCCACTCTGTATTACTTTTGTAAAACTACAGAAGTATGCTGCACAAGGCATTTCTTTATATTTCAAACTGTGAAGCTCACGTCATGAGAAAAAAGCTGCATATGAGTAAAAGAAATCAGGTCTGTAAATGTAATTATTAGAAGTTGTATTGAGCATGCAAGAACAAAAAGTGACAAAGTATGTGTTAGAAGCCCAATTTCAAATTTAAAGAAACTAAATTCGAAAACTGTTTTGAAAAGGGTTAAATTAACGCAAATATTAATTGAAACCACTGTATACAGCGTCAGTAGACCTTGCCCCCAATGAAAAAAAAACAATGACGTCGTAACACAGTGTTTGAAGAATAAAAGGTACAACCTTGAAAAGCAAAACTTTAATCCGAAATTTTAAGTTGGGAATAATAAGAAAAATTGACTGTAAAAAAGGTTAAATATTTCCTAAAACCGATAAAAGAAATCACTGATGTAAATGCAATCATTAAGTTGTACTGACCATGCAAGAATTAAAGTAACAAAGTATGTGGTAAAGGCCTAATTTCTAATACAAAGAAACTAAGTCTGAAAACACGTTTAAAAGCGGTTAAAACCCTGTCAATAGTAATTAAAATCACTGCAGAAAGCTTCAGTAGACAGTATAGACATTGTCCCAAATGTGAACAGTGACATTCCACTAAACTGTTTGAAGAATTAAAGGTGTAACTCTGTAAATAAAAAACTTTAATCAAAAACTTTAACCTGGAAGTTCCAAGTTAAATTGATTGCAAAAAGGTTAAATATGCCGCAAAATAACATAAAACATAATGAGAATGATATAATCAATAGTAATAAATATTAATTAAAAGGAAAAAAAACTGTAACCTTCACCAAAAAACTTCAACCACAAACTTTAACCCAAACTCTAATTGTTAAAAGACGGATGGGTGGACGAAAGCCATGACTATAGCCCTGGCTGTAAACAGTCGGGCTAAAAATGCCTAATTGGAACGGGGGGGGGGGGGGGGGGTTGTTGGAGGGAGGGCAGAGGTAGAGGTGACCAAATTGTTTCTGCATGTAGTCACTCTAAATTCTTCAAAATGCATTTTGGACCAAAGAAAAAATATTGCTTAAAAGGCCCGGGGGTGGGGGTGGGGGTGGTGTTATAGGAGTGATTTTTTTTGCATGCTGCCACCTCAAAATCCGTCAGAAGAGTCGAAATCTGTTAACTATTGTTCAAGTTATGCCATAAACAAAGTTTGGACAGACGGAAAGACAGCCAGGCTGATGGACAGATGGATGGACGGAGCTCTATGCTATATCCCTCCCTTTGTGGGGGGGGGGGGGGAGGATAAAAAGTAACAAAGTATGTGGTAGAAACCTAATTTGAAATTTAGAGAAACTAAGTTCGAAAACCGTTTTGAAAAGTGTTAAATTAATGCCAATATTATTTAAAACCTCTGTATACAGGTTCAGTAGATTTTGCCCCACATGAAAAACAATGATGTTGTAAAACAGTGTTTGAAGAATGAAAGGTACAACCTTGAAAAGCAAACCTTTAATCCGAAACTTTAAGCTAGAAATACCAAGTAAAACAGACTGCCAAAAACGGGTTAAATATTTCCTAAAACCGATAAAAGAAATCATTGATGTAAATGCAATCATTAAGTTGTACTGACAATGCAAGAATTAAAGTAAGAAAGTATGTGGCAAAGCCGAATTTCAAATACAAAGAAACTACGTCTGAAAACATGTTTAAAGGGGATTAATATCATGCCAATATTAATGAAAATCACTGGAGAAAGGTTCAGTAGACAGTAGACAGTAGACAGTGTCCCAAATGAGAAACAGTGACATTGCAATAAAGTGTTTGAAGAAATAAAGGTGTAATTTTCTGAACAAAAAAAACTTTAACTTTTTAAGGTTAAATTGCCATACAAAAAAGGGTTAAATATTTCCCAAAATAAGATGAAAAACATAATGAGAATGATACAATCAATAGTAATTAATATTAATTTAAAAGAAAAAACCTTTAATCTTGACTAAAAAACTTGAACCACAAACTTTAACCAAAACTCTAAATGTTAACAGACGGACAGACAGACAGACGAACGGACAGACGGACGAAAGTCATGACTATAGCCCCAAACTGTAAATAGTCAGGCTAAAAAGAGGTTTAATTATATTTTCTTAGACGCAAAATCTGAAGAAAGCACTTTCATGAGGACTGAAGGCATGTACCAACAAATCCAAGAGTACTCAATCCTATGGGATCGATTTGTGCTATCTTCGGCATATTGGCGCGTGAGAAAAACAACCTTTTCAAACTTTTAGGGTCTTTGATACATATGCTATTCGTGCGGCATTCTCTTAAGGTGCTATATGAGTAAGGAATATTAGTTTACTTTGAAATTTCCAAGCCTGATATTCCATAAACATAATTTAGATATACACAAATAATGACATATTATACATCAGAATGAAGGTGATAATGTATAGAACACAATCGTTTTTTGCAATCAACTCACAGAGTTTAAGGAGTCACAAATGGTTTCTGAAAGTCTGCTATCGTACTCATAAAAGAACTAATAGTAAACTAATATTTCAGGAGAGCAACTTCTGGCCAAATGTGATTCCGATATCCAATAACAAAGCTAGGAAATCAAAATTCTTCAAAACGCAGTGACGGAGTTGCGTGAAGGTAAATTCCAAAACTCTCGATTCTGTCAAGGTCATCGGGGCCGAAAAGCATCTATATACAATGCCATCTAAAATCGAATAATGAGACAGATCGTCTTCACACTCCACCCTATTATTATACAGAGACTGACTGCAAGTTGCATATATTACTTTCAAGGTATCATGACACCTGCGTGATTTCCTTAGACTTACGCGATTGTGTTTCCATGAAAATTCGTGGTTTCGCGTGACAAACGCATGGCCGTCGGCAATGGCAATGGGACTCCTCTTCAACAAAAATGCAAACAGTGTTGGCCTTTCCCCAAATGTAGTCCTGTTGCAGCATCGTAAAGTGTTTTGAATACCTATGTTCTTTTTTTTTGGGGGGGGGGGGATATCTGAAGCACATTTGGCCACAAGTTGTTCTCCTGAAATATTAGTTTATTATCAGTTCCGGTACGACTACGGTAGCGACTGCCAGGAACGATTGGTACCTGCTGTCAACTCTGTGAGTTGACCGCGTATACTTTTCGTGTTCTATACTTCAGAACCTTCACTTTGATGTATAATTTGAATTTATGGAATATCAGAGGTGGGAATTTCAAAGTAAACAAATTGCCATTCCTTATATAGCACCTTAGCAGGGCTTGTTTTCAAAGTAAAATGATGATGAGGGATACTTCTGGCAACTCTGAAAAGTGCAATTACAATGTTATGATAATTATGTCCTTTCTTATTGTATTTGTTAACTATTTGGTTCAGTTTTGTGGTCTATTCTGAGCAGCAACAGACAACAATATTTCATACGTATTTTAACTAAGGCTTTGAAATGCCTTTGTAAGGTATAACGTGTCCATTTCCATTAGGCCGTTGTTAATAATCCTTTTGTTTTACGCACATTCTTGGTTTTGATAGACAGATGCGAAATGCGCTAAGTATTCACTATTAGTCTATTAATTATCTCAGGTAAGTATCCATGCTCGTTATCCAATTTCGAACTTATCTGAGCCGAATTAAGAAATTTTTATAAAATTCCCCTACCACATTAGTCCAAATTGGACCCCAAAGCTGAAAAATATTTTCTGTGTGATTCGTCTTTGCGACCCTCTACACCGAAAACATCTTATGTCCTTTAGGGTCCTCGTTGTAATAAAGGGGTCGACCAACAAATCTTTGGTCAAACTTTTGGTAATTTTCTTCAAAGTTCAAAATGGATATAAAGAAATAACCCCATTAAAATATATACATATGTATACTGTCCGAAAGTCTGCTATGGCATAAATAAGAGACAAAAATGTTTAAAATAAAATACTTTAAAATCATTGAATAGTTATAGAGAATGCAGTCAGAGCCGCGCAAAGCGCAGATCACGAAGTGAGCTCTATTGGTAACACACAGGCGTATGTAGAGAAACACGTAATTTCCAATGAAATAGTATATCTTACAAACTGAAAATTGGGTCCTCCGGTTTGCCCATCGTTTAGTTCGACATTGAATTCTGGGATAGTTGAAAATAAAAATAGCAACAAAAACAAGAGATTGCACAGTGTGTTGGTGGCGTCAAACTTTCTGAATAAATGACGTTATTATTTCTTTTAACTTGAACACTGGCTTCCTAGAATTCAGTATTAAATTGATTTTTCTTACTTGAAAATTTTAAAATCCGACTTTTGACCACGAATCTTTCCTGTTTAGGTTTACTGCCAGTAGCAAAAGTTGACAAAACTACCAGCGGTAGCAAGAATCATTTTCTTTCAATTTTACAATACAATAGAGTCCTTTGCGACTGTGTTCTCTTCACGGTCGAACCCAATTCATATTATTCTACAATCATTCTAGTATAGACTCGGCGAAATTTTTTTCTCAGCCATGAAAGGAATGTTCCGTAAGACAAATTTAAACTAAAAAGAATTCACAAGGGCAGTCTTTTTTATAGTGTTTGTGTGTGGTCTGTTTGTTTACCCGCATTTCGTGGAGGGTGCGCGCAGACTACCGTTAATCTAATGTGACATCTCTTTACTCACAAAGATATACGGATATTCTTTGAGTACCAGTTATAGACATTTCACTCAATAAGTATTTACTTCGCCTTGAAAACATCAAAACAATAACACAATTGATGGAACTATATGGCGTGATCATAATTCTACAGCTGTGGTAAATCTTTATTCATATAAAGTAAACACGTCTAATAGAAGAGATAAAGTCATTAAAGATTTGGTCAAATCAAGTCTCGATTGAGAAACATTTCTTGCGTAAATTCACAGAAAATGAATGTTCATGGTATTTTTTAAATTCAATCGGATGGAATATTCCAGCTGAAGTATTCTAGATAATTAAATCTAAACATAGGCGATCGACTGGTTTCAGGCCTTAACAGCGCCGAATTTCTTACAGAATTTGTCTGGTGACTTGAGAGATTGGTATCGCCCCTTGAAAGAAGAAAGGTTCCAACTGCAAAGCTTGAGAATTTCAGTCGACATCTTTCTGCTGTCGATGGAGGAAATACATGTAACATATCCCTAAATATTACTACATTGTAGTATGGCCTGTTATGTATAACGGCATGTGCCTGCGTAGAATACTGGAACAAAATGAATGTGGACTTGGTGTGGTCACACAATAAACTGTTGTTACTTCGATATATTGGTTCTCCCCAACATGATTCCTTCAATCGACGGATGCCATTTTCAATAAACATACAGATCCAAAGTAAAATTCATCCCGGCAGAAGATCTCTCTCATTTTAAGAAACACACACACGTATCTTTATTTGAATCCCAAATGAAGATTCGCAATATAATATTTTAATCCTGTCATTGACATTTGCTCGTTGCTCGCAGTCCTTCTAAACTAGGTTATTCCTAAACGTTCAAGGCCACTGTACTTATACTTGATACGGGAATATCATATAGCACCTTGCTGGTCAGATTTCTGAATGTACATTTTCCATGTATTTTTATTGCTCATTTGAGTCATTTTTCGACCTACAATCGTACAGTATACACCAGTTATCGTGAACTGTTCTATCAACATTATTTTTACCTGTGCTGAAACCTGATAGAGATAGTTAATTCCGTGTCTAATGCCGCTACAAAGCGACACTTGCAAAACAAAATGGTCTTGACGAACTAAACGTTTTATTTTTTGGCATTCGAAACACAGCTCATGACCTCTCATCGAGCAGACCTTTAGATCAGTCTAATTTGGGCATAACGGCAAATATGGATGTTGCCTGCATGCTTGGAGAAAAGCATCGGTATTTTCTTCTTCTTGGCATCTGTTTTAGGTTTTAGGTCCCCGTCTTAAAATGCTAGTTTACAACCCCTTGTTATAGGACTTCACCATTATCACTTGTTCCCTCCCACCACCCTTTGACGTAAGTTTACTCGACTAACTCGAGAAGGCTTCTTAGTTTCCCAGTGTCGAGCCAAAGGTCTATTTGAATGTAAATTATGCATGGCGTTTACTGAGAAATGCCACACACATGAATATAATAGATTTCAAACTTTAAGTCCATGATCATAAGGAATTCGCCACAGAAAAGCAATCGCCGTCGACAGTGTAGTATACAACACTGTCAACGCCGATTGCTTTTCAATGGCGAACTCTGTGGATTTAAAAAAAAATATTTATCTGTTACATTGTTTGATTCGAAGGTAAGCTCTAAGCTATATTGCAAGCATCAGCGAAACATGGCCAAACTATTTATTGCCGACACACAGCAATACCTTGGGAAAAGTTTCAAAATTTGCTCATAATTTGGGCGCAATTATCTTTGTTGGGCACAGCGTTTACCGTCGTTAGTTGGGAAGAATTTAAAAGCCTGTCATCGAGCACGGAGCAATGAATCTAGCTCATTAACTATGCTGTGGAAGCAGTAAAAAAATAAGAACATTTTAACAGAGAGTAGTGACCGCGTGGATAAGTGCGCTGGTCTCTCATCTCGGAGGCTCCGGGATCAATCTCTCTCAAAGGCTTCGGGGTAGATGCTATCACAGCGTACCGTGTGGGAACGTAAAATGGATGTCCCCTGTGTCGAGAGACACCATGCATACTATTAAGCCCATTGTAGCATTAGAAAAGAGGGGAGCCACGAAGTTGTCGCTATGAAAGTCATGTCATAAACTGTGCCACTGGACCAAGGACAGGAGTTAATAAAAGTTTTATAACTTGTTCACCAATGCCGGTCAAAAAAGCTTTAAACAAACAAAATTTAAATGGTGATTTTTGTGAATAGCATTGATCGGAGTTTTTAAGTTAAGTTAGTTGAAGGGTTAACTTGGTATCTTCGTAATCGAGTTTTATTTTGAACACACATTTCGTGCTTAATTAACCCTCCGCATACTTAAAATCCATTAGTTCTCACAACTTGTGACCGCTGGAACTCCTACTATTTCAGTCACTTAGACGGAAATATGCATGAAATTATGCCCCGACAGCTTATCGATTAAAAAAACAAAGTCCGTTAGCAAGATGAATGAGTCCTCCCATGTCTCTTCTATTTACTTGACATCAACTTATAATTATGTACATATTCATTTATAACAATAATTTATTGCATTCATATGTCGGCCATCATTGTTTATTGTAAGTTTGTTAACCGGACAATGTGATGGCTGCGAGGCATATGGCAGTCTTCCAGAACGCATTCTGATTAGTGTTGTGCCACATTAAGCCAGGGCCTATCATTGAAACCTTTCAGCTTGTAACCGTCATAAGTGGACGTAGACGGGGTATTATAAATATACGAACAGTTATTCATATGATGCGCAGTTTTGTGTTATTTTGTTAACATCTAAAGTCTAGTTTAACATACTTCTGATATTGCAATGTGGGTATGGCAGTGACAGTTTGTATATAGACGATGCGAACCGTATCGTTTGAACAGGCAAACGCCATTCGACTAAAAACAATTGATTGGTCACAAGCCCAGTAATAATTTTAGTTTCGGAGAAATAATTAATATTTTCCAAACTGGCAGACAGTACGTGGGGCATCGGAGGAGGAACGTGGGGTACTGCCATATGCCTCCGATGGCAGGGAAGGGCCAATGTGCCTTTTCGATAATCTTGAAAGAAGGGCCCGGGAGTGTAATGTTGTCTAAAACTTCGCCTTTCGCTTGATAGTTATACTTTGTGCAACGAAACAAGATCACTAGCATAATCATAATTATATTCTGTATTTCCCACAGACAGGACAATGTCCTGCACACGATCTGGTTTGATTACATACCTAAAAGCACCCCATGTCCAGCTAATCTTCCCAATGCGCCCTCTCTTAAATTAAGCCTCATGTTCCACCCTTTTGATCTCTCATGACGGTACATGACAGACCCAACTGATAGGCCACAAGTCTAGGTAAACTTGGATGTTTAGTAAATAACTGCTATGAGTTTCTTGCAGATTCTGTTAACGATTCCACATTATATGTTAACACTTCGATGGTTTCAACAAAGCATTGTCATGTGGGTGTCCAATACCCCGTATTAGACGTTGTGTTAAAAATTGCCTCGTAGTTCTAGATAAATCAATGTTTTAGAAAACAAGACGGTGTTTGCTTGAAACAGTTGGCAAACTCACATCGAACGCAGGCAGGTACAAAAAGGGCGTTATTGTTACAGTTGCACAAATGTCAAAATGTTTACGCCTGCAAGCGAAACATTGCAGATGAAGGATTAAAGTAAGTATTTTCCTGTTTCACATGACCCAGCCTATTGAAAAGAGCACTTCCCGAACATCTCTTTCCGGCTCCGCTTATAAGGCAGAGTTATGAGTAAGTTATGAAATAACGCAAATGCGAATATTTACAAACCATTTTGCCAATATCATCACTAGTGACCCCGAACCGCGGCCTGGTCACATTTCCAGGAGGTGCAAGAAGATAAATTATGAGCATAGTGACAAAAGACTGAAATGCGGAAACAAGTTAAAATGCCGATAGGATCACCGATCCAATGTCGAGTTGTGAAAGCACAAAAGTGGGTTTAGTCATTATCAACTTATCGTCCGGAAACCAATTGTTTACAATTTACAATGTGAAGGGTAACTGTGACCTTGACCTTTGACCTAGTGATTCCGAAATAAATAGGGCTCTTTCTTGCACCAATGCCAACCTACCTATGAAGTTTCATGAACGTAGGTGGAACCAATGTCAAATTATCATCTGGAAACCAATTGTTTACAATTTATTATGTTCAAGGTCACTGTAACCTTGGCCTTTTACCTAGTGAGTCCAAATAAATAGGGGTCTTCCACTCACCTAGGCCAACCTACCTATGAAGTTTCATGAATGTGGGTCAAACCATTATTAAGTTATCATCCAGAAACCAATTGTTTACGATTTACTATATTGAAGGTCACTGTGACCTTGTCCTTTCACCTAGCAAGTCCAAAATAAATAGGGTTCTTCCTCTCAGTGATGTCAACCTACCTAAGAAGTTTCATGAACGTGGGTCGAAATATTATCAAGTTATCATCCGGAAACCAATTGTTTATGATTTACTATGTTGAAGGTCACTGTGACCTTGACCTTTCACCTAGCGGGTCCAAAATAAAAAGGATTCTTCCTCTCACTGATGCCAACCCAAGTATGACGTTTCATGACCATGGGTCGAACCATTATCAAGTTATCATCTGGAAACCAATTGTTTTGATTTACCATGTTCAGGGTCACTGTGACCTTGACCTTTGACCTAGTGAATCCAAAAAAAATAGTGTTCTTCCTCTCGTGGAGGCCAACCTACATATGAAGTTTCATGAATGTAGGTTGAACCGTAGTCAGTTGTCATCCGAAAACAAATTGTTTACAATTTACTATGTTCTACGTCACTGTGACCTTGACATTTAACCAAGCAAGTCCAAAATTAATAGGGTTCTTCCTCTCACTGATACCAACCTACCTATGAAGTTTCATGAACATTGGTTGAACCATTATCAAGTTATCATCCGGAAACCAATTGTTTACAAACCGCCTGCCCGCCGGCCTGCCCGCCCACAACGCCCGCCAGCCCAGCCGCCCGCACACCCACCCACCCGCTCGCCCACCCACCCACCATTCATCAAACTATAAGTCGAGTTTGACTTCGTCACAACTCGACTAAAAATACCCCCCCCCCCCCCACCTTCCCACTTTGAAAACCGTTCCGCCCGTTCCTGTTATTTAGCGATGACCGAAGGTGTGTCATTCACGCGAAATATCAAAAGGTTAAGAGTGTCATGCTCTTGTCTTAACATTAGTATGTAAGAATACACATGTACACTGCTTGGTGTAGGGTATGGAGAGATGTCGACCAAACCCCACCACAGATCAAAGCACTATTTTGCGGTATAAACCACCAAGAAGTTCGTCAGTTTGGGTAACGTTGGCTAAAGTCACTTTGAGCCAGGTCTCTGATATATTTCGATTGATGAAGGTCTATTGAACCGCATTTCGGAAGTCAATGGATATGTGTGTCGAGGAACAATAAATGAAGTAGAACATTAGCAAGATAATTTCCTGAATTTTGAGGAATGGGAGGGCAAAAAATGGGTAGATATAGGATTCACTCAAGAAAATGCATTTCGCATTTCCCCAGGCTCTCAGGCCACCAGTCTAATTCTGTGCGGAATTGGACGTTGTTGTGGGCTATTTGTTTACTTATTTTTTGTGGAAATTTGCGCGCAGACGACAGTTAATGTAATGTTATGTGCCTTCACTTACAAAGATATACGGGTATTCTTTTCTGCCCTAGTTATTGATATTCCAATCGATACGCATTCAATTCCTGTTGACAATATCAAAATATTAACGTAGGGGACGACTTACATAAGCTATAAGCTTACTGTCGAATCCCTTCTTAGGTTCCGCTCCACAGTTTCGCACTCTTGCACAGGGGGGAAATTCTAAACATAGGGCATATGTTGAAACTAAGGCCATGTAAAATAGAGATATATTTTTAGTATCAGATATATGATTACATTAGGTTTTTTGTTGGACAAGAGAATTTGAAGTTTTGGTCCCAAAGTTGGAGTCTGATACATAGAGGAAAATTACCAGATGAATTATGGGAAACAGTGGCTTCGAAAAATTGGCTATTTTTTAAAATGTAATTTTTACACGGGTTTGTTACCAGACAGGTAACTGAAAAAGGAGACGGAAACATATAATTTTTTTTTTGCATTTTAGAAACAGGGAATGCTTTGTTCCAGGGGTAGGTAGGTGAGGTTAGTGGGAAAATTCTGCTTTTGAGGCTGCTAGGTGGCTGAAAATGACTGGTTTCGGCATTTTTTCATGCAATTTTTCAGGTTGAAGTCTGGCCTTTGACAATAAATTATTCCACCCACATTCAGATTGTTTATTTCTACTTAGATAGTGTTATATTTTTTTGTGGATTTGGGAAATGTAATACATGTTATGAGTTAGATAACTAAGCTACAGAATATTTGCATTTGAAGAGAGTGTATGGCATGTCATATTTGGAAATGCCTGGAAAACTGTGGAGCGGAACCTTACCTCCGCAATCTGTGAATCATCTTATTTGTTATATATTTGTTTGTATTTTAGATATTGTATACATATAACATAATTTTTCAAATCAAATATTGTTTAAACTAAAATATTAACACAATGCAAAAGAAAATTAATATTTTGATTCTCATGCAACGGCGCATTCGTTTTTTTCAACCCGCGTTCGTCATATTTATTTCGGATGTAAATTTCAAAATGTATAAAATTATCATAGTTTGTGATTTTAGCGGTATCACATCGCGATTTGCAATGTAATATGTCGTATACATTGATACAGTATTGTTATTCTCTTCGCGAATGCGACACGATTCTCATATGTATGTACAAAATAAATATTTATTCAGCTGGTTGAGAACTAGATTAGTTTTGGTGGTCTGAATTTGTTCATCAAAAATTGTTTTATTACAAATTATTGGTGTGCGCCAATAGGCACTCTCTAATAATTTGTAACAGAACAAATTTGTGTAAACAACATATTTACGTTTGACTGAATACGAAACATGGGTAAGGAAAATGTTGGCTTTTGCATTGGTACCCTCATTTTTTTTGGAAGGCCTAATTGTGGCTTCTCGCACTCAACCATTTCAAAAACTCCTTATAATTTTTTATCTCCTTTTTAGTTGTTCTATATTGAATTTGGGTTGTATGGTCACTCTTACAAACAACACTATCAGTGAAATCAATATGGAAGCTCTAGTATTTAATTTTGGGCTCTCAGAACTGGATTTTAGGCATCGGCGACCATTCCATCAGGAATAAAAAAAAAAACCGCCCGACCCTCATTCGTTTGTCTGAGAATCAATTATTTAATTTTGTTTGGCCTACCTTGTGGAACTATATGCGGCGTAATCATAAAGCTAAGGCTGTGGTGAGTCTTCATTTCAGATTGTAATGTTATCAAAATGTCGATCAAATCAAGTCTCGATTGAGCAACATTTCTGGCTGCGATTCACAGAAAACGAGTCTTCCGGACATTTTTCAGATTCAATCGCCCAGAATATTCAAACTGGACGGAAAGACCAGTAAATCTAAACATAGGCGATGACATATTTGAGGGCAAGATTGGTTCCAGACCATAACAACATCGAATTTCTTACGGAATTAGATAAATGTCTTGAGACCTTGGTATTGGTCATAGATAACTCCTATTGATAAGCTGCAAGGTTATTCGGTGCGGGTTGCCAGATTTGTTGTTCGGCTGACAGATTACTGCATTCGTCAGCCAAACGGAAGCCAACTCCTCAGCCTTGCTTCTTTCATATTTAAGTTGTAGATGTGCCACAATAAACGTATAAGCGACCTCAACTTCCCTGTTCCGTTCTTTATGGGCATACTACAGAGATTATATGTAAAACACACAGGAACTGTTTGTATAAAAAAATAAATTTCATCCCTGATGCCAGTACGACTGACATAATAATATACTATAAATAATAAAAGTAATGGCATCATATTTTTCCGGGAATACTTCAGAACACGCACAAGTTAAGCGTAAGGCGCATTTAAATACATTTGAACGGGAACACATCTCTAATTCCCCATGACATTCAGTTAATTTAGATAAGAAGAAGTAGTTTCAGTGGTACATAACTTTTATGGCGACATTTATATTTTGAAAAAAAACCCTTTAGTTCTTTGTGGAAGGTTAACGTTAAATATTCTCGAATGACTTTAATTTCAAAACGGATAAATTAAATTGGATACAAATCCGTATTTACCTTCTTTTCTGTTATGTGTGCTCCATCGGAGGAGCGTTTTCAAAAGAAACGTTATATAAAATAGTGTCATACCCAAATTAGAGATTATGTTTTCTGTCCACATGCCATTAGCGTAAAGACAGAGTTATTTTATATGTTGGGCCCAAGAGGTGAGACCCGGCGAATCACGATGTTTTGCTGGAATCGAATAATACAAAAGATTTCACATCGAATCGAACCTCGAATCGAATCGAATTTCCAGTGATTGCTTATGTGCTTCTGGTTATCTGGAATTGTCTCCCTATGTGCCAGACGGTATTTAGAACAAGAGGCCCCCATGAGGCCTGAGGCGATCACGTGACCAAAGTTGTTTAAAGAAGAATTTAATTACCATGTATGGCTAGCTAACACAACAGAGGAATGAAGTTATTTAATTATTTATAACCCTGCTGTCCTTGACAGGTGTTTTTTTTTCTAATATAGGGAGTCTACGACAGAAATAATGCCCAAATTTTCAATAATAGAAAACTACGGAGTCCAAATATCAACCTAGCGTCTTAAAGGGAACTTGAAGGATGTCGTATACCAATTACCAAAAGATTCTGACTGGTGGTTCTGGAGAAGCCGATTTTGAGAATATTATCATTTTTGAAATATGTTGAAATTTGCCCCCCCCCCCGCCCCCCCCCCCCCCCCCGCACACACACACACCCCGCAGAGAACACAAATATCAACTCTGGGACTTTATTTGAACAAATTGAATCTGTACCCTCAAAGGATGCTGTATACCAAATATCGAAAGATTCTGATTGTATCACAAGAAGCATATTTTCAAAGATTATTCCTCTTATTGCACTGAGTTAAAATATTCGGCTCCAAAGGGGAGCCCGAATATCAACCTAAGGACTTAATTTGAACAAACTTAGATCCGAACTCCCTAAGGATGCTTATACCAAATGTCAAAAGATTCTAACTGGTGGATCTGAAGAAGAGCAGATTTTCAAAGATTATTTCTCATATTGAACTAAGTTAAAAGTTTGGGCTCCCTTAGAGAGCCCAAATATCAACCCAGACACTCGATTTGAACAAGTCTCAACCTGACACCCCTAGAGATATTGTATACCAAATATGAAATGATTTTGACTGGTGAATCTGAAGAAGATTTTTAAAGAAATTCCCTCATGTTGCACCAAGAAAAAATTTAGGATCCATAGCGCGACCAAATATTAACCCAGGCACTCAATTTGAACAAACTGGAATTTCACCGCCCTAGAGATATTGTATAGCAAATATGAAAGGATTCTGACTGGTGGATCTGAAGAAGAAGATTTTTGTAGAAATTTCCTCATATTGCACCAAGTTAAAATTGGGTCACCAATATTAACCCAGAAACTCAATTTGAAAAAAACTTGAATCTCACCCCCCTAGAGATGTTGTACAGCAAATATGAAAGGATTCTGACTGGTGGATTGAAGAAATTTCCTCATATTGCACCAAGTTAAAATTTGGGTTCCCATTGGAAGCCAAATAGTAACCCAAGGACCCGATTTGAAGACATTTGAATCCGACCCCTGTAGAGGTGTTGTACACCAAATATGAAAACATTCTAGCTCTTGGATCTGAAGAAGAAGATTTTTAAAGAAATTTCCTCAAATTGCACTAAGTTAAACTTCGGGCCAGCAATATTAACCCATGCTCTTGATTTGAACAAACTTGATTCTCACCCCCAAGAGATGTTGTATACGAAATATGAAAGGATTCTGACTGGAGAATCTGAAAAAGAAGAATTTTGAAGAAATCACATCATATTGCACTAAGCGTACCTCTGGGCTCCAACAGAGTGCCCAGATATCAACCCAGGGACCCGATTTGAACAAACTTGAATCTACCCCCCCCCCAAAAAAAAAAGTTGTATACCAAATATGAAAGCATTCTGACTGGTGGATCTGAAGAAGACGACTTTAAAAGATAATCACCAATATTGCACTAAGTTAAAATTCTGGCTTCCGTAGGAAGCTCAAATATTAACCAAGGAACTTGATTTGAACAATCTGGAATCTGACCCACCTAGAGATGTTGGATACCAAATATGAAACGATTCTGATCAGTGGTTCTGAAGAAAAAGATTTTTAAAGATTACTCTCTATATTAACCTAAGTTAAAACCTCGGGCTCCTGTATTGAGCCCAAACATGGACCAAAGGGCTTCATTTTAACAAATGTGTATTGAATCCTTTAACAACCAGTAGCGTAATAATCAACCAGTAGTGTAATATTAACCAGTAGTGTAATAAAATTAACCAGTAATGTAATAATCAACCAGTAGTGTAATAAAAATCAACCAGTAGTGTAATAACCAGTAGTGTAATAAAAATCAACCAGTAGTGTAATAACCAGTAGTGTAATAAACGTAACCAGTAATGTAATAAACATCTATGAAAACCAACAATTTTTCAACAAAATTCGAAAAATTTTGGGGGTGGCTCAAATCATAGTTTGGGTACATCTTATCGATTTTTAATCATTTTATCGTACATTTAATGGCGTTTTGCAGGTCAAACATCATTTCATGGGATCAATACGGCGAGGAAACGTATTTTTATGATTTTTATGTGATGTTCGTATTTTCTGACGTTTAATGTCACTTTCTGCATTTGTGGCTTTATGTAAATTCAAAGTTGGCCAATTATTTATAGTAATGCTGTGCTTTTGAGAGACTTCTTACCCCAGGCATAAGTTGCCAGTTTCGATCATACCAGAAAACTTAGAGGTGATAAAGTGTGGTATTCAAGGGCTAGAATTGTCTTATCTTCTGCGTTGTCTACAATTATAATATTTAATACGGCCCCGGCGAATCTCCAAAGGTCTCACTCACATCCACCCATTTCAGTCGCTGTATCATTATGCGTGGCTTTTTCCGTCTAGTTGACTGTTTGGAATTCTAAAATTCGTTTTACTTCTGGGAGTGGTGCTCATCATATTCCGTGAGCATGGACATTCTACCATTTTTTACGAAGGTGCGGGGGAGGGGGGGGGGGGAGGACTTACCTAAAATGTGCGGTCAGTTATTTTTTTCCATCTTGAAGGAGAAGGTCGGTAAGAGAGTAGGCGAGGTGAAAAGGGTGGGTGCTTTGGAGGTCCACTGCCATTTCCGTATGCTATGTCAAGTGATTGTTCTCTATTACCAATGGTAGACAGCTATTTAATCCTGTGATGATTTACATTGAATGTAAAAAGCTTGAACTCATTCAACATGTAGAAAATATTGTTTCAGCAGAATTCCTTGATGGGTTAACGCTACTCCTATACCACATTGAAAGTGTGTCATGTGGATAAATGACCCTCATTTGAGGAGAGAATGGGGGGGGCGCAAGGGACGTCATAGTCAAGGGACTCAGGGATGCCACGTTTTGTTATGGTAGTCCGCGTGAGCGACCATGTTGTGACGTCATTCCCATAGGGATATGTGATGTATCATGTTAGTACGCGTGCGCAGCCGTATTAAATATTATAATTGCAGTCAACACAGGAGATCACACAAGTCTAGCCCTTCAATACCACACTTTAACACCCAAAAGTTTTCTGGTATGATAGAACCTGACAACTTATGCCTGGGGTAAGAAGTCTCTCAAAAGCACAGCATTACTATAAATAATTGGCCAACTTTGAATTTTCATACAGCCACAAATGCAGAAAGTGACATTAAACACCAGAAAATACGAACATCACATAAAAATACCTTTCCTCGCCGTATTGAACCCACGAAATAATGTTTGATCCGCAAAACTCTTTTAAATGTACGATAAAATGATTAAAAATCGATAAGATGTACCCATACAATGATTTGAGCCACCTCAACAAATTATCAAGTTTTGTTGAAAAATTGTTGGTTTTCATGGATGTTTATTACACTACTGGTTAAGTTTATTACACTACTGATTATTACACTACTGGTTGATTTTTATTACACTACTGGTTGATTATTACACTACTGGTTAATTTTTATTACACAACTGGTTAATATTACAATACTGGTTGATTATTACACTACAGGTTGTTACAGACCCCCTTCGGATTCCGTATACCAAATATCAAAAGATTCTGACGAGTGGTTCTCGAGCAAATTGTTTTTTCAATTTTTGCAAATATGCTGACCCCCCCCCCCCCTCCAGCCCCCTCCCCACCCTTACAGAACACCCTAACACAACAGATAATAATTTTTAATCAGTCAATTCTACTTGTCCTAAGGATGCTTCGTACCAAATAACAGTTCTCTGCTCCGTGTGGTTTGGGAAATATGGGCGTTTGAAAAATTTCTATTTTTAGTTTATAGGATTCCCACCGGGTCACGGGAGTTTTTTTTTGCAGAAATCAAGTACTTATGACTCAATAAAACCACATACCAAATTTGGTTCAAATCGGACAATCGGTTCAGAAAACCGACATTTGGGCGAGGCCAAAAATCTTGCCCCTCCCATCACAAAGGCAAATATTGCTCCACGAACTTCGTTTGAATAAACTTGATTCTACATGTCAACATGAAGCTCCATAGAAAATATCAAGCCATTGTACTTACTGGTTCATGAGAAGAGCTTTAAAGAGTATTTTAGCATCTTCTCCCACCCTTTCCCT
Organism: Pictodentalium vernedei; assembly: GCA_031216915.1. Lineage (NCBI taxonomy): Eukaryota > Metazoa > Mollusca > Scaphopoda > Dentaliida > Dentaliidae > Pictodentalium > Pictodentalium vernedei. The sequence goes on from CM062291.1 coordinate 181,690,501, forward strand.
GTGGGGCTGGGCATATTAATTTCAATAAAAACAAAATGCGATGTCAGAACAAGCACCCACCTGAAATTTAAATAAAATTGTTTCTGCGGTTTAGGAGGAGCAGGTACAAACACCATGTTCAGGGACGGCAGAGAACGGTCAACGGACGCCAGACGACGGACGGTTAGTGATCACTATAGCTCATCCTGACTTTCAGTTGGATGAGATAAAAAGATATGTGTACTTCTTAGCTATTATGTACCAAATGGCTTCATATAGACGTGTGGCGGAGAGCAATAACCTCGTACACATATCCTTTATATACTGAATGCCGGAGGTTTCACCCTTTACAAAACATTAGAATTCATATTCTTTCCGAATAATCTAACGGATTTCAAACTGAATCGACTCATTGACAGGATATCAAATCGAACCTCGAAGCCTCCCCGAGCCCTAGAAAGTCAATACGCAGTTCCAAGTTGTTAATTTCAAAGGGAGATTTGTGGGTGGGCGATTTGTTCGGGGCAACATTAATTGTGTATAATGCCAATATTACTTCAAATCAAATGCATGCACTGCACCGTCGAACCTTAATAGACTCATAAATGAATTAAAAAATAACAGTGGCAACCCGATGCCTCTACGAAGAATATTTTCTTCAGGTTCATTTTTCTTTTCAGTAGATCCGAGTGTGATGTGCAGATTATTACAACAGTCAGTTCATCTGAGTCGTCGCATACCGCCGAATTGACGAGACCAGATCAGCTAGATCAAATACGAACCCGTAAATGGGGTGGAATATGTGGCAACACAGATTAACTGTCTGTCGAAATAATTTGTTTGTTATTGAATATATCTGAAATGTAAATAAAGAAAGCATGGATGTTTATCCGGAGTGTTCAGCGCTGGGACACTCGAGTTTTTATTTCGAGTTGCAAAATTCAAGCTTTGAAACCCCCGAACATCAGTGGCGTCATGCGAGGCTCGTTAGAGACGGGCGTGGTGAAGAATTGGAAAGGTGAGACTTTCTTTTTCCTGCGAGACAGAATGGATGGGCAAATTGCTGTGATATTGATGTGATATTTTTGGAAGTCAAACAATAAAATGAGTTATTATATTCCTATCATTCTCATATCCCGATTTCAGCCATCCAACCCCTCCTGCAGTATCAGATGGCGTGCGATACTGCTGATACTGCCAAAAACACGTGCAGTGGGATACTGAAAACTCAAAAACGAGGCTCGGTGTGACTTGTGTCATCTTCTTCCATTTTGCGGTATAAAATGTGCTCTAAATACACAAACCATCAATTAACTAAGATTTGTAACATCTTCGTCGTTGTACAAATGCATCAATTCATTTTTCAAAATATTGTCGAACCTACATTAGATTTGTGCCAGATACACCGATATGATCAGGCAGATCGAGCCCAGCGAGTCCGGAATGGAGATGAAGAACACGCCGTAGCAACAGCTACAAGAGGTTTGTCGCGTGCTTTCATCCAAAGTAGATTTGACAGGTTCCGAAAAACGAGACGTTAATTTAATAGCAGGTATATAACAAAAAGATCATCAGTACTGTGAAGTTTTCTGGTGCACCGTATCGCATCTCGTTCGAGACCTTCTTCAATCAAGTATCGCACTCGTCGGCTACGCTTACTTGTGTGATACCTCTTAGTTAAAGGTCCTCAACTCGATGCGATACAGCACACCAGGAAACTTCACTGTACAGACAATGTAGATTCATCCTGCAATAAGTATGCACTGCGTCCATAATTACTCGATTACAGTGTGTATCAGGGTTTCCCGATTCAAAATCTGTACCTTGAAACTTCATAATACAGGCGCGTGCTTGCACTCGAATTCCACGAGTGTGGTTACGATTTTGTTACGTTACTATTTAAACAAGATTTAGTCCAGAAACAATAGGTTTCGTGGAGGAAATAATATGCTAAGCTTGTGGTACTGAATGACATACTAGAATTCCCACTGAGTCCGTGTTCAACATTTCCAAGAAAATCCATGCTTTCTAAATTGGAAGACAGGAACTTGTATTCCTAATGGCAATATCCATAAATAATTTTCCCAACGGCTGGATTTGTCCTTCGAATGAACAAAAAACTCCATTCAGGGAAACGGGTGGCGCATTTCAGTTGGTGCAATCGATTCACAACGCCGGTTGTCGATAACCTGATCTATGAACGCGATTGTTTTTTTCAGAATGGCACTAAAAAATCCCGACGTTTTTTTTTTAAAAACAATATTTCGATATTCATACGCGCTCCCAACTTCGAAAACTAAACCCTCCCCTTAAGGTCTTTCGAAATTAATTCTTTATTGTTATTTGGAATAAATTCAACCACAAATAATTCCATTTCAGTTCAGAGTACAACACTGAACTCTTAACCTGCTGAGTAATTTTAAGATATTTTTGATCGAATCTAGTCATGGCTGCTATAAAGCAGCCATGACTAGATTTGATCAAAACATTATGGAAATATAACACGAGAGATCATTGGTTCAAAAATCTCTACAACTTACAGGGGAATATTGAGACAAATGTCCTCAAATTTGACTTATTTCAGTAGCAAGAATTTGCCTGGCCTGGCCGGAATATCCGCCAGCAGCATGCAAGAAGTTGGCAAGAACACAGGCCACATGGAGGGGGGGGGGGGGGTGTTAGTAAGCCGTTGTCCCCAGGATAATTGATATATACCGGCGAACGTAGAGTTTATTTTCAATGGGAGTGGTGACGGGATGGGTGCGAAAGTTTATTATGTCAAAAACCGTATAATGAGACTTGGAAGAAAGCCGGTTTTTCGTGTAAGTATCTTGGCTTCAGCGCATTTTTGTATTCTGGACTCTGCTACTTGTTCATCATATTTTTAAACCCTGAATAGATATAAATTATGATTTGTAGCAGAGAGAATATCTTCAACTTCCCTTTCTGAATTCTGACAGTGATATAGTGAAACTGTAAGTTCGGGACATATCACAGCAACAGGGTTCACTTTCATGCTTCTTGTTCGGACGTCTATGGTTGTACGACTCAGGTGAGGCCTTGTTGGCTCTGCGCATGATAATAGTGGTGGAACAAATGCGTCATTTGGCGATAAAAGTCAGAGTACTGATGGTCTTTGTGCTGTAAGTGGCCGGCTGAAAAAAATAAGTGCGAGTCCCTAGGAGGGATCATAGTTATAAGCTCACCTTTGCATAACCACTCTAAAATAATACATCTTTTTAAAATTATGTAATTACCGCTCAACCCCCTCCCCCTGCGTCCAGACATGGATTTTTATTCCGTACACCCTTTCTCCCACTACACCTGCAGCCGTGACATCATGGCGACGCCCCTGCTCAAAGTCACGCAATCCTGTCTCCATGTGTCAACTTTTAGTGCACGAACTGTCATTATCCAATGACCTTTCAGTTCCAACATCTCGCGCAGAGCTACAATGGCCTCGAACAAGCTTAAATGTCCCTTCATGGAGCATACTCATCATATTACGTAGCATATGTGGTGAATGGGAGGCGTCCGAGGGGGTGGCTGATACCTAGGGTTCACATTGCGTAGGAACTTTCAGCCAGTGGCGACCGAGGCCGCGTGGTAGCTTGGTCACAAGTTGTACGACCCTGATGTGAGACAATTTTGAAAACTGGTGCTAAATAAAGCAAAATATGTCAATCTGGGAGTCTAACGAGAAGTGTATGTTACTGAATCGAATACAACATATTTTCATTTCAACAACTGGCATCAGTTGCCTATAGATTTACTGGCAAATGGACATTTGATTTGTAGATGGTGTGATAAGTTAATACGCATACTGATGGTCTTTGTGCTGTAAGTGGCCGGCTGAAAAAAATAAGTGCGAGTCCCTAGGAGGGATCATAGTTATAACCTCACCTTTGCATAACCACTCTAAAATAATATATCTTTTTAAAATTATGTAATTACCGCTCAACCCCCTCCCCCTGCGTCCAGGCATGGATTTTTATTCTGTACACCCTTTCTCCCACTCCACCTGCAGCCGTGACATCATGGCGGCGCCCCTGCTCAAAGACACGCAATCCTGTCTCCATGTGTCAACTTTTAGTGCACGAACTGTCATTATCCAATGACCTTTCAGTTCCAACATCTCGCACAGAGCTACAATGGCCTCTCACAAGCTTAAATGTCCCTTCATAAAGCATACTCATCATATTACGTAGCATATGTGGTGATAGGGAGGCGTCCGAGGGGGTGGCTGATACCTAGGGTTCACATTGCGTAGGAACTTTCAGCCAGTGGCGACCGCAGGCCCCGTGGTAGCTTGGTCACAAGTTGTACAGCCCTGATGTGAGAAAATTTTGAAAACTGGTGCTAAATAAAGCAAAATCTGTCAATCTGGGAGTCTAACGAGAAGTGTATGCTACTGAATCGAATACAACATATTTTCATTTCAACAACTGGCATCAGTTGCCTATAAATTTACTGGCAAATGGACATTTAATTGGTAGATGGTGTGATAAGTGAATACGAAACAATTCAGAATTATTTTTTGACGAACATATACACTTATAGAATGCAAATAATGTGTCCCATTGAGTCAAGTGGGCCCCATTCTCTATTCCCCCAGAAGCTGCGGCCGCAGGTTTTCGGGACCCTGGAGCATAGGACGAGTCGCCATTGCTATCGGCCTTTAAATTGCAACGATCCTTCCCACCACCTAACCATGATTGTTGTTATATGTCAATTTTTTTCCTTTGCCCTTGATGGAAACATTTATTTCTTTTGCTGTGCGGATGACTGCGGAATCTCAGTTTGGGAGGGAGGCAAGTTCGCAATTCTCTGGCATGTTGGGCATTCTAGCAACCGGGGCAGAAAACGGCGTAATATCCATTTTAGGGGACAGGTGTACATTTTAGCAATTTTTTTGCATGTTAGGCATGCTAACAGAAGGGGATCTGTTTAGATGCAACCTGTTATAACTCCTCGTGAAGTATTTTAATGGACATTTTGTTGACGAAATCAATATGCATTGGGAAATAGCTTCGGGAAACCCGCAACACGACTTGAAAAATCATCGTATTTTGTCTCAATAATTTGGAAAAACATGGAATATCAACTGTGTTTTGAGAGAGAGAGAGAGAGAGAGAGAGAGAGAGAGAGAGAGAGAGAGAGAGAGAGAGAGAGAGAGAGAGAGAGAGAGTGTGTGTGTGTTTGTGTGTTCCAGTGAGGGGTGTGTGTTCCAGTGAGGGGTAACATGATAATTATGGTTTTGTTGATTTCTTTTGGGAAAAAAATAATGTTTATTCAGCTGCCACTGTAAATTACGTGGGAGGAGACGGACGATTCGGAAAGTAAAAGATCAAACAAGTTATTAGAGTTGAGAATTGTAAGATGATAAATTCACCATCACCATCATGTTTATTTATGGACAACATGTTGAACCAGAGTCTCGGTCTTGTTTCTAAGGCAAAATTTCGATTAGGGTGCCGTGGCTCAGTGATAAAGACATTGAAATTCAAACCTAAAATTCAACGGTTCAATTCCCACTAGGGGTAACAGTGTTGTGCCCTTGGGCAAGGCATTTAATCACGATTGCCCACGTGGGGGAACGGTGGAACAGTGTACTGAGGCGTGCTGCACGTCGATGGTGGACTTATCTCTTCAACCACTGCAATCTCTGCTTGTGCGGAGTTAGAACGCTGGTGAGTCTGGCAGTTGCCCGCCACTGCTCGGTGGTTTACTTCCCCTCCTTTCACGCGTAAAAATGTCCGACATGAGGTGCCTTTGGCTGTTGAAAGTGTAGTTGAACCCAAATAAAGAAATATGTTTCGACTCATCGAGATATGACCTCAGAAAAAATAGCTCGACTCTGAAACAACATTTCGTACATAAACATAATGGTACAAATATACATATATCGAATTTTCTGTCACAAACAGGGTGGGGGTGGGGGCGGGAGCGGAAAAGAAATGTGTGAACATAGGTGGAAATTTTTATTTTGCAGATATTTTACCCACCTACCCATTCTTGCAGATTTTTTCCATGACATTTTGGGGGACCCACCTCCTTCTCATACATTTTATATACAAAGCTTTGGCACTTGAACACTAACTCAAAACACGTAATGCACACTGATTCAATGCATATTTTTTATATCTTCAAACATGTTTCCATTTACTCCATCAGATGCATTTTTCAAGACTTACCAGATTCACATCAGTTCACAAATACGCATTACTGTATATCTTGAACCCCGTGTGGACCCGGATACAATAGGTCAACATTTCGTAGCTAGGTTGTTGAAGCACAGCAGCGATGGCTTGGCTGTTCACACAGACATTTTTAAACTATATTGATGTAGCAAATTCTTAGGAATTTGTTTTATCCTTGTATTGAGATGTCTATGTGGATGAGCTTGTTAGTTCCGCCAGTGCTTGGTGGATTCCTTAGGCCATCCAGTGGATCTGTTTGAATAATTCTACCTTCATCTTGGGAACTAACAACGTTGTGATGTGGGCATCATATAGCAATAATTGTTGAAAGCGATGTAAAACCCCTGTCAAACCAGATCAGACAATTAATCTTAATATTCTTACAAATATAGTTTCTCTGTTTACCTTGCAAATGAAACTCAATAATTCTTTTTCAGGCCTCGAAATAACAAGATTTTGATAAACCTTCCAGCAGGTTGTCTCATTTGACAATGATTAACCTGTTGATCGGTTACCAAGATTTTTTTCATAAACCTATTGGTTAACCATTGCATTAAAAGTATTAATACTGACAAAGCTTCTGACATACCCATCTACAGTTCCTCCCAAATTAGTTTGGCGTTTAGACACAAGGGACCCAAGACAGGAGCAGTACAAAACAGGTACATACACAATGCCCCCCCCCCCACATTCACGTATGCATGCATTAACATTTGTTGTTCTTTGCTTTATATGATTTTTGTGTCTAATAAAAATTAAAGAATTTTAATTGTTTATTTTGCTGTGTGGCTTATTATTTCAGAAACCCAAACACATTTGTCTCAAATTGGGAGTGGGAATTGGGCAATTGTGAGGGGATGGCATCATGGGGGGGGGGGGGGGGGCATATACCGTCAATGGACGTCTGTATTGCGAATACATTGAACTTTAGGGCATGGGAGTTGCATTGGCAGTCTCTGATTAACATTGGAAAAGAAACAATTGTAAATCGTATCTACCTTCCCCTGCATATTGGAATCCGAAGAATGTAATCCAAAGTTCCAAACTAAAACTTTATTTGTGCCACAATGTTCGAAATCATTTGGAAAAACCCATGTTCACAACCATGCTGGCTGTTTATTCAAATGGAATAAGGACGTAAATAAGAAGTCAGCATTGGTGAATAAAAGATGTTTCCATAATGTGTTGGAAAAATTTTCTCATGGATTGGTAGGGTAAAAAGGGGCGGAATGCAAATAATTAACAACAGCTCATTTGATTTTCAACATGTCTCCTTTTTATTCTATCGAAGACTTATTTTCAGCTTCGAGCAGTGCGAGAGTTAATACCTCACGTGCGGTAAATGTATTAACAAAGCAGTTAGCTCCCTTCAGCTGTAACAGACAATCGTCTTTCTCAGAATCAAAACAAATTAATTGTTTCGAGAGCCAGAGGGCGCCGCAAGTTGGTACTGCAGATTTTCAGTACCGCTAATACTATAGATTTATACCCCCCCCCCCCCCCACAAGTACAGTAATGATTGAAACACACTGTATGATAACCACATGAGCATTTTGTTCTCATTTTGTTCACTGCAATGCTTCTTTTAAATCAGTTAGAGGAAAAACGTTGAAAACTTTTCTCATCCCGTAACAACTACCTTCGTCGACCATCGGAGTGATTTTTGGTTAACCGATTGAGCATTCACCTGAAAATAAATCTGCATAACCAATAGGCGAACGGTACGAGCGTTCGCCTCTTATTTCGAGGCCTGCTTTTTTCCCCAGAAACCTTTGATTTTAAACCAAATTTAAATAGGTTTTTCATAATTTTATCTCTGATATGCAGTGATATGCATTTTGAACAGTCTAGTTTCTGTAAATCATGGCATATGCAGGCATATGTGAGCACTGTGCTTGTTGTGCCCACAATTAATTTACTACTGCTTATACTGTAACCGTGTATATGTTGCAAATATTGGTTTAGTAAATGGGAACTTGTTTTTGATCTGGCTCAAGAAGGGCAAAAAAATGCCAGGATACAAGGTCCGGGTGGGTGGGTCCGAGCCCCAAAGTGCAGTTTTTGCCAGTGTAATGTAATTTTTTGCCAAATATCATTTTACAGACAAGTAATTACAACCAAAGTGAATTCAAGTGCTTAGATTCATAACTTGGAACAGAATAGAGCATTGATAATGTGTTGGGGGCTCCATGTTAGAATTGTTTTCCCATGTTTCACACTTCATTAGGGGGTGGGTCCTGTTCTGGGTCTGGCAAAAATTTGCAAAACAAAAAAGTGATTCCCAGCTATTTGGTCATGATTTTCACTCCTTTATATTTTTACTAAGGCAGTCTGCCTCTTATTAGTGATTTGTAGTGTGACGAAATACACCCTAGCCCTGTGAGAACATCCTTTGCTTAATGAGCTTGTAGCTCTTAAAAAACGCTCACACTGTGGATAGAGTCACAGAATGTTAGCAGCCATAAGCACTTGCATTACCCCTTTAAGAGAGCAGTAGAAAGTTATTTTCACAGAGTGTTAGCAGCCACAAGCACTTGCATTACACCAGAATCCCTTTAAGAGATCAGTGAAAAGTTATTCTCACAATTAGGATGGTAAAATAATACTATCATTATCTCAATGGCCAGGTGTGTAGGTAATAGTGGTTCCCCACGAAGTTGAAAGATTAGAAAGGTAAAAACATTTCCAAAAGCCATTGTTTGAGAAAAGGTATAACTAATTATCTCATCACTCTAGAGAAGTATTGGAGATTAATGTCATAAAACAATCCTAATCTGATTGTTGTATGGAGGCTTGTGACATTATTGAAATTAAAGGTAAAAAACATATCTAAAACCAATAACAATAAATGGCTTTCCACTTACCAGAAGTATAGGTATGTGATATTAAAGGTAATAAGGATATACAACCTGTCTAAAACCAATTATAAGTTAGAAAATATTGGAGTTAAGCACTTAACGAGGAACTCAATCTCTGGTCAGAAGAGTGCAATATTTGATACTTTTCTGCCAAGTGATATTACTCCCAATATTTGGTATGAAAGTACATGAAAGTTTACCTCTCTGATACTGAAGAAGAACGTCAACAAAGATGGCGTCGAAACTCCTAAGGAAAGTTTTCCTGATTTTAACAGGAAAAAAATAAATCACGTGATTAATAGTATATAATCCCCAGTTGGCCATTTTGTCAGCAGTCTCCTCTGAAAACTCAAACTGTTCACATCTAGAAACCTACAGTGGGCTATTTATTTCCAGTACGGACTATCAGAAATGTTTTTTCTTACAATAGAATTTATTCTGTTCATACTGGAGTTGATGTCATCTTTCAGAGGGACTCCAGTGTAGGACACTGTATTTATATTGAAAGTTTAATGTAATAAAAGAGTGTAAGATTAGCTTATACATCTCACTGTATAGACAGTCTTGAGTTGAGTGTTTTACCCATGCACCACAGAATTCAGACTCCAAGGAACTTGGACCATTTTCCAGTTTTATTCCAGTTACAGTAGAAAGTGGAGTGTGGTGGAGTCTAGATGATCTACACCAATTGAGGCCAAAAATCAATCACAACGTGGAGGGCTTCAAAACATTAACCCTTCCTCTTTGGTGCCGTGACCAGGATCTTGGACTTAGATAAAATTTGTGTGTGTAAATGGGAAAAATACCAGAATCTTCCAATTCAGAGGAAGAATACCTGCCAGTTTGGGACACTACACCAATTTATGAACTGTCAGACCAGGAAGCTAAATGTATACTGCTTGCAAGGGAGCTGTGCCAAACATTTAAGTGTGAAATTTGACATTTCTTTGCAACTTTTCTATGACCAAGTGAAGAAAAACTCAATCAAAACTTTTATCAAAATGACTATCAGCAGTTAGCACAACAATTAGAAACTGTATTTTCTGAGAAAGTAACAGAAAATATTCCCTTCATGATTCTGTAAGATGGAGTAAATGTCGGAAGCATCAGCAACACCAGTGGTTAAAGAACAAACTTTTCATTTGCAAGTGAACTTAGACAGAGCACACAGAGCTTTGTTACTGACATTTCTAAAATATTTAGAGACACATCAACACAGAACCGTGACACAAGGACAGAAACAGAATGATACTGACTTTGAACGCCTACTGGAAAGAACTCATCAAGTGTTTTCATAAACAAGGTGGGTGCAGATTTAGTACATTTTCATTTGTTGCCAGCAGAACTGTATTGTTAAGTGTAATAATAGCACTTTGATCCACACAAATCGCGACATTTTAAATTTTGAAGCTCTGAATAAATTGCTAGTTAAATTAATTAAATTAACCCTATAAACATGTCAGTGCCAAGTGCAGAAATGGAACATGAAATACAGCAACGCGCAGAAAGATTGGCCCAAAAGCAACTAGAACAAGCCGAATTGGAGTTCCAAATGTGATTGATTACTGGGGAACAACAATTAGAATAGGCTACAGAGTGCGGTGACTTAGCAGAGTCTGCACTTGTTAATGAAAAGTGTGCCCACCAGCAAACTGATCAAGCATTACAGGCGATAATAGCGAAGGAAAGGGCAGACCATATAGTAGAATTAAATAAACAAAAAACTATTTTGGACACCCAACACCAACTGGACATTGATAGTGACCAGTAGGTTGAGGGATGAGTTCAAAATGGGTAATGTTGGACCCCAAATGCCTACAGTAACTGCTGGGGGAAATGATGCTGTGGCTCAAGCCATCACAGATTTGCATGAATCTCTAAAGGAAGGCAATGAACATAATGCAACAACAGCTGCCGCAAATCTTGCCTCCCAAATTAAATGCTTTGATGGCAATCCTTGCAACTTCCGTGAGTGGATAAAATCAATAGAGCTTTATTGTGATACAAACAGAATACCGATAGACAATTGCAAAATGATCGAAGTACAAACCAGCCACCATGTGGTGTCTGATTTTGTGCTGCAATCTATGCGAAAAGATCCAAAGTTGAAATGGGTTGACTTATACCAGGAATTACGTTTGCGTTATTCCAAAGTGATGGATACTGCGATCACCGGAAAGTTTCTCCGCTATATGAAACAGGAGAAAAACGAAACTGCAGTAGGCTATGGGGAACAATTATTAGACCTCGCAAAAGAGGACTATGGTGAACAAATCGATGAACCAATAATCCAACAATTGATCGCTGACTACTTCTGCGATGGATTGTATGAAGGAGATATGAAATACAAGCTTATTAGGGCAGCCCTGTGAATTTTGACCAGGCTTTAAGTAAGGCTATGTTTGAGCCCACAGTACGAATTAAATTCCGAGCCCGTTAAGACTGTCAAGGTCAGGGAGTACGAATACCCACATGGTGTAAAAATATAACCAGGGAAATGAGGGAACCAAACATACATGATCGTATTGGCAGAGAAAATGAGGATGATAGGAACATCGAATCAATGGAAGTGGACACAAATAGGCGACGCCACAGCGTAAATATGTTGACCAAAAGTACATATAACCGACTGCAAACAGGTAATTTATGTCAAAATATTCCACGTCAAAATACTAGGGTTATGCCCACCAGAAATATGAATAATAATCAGTATCCGACAAATAATACAAATAGGTTCCAGGGAACAATGAGGGTTAATCGGCCTCTCTGCCACTGCTGTGGCCGGCCAGGTCATTTGAAGAAAGACTGTCGGGTAAATATAATAAAGCAGTTATGGGTATTGGGCATACAGCAACCCAATGAGGGACCAGGGGGACCTGGTTTCATCTGTTTTTGGAGTGGAAAATTAGAACATTATGCCCAGAGCTGCAGGGTTAATGTAAACAAGCAGAACTGTGTCTATACAGGGCAGTAGAGAGGGTTAAGTTACAACAATCACAAGCTCCCAAAAACTGAGAAACTGAAAATAGGAAAAATAGTATTAAACAGATGGGGGAAGTGAGTATTTAAGGGTTAATGAGAATAGGAATAATTTTGTGTATGACCCAACTAAGAAATATGGGACTCAGGATCACCAGAAGCAAAATATGTATTTTACAAGAATCAATAATAATTCTCCCAGGGTGACAGTTAAACATGAGTTAACGAGAACCAAGGATGGTTCTCCTATGAAAATGAACCCTCACACTACCAATAAACCTCACAGGGAAAAGAATAGTGTTCTCAGTAATGGTAAACCAAAAATAAGTATGGATAAATGTGGGAAAATTAAAAATAGATCCCCAGTAATAAACAATGCCAATCAATGCAAAAGGTGTAAACAAGTGGGACGTCATTGGAAAGAGTGTTTGCTAAAACAAAAACCCAGCCTTTGACAGACAGACAAGTGACTATGAGGAGGACCAGAACAAATCAAAACCGAACCCAAAGAAATTAACCTTTATACATCTGGGGAAATATGTAAAAATTGTGGTAGTATAGAGCATTATACAAAATTTTGTAAAGGAGCCAAACAATTTGACCATTGCACAATTGGCGGGCATTTTACTAAGAACTCTAAACGATTAATATAAAAACAAGATACTTTTGTCTTCCAGACCAATAATGGGTTAAGAGTGGAAGTATACCCAGCCGGTATCACTCAGCTAAATGCTGAAGCAATAGTGAATGCTGCCAATAGTCAGCTGTCACATGGCGGAGGCGTTGCCAAGGCAATCACTCAGAGTGTTGGGCCTGCTCTTATGAAGGAATGCCAACAACACATATGACATCATGGAAATCTGCATGTAAGTGATAATGTAGTAACCACGTGTGGTTATCTATCATGCCTCAAGGTTATCCATGCCATAGGTCCTCGATGGAGTGATTACACTGATAAAAAAAATGCCGCTCAGGATCACAGATCCAATGTCGAGTTGTGACCTTGACCTTTGACCTGGCGAGTCCAAGGTCAATAGGGTTCTTCCTCGCACCAAGGCCAACACACCTATGAAGTTTCATGACTCTAGGTTGAACCACTATCAAGTTCTCATCCGGAAACCAATTGTTGTGATATGCTATGTTCAAGGTCACTGTGACCTTGACCTTTGACCTGGTGAGTCAAACATCAATAGGGTTCTTCCTCGCACCAAGGCCAACACGCCTGTAAAGTTTCATGGCTCTAGGTTGAACCACTATCAAGTTATCATCCGGAAACCAATTGTTGCGATATACTATGTTCAAGGTCACTGTGACCTTGACCTTTGACCTGGTGAGTCCAAGATCAATAGGGTTCTTCCTCGCACCAAGGCCAACATACCTATGAAGTTTCATGACTCTAGGTTGAACCACTATCAAGTTATCATCCGGAAACCAATTGTTGCGATATACTATGTTCAAGGTCACTGTGACCTTGACATTTGACCTGGTGAGTCCAAGATCAATAGGGTTCTTCCTCGCACCAAGGCCAACACACCTATGAAGTTTCATGACTCTAGGTTGAACCACTATCAAGTTATCATCCGGAAACCAATTGTTGCGATATACTATGTTAAAGGTCACTGTGACCTTGACCTTTGACGTAGCGAGTCCAAAATCAATAGGGTTCTTCCCATCACCAAGGCCAATCTACCTATGAAGTTTCATGAATGTGAGTTGAACCATTATCAAGTTATCATCCGGAAACCAATTGTTTAAGATTTACTATGTTCAAGGTCACTGTGACCTTGACCTTCGACATAGCATGTCCAAAATCAATAGGGTTCTTCCTCCCACCAAGACCAACCTATGTATGAAGTTTAATGAATGTGAGTTGAACCACTATCAAGTTATCATCTGGAAACCAATTGTTTACGCCCGCCCGCCCGCCCGCCCACCCACCCACCCATCCGAACACCCGCCCACCTGCCTGCCCACCCGCCCGCCATTCACCAAACTATAAGTCGAGTTTGACTTCGTCACAACTCGATTAACAAGTGTTTTTATGAGTTGTATAAAACCATAAGGAAAATTTTACAGGTGAGTGAGGAAATAAAATTCCAGATAGTAGCCATGCCTACTATTAGTAGTGGCATATATGAGTTACCCAAGAATAAGTGTGCCGAAATTTATGTTGAGGCCATTCAAGACCATTCTGCTGCTAATAATAATAACAATCTTAAGGAAATAGACAAAATGGATTTAAATCCTGAAATGGTAGCACTTGTGAAAAATGCTTACATGAACATAAAGGGAAATGAAACTCAGAAAATTCAGACAAATACTAAGGTATATGTGTCAGAACATTCCGAAAAACCAAAAACTGAACCAGGAAATAAGAAATTAGGAAGTCAAGGTCAAACAAATAAGAAAACTCCATGTAAACAAAATAGGAAGAAGGGAGATAATTTGAAAAACCCAAGAACAAATAATGTAATAAACAATGTTAATTACCCAAGAAAAGTACAACAACAAAAGTCTGCCAAGATACAGACAATTAATATAAATATTGGAACTGCTTCTTTAGATAGCGTTCAAATACACATTGGTAAGCAAAAGATATGAGCCCTCCTCTATTTAGGGGCACAAACATCATGTATTAGTACAAAATTCTGGAAAAATTTGCACAATAGGCCAAAGTTGAGGGGAGATAAGAACCAACTACTGTGAATTTCTGGCATTACAGGGAATGGCATTTGCCCTCAGGGAATCATTGAGTAAGAGTTTCATATACAGGGTATTTATCAAAGACATAATTTCTTGGTACTGGATGAATTGAATCGAATTATGCTACTGGGATTGGATTGGATTCTTGCAAATGAAATTACCACTTCTTGGGGAATGAGAAAATTGAGATTGCAAGACCAATATATACCTCTGGTTAAAGATTTACATGTTAGTTGTCTTACATGACTGGTTAATCAAGTAGAACTAGCACCACAAACCACCTGTCTTTGTACAGCTAAGGCAGTTGGTGCAAGGTCAACTTTTTCTTCAAAATTTTTAGAACATTATGGATTAAAAACAGGCTATGCAGCCGAGCAACCCGGTTTACTTGTTAGTAACAGCATAGTAGCAAATGCGAATGGAAATATACCAGCGATGATAGTTAAGAGTACTAATAACCATTACACATTGAAACAGGTCTGTATAATAGGGAAACTTGAACCAGTAAATGAAGGAGAAAAATTATTGGAAGTTAAACAGTTATTGACAGAACAAAGAGTAGGACCAGATAAGGGGAAAAAATAACTGATATCAGAAATTGAAAGTGCCACCAAATAAACGATACCTGTTAATGAAAGTAATTAATGAAAATCATGATTTATTTGTGAGAACAGACAAAGAATTAACTCAAACAGATACAATAAAAATGAAAATTGATAAGGAGACACAGTGCCTATTAGAAAAAGGGCTTACAGGGTACCTTTATTGGAAAGAAAGATTATGGACAAGACATTGAAGGAAATGTTATTTATTTATTTATATTTATTTATTGGTGTTTAAGGTCATATATTTCTGCACAATGGCTAATCATGACCATGACAGTTTTATGGGTGGAGGAAGCCGAAGTACCCAGAGAGAACCACTGAGCAACGGTGAGCAACTGTCAGCTCCCCAACATTCTAACTCCACACAAGCAGGGTTAGCATTGGTTGAAGACAGGTGCACTATCAACGTGCAGTACGCTTTTAGCACACAGCGTCACCATGCCCCCACATGGGCAATGGGGTGAAGTGTCTTGCCCAAGGACACAACGCGGTTGCCGCAGGTGGGATTCGAACTGAGGACCTCTCGGTTTGCAGCCTGCACCTCTACCTACTGAGCCACCGGGCCCCCGAAAAAAATGTTAGATGCTGGTATAATTCGATGCTCTAATAGCACTTGGAGTTTTCCTTGTTTGCTAGTGGACAAGAAAGATGGTTCGAAGCAATTTGGTGTCAATTTTAGGGAATTAAATCAGGTCATAAAGGTCACGAGTTGGCCATTACCTTTGATTGATGACATTTTCACCTTACTGAATGGTTGTCAGTATTTTACGATTCTTGACATGAAGTCAGGTTATTGGCAAGTCAAGATGGATGAAGAAAATAGACCCAAAACAGCTTCCACGTGTCACATAAATTCAATGTAATGGCATTTGGGCTTGCTAATCCCCCTAGTGCCTATCAGGAGCTGGAGCTTATGACTATAATTCTGGAAGGCCTAGAAGGATTTTCTTTGGCTTATCTCGACAATATTTTAATTTTTAGTTGTAATGTTAAGTCACACATTGAGCATATTAAACAAGTATTCCAATGGTTATGACAGCATAAATTGAAATTAAAAGCTAAAAAGTGCTCATTTTTTCAGACAGAAACGTCTTATCTTCGATTCATAATAAGCCAAGAAGGAATCAAGCCAGAATTATCTAAAGTTGAAATTATAAGAAAATTATCCCCAACGAAAACTGTTACTAAAGTGAGAAGTTTCATGGTCAGTTATCATCGAAGGTTTATTCCATGCTTTAATGACATAGCCCAACCATTAATAGCCTTGACTAAGAAACATTCAAGGTTCCACTTGAAGGAAGCTCAACAAAAGTCATTGGAAGAGCTAAAGGAGAGATTAACCCGGGTAGCACATTTGTCATACCCATATCCTCAAAAACCATATGTACTTTACATGGATGCCTCTGGCACCTCTGTAGGTGCAGTTTTAGCCCAACCTTGTGAGAATGAACAAGGTCAATTGCCAGGAGTACCAGATGAAAAACCCATCGTATTCCTTTCACATAAATTGGGTGAGACTCAGCAAAAGTGGTCTACCTTTGAAAAAGAGGCATTTGCGATATCTTATGCATTAGATAAATTCAACAATTATCTGCAGGGAGCACAATTTGTCATTAAAACAGGTCATGCCCCTTTGCAATATTTGTTGAAAAGCCAAAAGAACAATGCTAAAGTCCAACGATGGGCATTAAAAATAGCCAGTTATAACTGTAAGATCGAATATTTACCTGGTTGCCAAAATACCTGTGCTGACCTGGTTGCCAAAATACCTTCCGACCCTAGATTACCTGAAGGGATTGCAAATGCTGACCCAGATTATGAAATGGATAATGTGGAAACAGAAAAGGCATTACAAGTAGGAGTTATTGATAGCAATAAAATTGATCCTAGGAAATATGCCCATGTAAAAGTAGATAAACAAGACTCCCTTGTGGAACCCCAGAGTATTAGTTACAAAAACCTAAACATAAAAATAGAACAAGAAAAAGACCAAAAGATTGTGGAAATTGTGAAGAAATACTTAAGTAATAACACCCCGTTGGATATTAGTAGTAAATATTTGATGACTGAGGGAGTGTTATATTATATCAGTGCAGTGGATAATGAACCACGTGTAAGATTGTGTGTTCCTGAACACTTGACTGAAGACGTATTAAGACAATACCATGATGACCTAGGACATCTAGGGATTGATAAAGTATACTATAACATCAGTAGGAAATATTATTGGTAGAATTTATATAAACAAATTTATTATTACGTCGAAAAATGTCTTACATGTAGAGCAAGAAATACCCGGAAACATAAACTGCCCTTGCAAGAAGCTGACCGACCTCCATATCCATTCGCTAAATTGCTTTGGATATGAGTGTTCGTTCCCAATGACACTATCAGGAAATAAATATATAGTTACATTCATAGATGTATATTCTGGCTGGCCTAAAACATTTCCTGTCTCAGACAAACATGCAGAGACCATAGCTAATTTGCTAACTGATCAGATATTCCCAAGATTTGGCTGTCCGTTGGAATTACTGACAGACAATGGATCTGAAAATTGTAATGAAGTAATGAAACATTTAACAGAATACTTTAGGGTACATCATGTGTGTCAGGGCAAAGCCAGCCTAAATATCGGGGCAAGGGGCCTCATATTTAAAGATATTGTAAGTTCAAAATATATTCCGCATCAAGGCGAAAAACCTACGTGAATTGCACTTCTCTGTGAAGCTGGACATGGAAAAAACACACATGGTGTATATCCAGCTTCAGCGCAGGGACCCAGGTGAGAAACGGTATGTTAGATAGGTCTAATCTCATTTAATTTATACAGTAGTCGTGAGTCTTACGAGACGTAATCGGTTGGTGGCAGGATATCGTCACAGGCAATTGAGAAATGAGATTCTAAAAGATAGAAATGTCTGTTGTGTCATCACCTGATAGCAATGTGTGGCAGGAACGAATTGGTTTTCTCGACAAATGAAATCACCGTTAAGTCACGCGCGAGATGACTTGTATTGATTCTGTCTCGATATACGTCATCTCCCACCATTTTGACAGATGGACAGATGAGCGTCCATCCACCTGACAGTTTAGGGTAAAAAGTATATATATATATACCTTGAAGAGCAGAGCATTACACACACACTTGGGGTCACACACACGTTGGTGAAGTCAAGGGCAGGCGGACTCTATTTCCTGGCATAGGGGTACCTTCAATCACAGGACCCTGAAATGGCTGGAATCGCCAGACAGGGCATTCCATGATTGATTTAGCTGAAGGTTGATAGGTGGCTACAGTGCCAAATTTGTTGAGAAGGAAAACCCAATGTGAAATGTTAAAGTTTGGATTGTCAAGTAGCAGGTATCAGCCTGCAATAGTCAGAAGTGTAAGTTAATTGTATTGTGCATATTAACCCTTTGAAGCGTCAGACTGCTTGCATTGGGAGTAGTTTGTTTTGCTGTCGAAGCATCGTAATACCGACTGGAGATCGGTGTGAGTGACAATTTCACCCTAGCACAAAAAGGGGCATTTGTGAATTGTGAATTCAACCAGGAACAGTGAACATTTCAATAGTACTTCCACGGAGGACTTTCAAAAGGCACATGAGGTATGAGCAGACAATATCTGACCCAAATCAGAAGTACGGTGGCTTTATAGATGACGAACATTGCTGATTGGAACCCTCCGACAGCCAGAGGTACAGTTACGCACAGACATTGACATTTGAGCCTAAGTGGGAGAAGCTCTTATGGCGAGCTCATGGTAATAACATTTCAGATTTGTGAAGCTCTTATGGCGAGCTCACGGTAGTAACATTTCCAGTGTGTAGACTATAGTGCCAGTACAGGGCTACAGAATGACTATATAATTGTTGAGAATTATTTAACCCTAGCAACCCATTTTCTGTGAAAAGAATCGAATTGTTGATTGTTGAAATATTGAAACGGATTTATTTTTATGTGTAAATAAAAGAATCGTTGTTACTTTAAGTCATTCTTTCCATTACACAGCCTGAAGTGATTAGGAATCACACCTAATGGAAATCGAACCTATTTCAGGCCAATTTGGCAGAGAAGGAATCACGGCGTCGGTCTAACTCAGCTCCCAGCGCCGAATTCACGACACTTGGATTCCGACCCTCCACGTTGGTCTAATTTTCCCACAATTTCATCAGCGGGACTAAATAACCCCACATCAGCCCAGGCCTTATGGGGCCTCAGGTGTCCTGACAATGTGACAACTTCCTACTATCATCCACAATCAAATGGGAAAGTGGAAAGGTTTCACCAAACCTTGAATGATACAATTGCTAAGTTGGCTCAAAAAGAACTTGAAACTTGGGACCTATTTCTCAATCAGGCTTTGGCAGCCATTAGGTTCAATGGGAGTGAATCGTCAGGTTTCTCTCCATTCTACTTATGTATGGCCGTGATTTAGTTTTACCATTAGATAATAGGGAGTTTGCGATTTCAAACGTGTACGGGTACGGGTACGTGTAGCTACACGTACCCGTACACGTTGGGATTTGAGAAAAATTGAGTTGCGAAACCACTTTTTAATTAACGTGTACGTGTACGGGTAACGGGTCAGTAACTCTGTGAGTTCAGGGTCATTATGTTGTTGACCAAGAATGGCTTCCTCAGATCTTCTGATGTTCGGTGCGATTGAAGACGACGTAGAATTAGTGTTGTTATCCACAACTGATGAACGTTCAGCTTCTAACATTAGGTTTCATTACCCAAGCTTTGACTTGTTACGATTTAGAAATGAGGAATGCCGTCAAATGTTTAGGTTTGACAAGGACGGTTTAGCCAAGTTAACAACCACATTCCAATTACCCCAATCAATCGTTTGTGAGAATGGCACCGTTGTATCTGACACAGAAGGGTTGTGCATCATGCTGTGCAGACTTGTATATCCAAATATTTCATAACACCATGTGGCAACCCATGTAAAACCCGGGGGGGGGGGTTGCCGGTTGGATGCTATCTGCTTCAAATATGCTCCATACCAAATATCAATGACCTGACACGTACAGATTTAGCAAAAGTTGCGTTTGATTTTTTTTTTTTTGTATTTTGAGGCCCATGCATGGGCCACATTTTTTCCCGCTAAATGTGCCCCAAAGGGATCAATTTAAATAGACCTGAAAATCCTACTTACAGTGATGCCATATATATATCAAATATGAATCATTTGAGGCAGTGGTTTAGAAAAAAACAGATTTTTAAATGTTTTTTTCTATTATCCACAGTGTTAAAAAAATGCGGACTTAGCATTTTTTCAAAGTCCAGAAGCTGTATTCTATGACAAAACTAATGCCATTTTTTTACTATTCCTTTCTGTTGGTTGGTTCCAAGGAAGCTTCACACCAAATAAGAAATCTCAGTGCATTGTAGTTTTGGAGATATGGGCGTTTAACAAAAAATATTTCTATTTTTAGCTGCAGCGGTTCCCACGGGGCTACTGGAAATTGTTGGGGGCATAAATACTTATGACCCATTAATATGCTTCATAATAAATTTAGTTCAAATCGGCCGCTCGGTCAGAAAATATAAATTTTTGGCGGGGCAAAAATTCTTGCCCCCTCCCATAACGATGGTGAATATTGCCCCTCGAACTTCTCTTAAACAAATTGGGTTCTACACCCCAAAGGGAAGCAGCATAACGGTCTCTGCTACCGCTGGTTGAAGAGAAGATGTTTTACCAATTGGCGCATTTTGGCCCCACACCACTGCCTCCCCCTCCTCAATACGAGCAAAAATATTATTAAAAAAATGTCCCTATATAACCGCTACTGAAGTGAAATTTCAATAAAGTGTTCCCAAACATCACCTTCACGACGGACGACGGACGCGCGACGGGCAAAAAGTGATTAGAATAGCTCACCCTGATTTTCAGTCAAGTGAGCTAACACGCCACTTGCCAACAGCCACAGAGAATGACTAAACACAAGCCAATGATTGAAACTTGTCTGGCTAGGACAAGTGTTTGACTCTCTAAATAAGGAAATAAATATGTCCACAACCAGCCCACGACAAGGGCATGTGGTGTATGTGAGGGGTCATAAGGTGGTCGTGTGATTGTTTTCTGGTTGCTGTATTTAGTCATTGGTTCTCCCAAAGGGAGACCGAATTGCCAACCTTTCATTCTGTAAGCTAATGGATGATTCCAGCTTTTACAAACCGTCATATTGGTCTGTTTTGGTGGCGTTCTTTCCATTTTGTAACCGCTATGGAAATCATGCTGGCGCTGCTCCCAAAGCAGCGTTATGTTTGTGTTTTTCTTCTCTCTTTAACGAAGATTGTTTTGCGGCATTGATTAGATGCCATGACTTCATCCCAAAAAACGCATCACACCTGTGTGTGCCTCGGCACCTAGCAAATGAACCACTGGTCGATTGGAATCCTTATGGTAGCTTGGTGAGCCAAGCTGCATAAATCTCACATCCTAGAATAACGTGGCTGGTGGGGGCTGGCCCTCCGGTAAACGCATTCAATGCAATGTGCAATCTCTTTTCATGATCTGGATCTTGGTTGCTATCCGGCCTCCTTGATTCTGTCTGACACTATAAATCCAATGATAGCCATTCGGTTCGCAATGGTTTTAAAATCCCACGTCGTACCTGTTTTGTTTTTGTTTTGCTTTTCTTATGCTTATGCCTTGCTCTCTACCTTTCAGCAGGTCCCTGCTACAAACACCTTCCACCGGAAAGTCATTACTCAGTGACGTAGCCAGGCCTGGGAGAGCCCCCCCCCCCCCCCCCATACACACACACACCCACGTCATGACCTGCTCCCATTTAAAATGAAGCGCGCATTTAAAAACACAAAAACAAACAGGGTATAAATAATTTTGAAACAAACAGGGTATATAAAATAATTTTCAAAAATAATTCAGTAGTTCGATTGTTATCAACGGGGGGACTTGAATGTCCCTGGGGAGAACCTCCTGATTATCCACATTGGGAGGGGCACCCTTCCCATTGTCCTCATCTCAGTGTTGTGCACTTTGGGATCTGCATCCGGCTCAGTAATCAACATACGTGCCCCCCACCATATTGTTCCTAGCTCACAACCATCGTAGTAAGCCATCTGATTCAATCGAGCTTCCCCACTACTAAATCAATTCTCCACCCCCCCCCCCCCCCCACACAAACACACCCTCACACCACACACACACACTTCCCCCGTACATGAAAATAAATAAATTAAGAATAAAATAATCAAATATATAATAGTGATCGTTCATAGGCGTAGTGGCAACGTAACAGAAACATCCTCGTGTGATAATTCATCGTTGGAAGAAAGGGAAAATATATTCTCCAAGACTGTTCGAGAAAACAGCTGCGTTTTAGATCTTAAATATTCAATCCACAACAAACACAACAACAATTTCCCCTTGATATCTGCGAAGAATTCTTCCAGAACACAAGGATTACAACGAGAATAACCTGTTATGTTATATATGTAGAGAGAAAATGAAACCAATATTATTTTAACAAATTCATATCTACCCGTTCGTCGAAACTTGTAAACCTACTTCTACACGTTGGATAAAAACGTGTACGTGTGGAAGTAAGCGAACTTTATGATGTTGTCGACAAGATTTTCGTCTACCCGTACACGTAATGACTTTTCATGACCAAAACGAATTATTTCGTGATTAATGCCAGTGTTGACATGTCCTTGTCACAACAAAATAAAACTAATTTGTTTCACAAACACACTCATTCTTTCGATTGTTGCAATTAGAAAGCTTCTAGGAACCACGGGATTGTAGCTGGCACGAATTTGTGCATTCAACTGAAACACATTTTGTCTTTTTAAATCACTGGAATTTTCAAATTTCAACCCCGCAGTTTTACGTGTAGCAAACGTGTAAGCGTGTGCAAGAAGTGTGACGTACTTCACAAATTATCTGCTACACATACCCGTACCCGTACACGTTTGAAATCGCAAACTCCCTAATATACTCAAGCCCAGAGAAAATACATGGGTGAAGAACCCCATGAAATAGCCATACAGGAACAATATAAAGCATTTTCAAGGCAACAAGCCACACAAAAGAAACATGCAATCAAACAGCAAAGATTATATAATGAAAAAGCAAAAGATATTGACTTTAAGGTTGGTGATTCGGTCATGTACACTGATGGGAAGCCTAAAGGTAAATTAGAAGCTAAATGGGAATATCCATTTAGGGTTATTGAGAAGACAGGACCTGTGAGTTACAAATGCGCAACCGCCTCAGGATGTGGTAGCATATGATCAACCCATGGATGTAAACTATGTAAAAATTGATAATCCAGAAGTGGTTAATTTACTAAGAAATCAACAGTCAGAGGTAAAAATAAGTGAGATGATTAATAATATTCAAAAAGTTTTAAGTAAACATGAAGAAGTTAAAAAGAATAATAGAGAAACAATAGTTCAACCAACTACCTGGAGTAATACAGACTGGACATCATAACATGTAGATGTAATGCTATACTTTGGGATTGGGATAGGGAAGGTGACTGTGGGTGACAAAATTATATTGATTTATAGTTTGTCAAGAGAGAGCAATGTAGAACCCGGTTAATCCTCGGATGGGTGACCGTCTGAGCGATCGATTTGGACTCCCGCGTTGTGTCCTTGGGCAAGGCACTTAACCCTGATGGTCCACATGGGGGCACGATGACGCCGTGTACTAAGGCATACTGCATGTCGATGGTGTGCAAGTCTTCAACCAATCCAACACTGCCTGTGCTGTAGTGTGGAGTTATGATGTTGGGGAGCAGGCAGCTGCTCGTCATTGCTTGCTGGTTCTTTCCGGGTACTCTGGCTTCCTCTCCCTGTAAAGCTGTCACGGTCATGATTAGCCATTGTGCATAAGTATGTGACCTTAAACACCAATAAATAAATAAATGTCAAGAGAGAGAAATAATGAAGTGACCATGGTAGGTCTCACAAACCTTCATAGTGGTTACTCCTTATTTGATTGTCTCACAATCCGGAAGTGAAATGGTAGAGAATGTAAATTTTGACCCAAGAATCACCTGTCGACACTAACCCATGTCTCCTTTCTCATTGTAGGAGCATGATGTTATACAAGGCAATATTGGTTGTTTTTCTAATAAGTTTAGTGACAATAGTGGAAGGAAATACTATAATAAGAAACAATGTGATTTTCAAGAAGGTTAAAGAATTTAATATGGTCACGAGTGACTGGACAACAATGTATGTGCTTGACTTGAAACCATTTATCCAATACATTGAAAGAGTTGAACAAGGCATAAAATTTGCGAATAACTTTTATTATGACATAGAACATGATTTTAGTGAAGTTATTGAGGCCATTGGTAATGCGAACCTCAGCCTTCAAACTGCATTTAAATCAATGATAATGGATGTGAACCAAGAAATCAGATTTGCATGAAACAGCTGTAAACAAGTCAAAGATGATTTAACCAATTACCGCACACTGAATGGGCATACTCCCCCATCATGAGAGAGGTGGGGAGTGTTCAATTTTATAGGCGAAGGTTTGAGTTTCCTCTTTGGCACTGTAACTGAATCCGATCTTAGGGGGATGAAAGAAAATATTGACCAATTAAGAGCAAATCAAGGAATAATACAACATAGTGTTAAAATTAGTCTAAAAATGATAAAATTGAATCATGAGGCAATTCAAGAGAATCGCAAGTATATGACAAATTTGTCACGATCCGTAGCTATCTTTGCTGAAGAAGTTACAAGCAGCCTACAAGACCATGAGAAGCGAATAGTCATACTTGAACATTTTACCCATGCGTATCATCAAGTCGAAATGGTAGAATCAATTAGGAATTAATGTTGCTCGCTGCAGAGGCCTATATGAGGGATCTGCATGATCAAATGGATATTTTGGTCAATGAGAAATTATCACCAAAAATTGTAAGCCCCTCTCTGCTCACTTCAGTACTCGAAGGAGTAAGAGATAGGCTTGATGATCGCACGTTACTGCCACTGGACTTGCATAAGGAACTATGGCAGTATTATCACTTACTGATGATGACAACAGTGTTTGTTGATAAGTTAGTGATCTTGATGAAGATCCCCTTAAGCAATTCAAATTTTCAATTTGAAGTCTTTAAGGTACAAGCATTACCTGTGCCGTTAGTGAACATTAGTAACTAGAACTATCACTGAAGGTGATTAATACCCCCGCTTTGGGTATTTAGAGGAATGCACTTCTGATCATGTAGGCGAAGGCCATAAGGAAATGTATACATAAAGATCATTTTTTGTTGTTGAAATTTGTATTTGCATGTGGCCTTCCACAGAACAGCACTGAATACTTAAAGAGCCCACACATATATGGTATACATTTGGAAAAACACATTTACAATGTGCAACATGTATTCAAAATCAGTTCATTAATGTAGGAGGAGTTGCACACACAAGAATCCCATTTGAAAACCCATAATAAATCCAAGTTAAAGGGAGATAACCTGGTTAAAATTGCTGCAGATCAAAAATTTGGAAATATGCGCATGTTCACTTAGTTGTGATAATGTTTGAAAGGTTTCGTCAAAATTGATTGATAAATGTAGGAGGAGTTGCACGCACAAGAATTTCATGTAGAAACCCATAATAAATCAAAGTTCAAGAGAGATAACCTGGTTAAAATTGTCGCAGATCAAAAAGTTTGGAATATGCACATGTTCAATTAGTAGTGATGATGTCTGTAAACTTTCATCCAAATTGACTGATAAATGTAGGAGGAGTTGCGCACACAAGAATTTAATGCAGAAACCCATATTAAATCAAAGTTCAAGAGAGATAACCTGGTTAAAATTGTCGCAGATCAAAAAGTTTGGAATATGCACATGTTCAATTAGTAGAGATGATGTTTGAAAGGTTTCATCAAAATCGGTTCATTAATGTAGGAGGAGTTGCGCACACAAGAATTTGTTCGAACGGAAAGACATAATAAATCTAAGTCAAAGGGAGATAACCTGGTTAAAATTGTCGCAGATCAAAAATCTTGGAATATGCGCATGTTCACTTAGAAGTGATGATGTCTGAAAAGTTTTGTCCAAATTGATTGATAAATGTAGGAGGAGTTGCACGCACAAGAATTTCATGTAGAAACCCATAATAAATCTAAGTTAAAGGGAGATAACCTAGTTAAAATTGCCATAGCTCAAAAATTTTGGAATATGCGCATGTTCACTTAGTAGTGATGATGTCTGTAAACTTTCGTCCAAATTGATTGATAAATGTAGGAGGAGTTGCGCACACAAGAATTTCATGCAGAAACCCATATTAAATCAAAGTTCAAGAGAGATAACCTGGTTAAAATTGTCGCAGATCAAAAAGTTTGGAATATGCACATGTTGACTTAGTAGAGATGATGTTTGAAAGGTTTCATCAAAATCGGTTCATTAATGTAGGAGGAGTTGCGCACACAAGAATTTGTTCGAACGGAAAGACATAATAAATCTAAGTTAAAGGGAGATAACCTGGTTAAAATTGTCACAGATCAAAAATCTTGGAATATGCGCATGTTCACTTAGTAGTGATGATGTCTGAAAAGTTTTGTCCAAATTGATTGATAAATGAAGGAGGAGTTGCACGCACAAGAATTTCATGTAGAAACCCATAATAAATCTAAGTTAAAGGGAGATAACCTAGTTAAAATTGCCAGAGCTCAAAAATTTTGGAATATGCGCATGTTTACTTAGTAGTGATGATGTCTGTAAACTTTCATGCAAATTGATTGATAAATGTAGGAGGAGTTGCGCACACAAGAATTTCATGCAGAAACCCATATTAAATCAAAGTTCAAGAGAGATAACCTGGTTAAAATTGTCGCAGATCAAAAAGTTTGGAATATGCACATGTTCACTTAGTAGAGATGATGTTTGAAAGGTTTCATCAAAATCGGTTCATTAATGTAGGAGGAGTTGCGCACACAAGAATTTGTTCGAACGGAAAGACATAATAAATCTAAGTCAAAGGGAGATAACCTGGTTAAAATTGTCGCAGATCAAAAATCTTGGAATATGCGCATGTTCACTTAGTAGTGATGATGTCTGAAAAGTTTTGTCCAAATTGATTGATAAATGTAGGAGGAGTTGCGCGCACAAGAATTTCATGTCCGGAAAGACGTACGGACGGACGTACGGACGGACGGACGGACGGACGGACGGACGGACGGACGGACGGACGGACGTACAGGGCGATTCCTATATAGCCCCCACTTCTTCGAAGCGGGGGTATAAAAATGTGTCAAAAGAGATGAATAAACTAGTTGCAATCTATCGCTTAGAAGATGATACGTTAATAGTGGATAAACAGAGAACTAAATATGTACCGGAGATTGGCCATGGCAAATGTGTGGACAACAATAAATTATTTTGTCCATTAGTCGGAGCGGTGCGGACCATACATACCACCACAAGTTGTTTATTAGCCATATTCCTTAACATGAAACAAGATATAAAGAAGCTCCGTACGACAGAGATAAGATTAAATATTGATTCACCTTTTGCAACACGCATTGAGGAGGGCATATGGTATGTAATGACAGACATGCCACTGCGTTTCTCGATCACATGTCCAAAATGAAGGAATCCAAAACCTCGATGGATTCAACCTCCTATAGGGTTTGTGGAATTACGACCCCTGTGTATGGCCACTAGCGGCCATTGGACATTAACAAGTTATTTTCATCAGAGGGACAATGCGACATATGAATTAGTAACAAAAACAGTGTTGCCAAATTTCTCGTTTATGCAACAACAGATATGGAAATCGGTATGGACCCGAGTGAATATTAGCAAATTCAAGGTACCGAAAGAATTGCAACACTTAGATAACTTGCCCATGGGTGACCTCGTTCATGAATTGGATTCATTCAATTTATCAAAGATTGAAGTCTTTGACATGCCAAAATGGGCTTATTTTGTTGCGAGCCTAGTGATTATATTTGTGGCATATCTTCTTGTGCATTGCTGTAGAAAAGACGGGCACATTAAGGTATACCATTGGATCAGAAATCTTAGATTTAAGGGTAAACCGACCTGTTCTGTTGGTGGTGAGTGTGGAATGTCTAATTTTCCATTTGCTGATGATGAGGTATACGCCAACATGAGACCCCAGAAAGGACCTTCTGCACCCCAACCTCTGATGAGTATAGTAGATTTGATGAAACGAACTATACAAAATGCCACAAACTCACAAAAACTGAGCCAATGGCAAGAATATCCTCGTATTCATCATGACCCTGGTGCTGAAACTGTTAACATTACTCTTGTGGATAGGGATATCGACAAAGCAAAGCCCAAAAGTGAGGCTTTTGCTCAGTGATTGTGTAATTTTTGTTTCAGTGACTATGCCAGCAGCACCTGGTACACCTAGTGATAGTGATACAACTCCAGAACATTGCGATACATCTGAAACTCCTGAAGTTGTTGCATTTCTGAATGAACTGGGAGAACCGTTGAAAACTTATTTGACACCAATCCAACCAGGTGACCTATTCCATGACCCTAAACTAGATGAGAATACACAACAAGGAGCTCATCTCAACCAAACACAAATTCCCAGAAATTGCCCCTATCGTATATCTGAACCTTTCTGGGACATTGGGATTGTGCAGTAGCAAGTCTGTATGATGAACCACTCTTAACAGCCCCTTGTCATGTCCTGGAAAGGCCAATCATTCGACCCAACACTTATGAATACAGATTCTTTCGAATGTATCAAGGAGAAATTACAGCAGACATATTTGGATGTGTTTATTATGATTTTATCAATTATAATGTTTATGTTGAATTGGAAAGAGAACTTGTCTATTATTATGAGTCTGCCTTTCAAACACATTTGACGTTTGAAGAAAGGACGAGATACCTGGCTATATACAACTGTCCAGATTTGACCCGACCCCTACATTATTACAGAATAATTACCATTTTTATAATCATAACATAGCAGTCTATAGGTCAACAAGGTCAAGGTTTCAGTCAAGAAGACATGTAGCGAGCGTAAGACCTTTTCCCTCACTTCCATGATTGGACTAGAAGGTTACGTGCCTTGTTCCATCAAGACGGACATCCCAGGAGTTATCAAGCATATGTCTTATACCGACAGTCACACCATGATTATCGTCGTTACACCTTCGATTACAGGACCAGTCCCAATACTGTGTATCGACAGTATAACCTACCAGGTCGTAATAGAGAAAGAGAATCATGAAAATAATGATGGAACAAATAAAAGCCATGACAAAGAATTTTGAATGGATACTGAGATGGCGGGAGAGTTTCCATTGAAATTTTAGGTCATATGTGTTTGTCTTGTCCAAAACTGTGATTCCGCTAATTAAAAACAAACTGATCAAGTCAAATTTA
This sequence comes from Pictodentalium vernedei, assembly GCA_031216915.1. Lineage (NCBI taxonomy): Eukaryota > Metazoa > Mollusca > Scaphopoda > Dentaliida > Dentaliidae > Pictodentalium > Pictodentalium vernedei. The sequence goes on from CM062291.1 coordinate 181,720,209, forward strand.
ACAAGAGCGCACACATCGCTGAAGCAATACAATGTCCCCTACCGGACTAATGAGCATTAATAATTATACAAATGTTATAACCTAGATGTGATCAGCATGAATTCCGTTGAAGCGTTTCCAAAAAAAGTCTGGAAAACTGATATTGTGGATTTTTTCCACATTTCCAAGGGCCATTACTCACATAAGAATAATGCAATCAGCATGAAACTCAAACTTGATCTGTAAGTCATTGTTCTATAGTAGGTTACCAAGAATGAAATCATTCGGTTGAAGCATTTCCAAGAAAAGTCCGGAAAACTAAAGTATGACTGACAGACTGACTGACAGACTGACAGATGGACAGAGTGCAAATGAAACTTGATTTGTAAGTCATCGTTCTATAGTAGGTTACCAAAAATGAAATCATTCCATTGAAGCGTTTCAAAAAAAATCCAGAAAACTGACATTTTGGCGCTTTTCCATATTTCCAAGGGCCATAACTCACACAAGAATAAAGCAATCAACATGAAACTCAAACTTGATCTATATGTCATCATTCTATAGTAGGTTACCAAGAATGAAATCATTCGGTTGAAGCATTTCCAAAAAAAGTCCGGAAAACTAAAGTATGAACGACAGACTGACTGACAGACTGACAGATGGATGGACATAGTGTAAAAGAAACTTGATCTGTAAGTCATCGTTCTATAGTAGGTAACCAAAAATTAAATCATTCCGTTGAAGCGTTTCCAGAAAAAGTCCTGAAAATGATATTTTGGTGCTTTTCCATATTTCCAAGGGACATAACTCACACAAGAATAAGGCAATCTGCATGAAACTCAAACTTGATCTGTAAGTCATTGTTCTATAGTAGGCTACTAAAAATGAAATCATTCCGTTGAAGCGTTTCCAAAAAAAGTCCAGAAAACTGATATTTTGGCACTTTTCTATATTTCCAAGGGCCATAACTCACACAAGAATAATGCAATCAGCATGAAACTCAAACTTGATCTGTAAGTCATCGCTCTATAGTAGTTTACCAAAAATAAAATCATTCTGTTGAAGAGTTTCCAAAAAAAACTCTGGCAAACTGATATTTTGGTGCTTTTCCATATTTCCATGGGCCGTAACTCACACAAGAATAATGCAATCAGCATGAAACTCAAACTTGATCTGTAAGTCATCGTTCTATAGTAGTTTACAAAAACGAAATCATTCCGTCGAAGCGTTTCCAAAAAAACTCCGGAAAAGTGATATTTTGGTGATTTTTCCGTATTTCCAAGGGCCATAACTCACACAAGAATAATGCAATCAGCATGAAACTCAAACTTGATCTGTAAGTCATCATTCTATAGTAGTTTACCAAAAATAAAATCATTCCGTTGAAGTGTTTCCAAAAAAAAACTCAGGAAAACTAAAGTGTGACTAACAGACTGACAGATGGACAGAGTGCAAACCTATAGTCCCCTCTGGACTAAAAAGGGGACTAAAAAGCAAAAAGGTTGGAGTGTCTGGAGTGTATTAGATAAGTTGCACACAACACTCCAACTGACAAGACATCGAAGGAGGAAAGCTGGTGGAAAAAGGATACTACCCAGGTACACCAGGTACATACGAACAGAGGGGAGTGAGTACAGTTGTATGGGATTTATACAAAGTGTGGATAAATAATCATCATATATATATTATATATTGAGTATTGTGTATTGGTAACCTATTAGGTATTGGTTATTTACAAAGCATATTGTATTATTTAATTATAAGTAAATAAGTGAATAGACACTAAGAAAGTGAATCATGGCCTCAGCAATAATTCCTGAATTTACTGACTTTACTGACAAACAATTGAAATACCACAAAAACTTAAGGAGTATGAGGAGTGTTTCTCCCCAGTGTTACTCTAGGGAAGCGAAGGATTTGGGTTGGGAGAGTGTGCCCAGAAATATTCGACATTGGGTAATACAACATTTTAACCCCAAAACAAATAAAACTGAATTAATTCTACATAAGGTATTTTATATGCATCATGTTGATGTACAAAAGACAAAATTATTATTTCCAAGATTATTGGTACTGGTGGGACAACCCAGAGACGCCCCTCCTTGGAATAATTTAGATGCCGGGCAAGCTGATGCAATTCTTAGTTATTGGAATAACGAGCAATGAAATGGCCTCTTCTTCGACCATAGGGTTGATTCGCCCACTTCACAGTATGCGATTAGGCCCAATCCAGGATTGATTCGACCATTCTGCAGTATCGAGTTATGGCATGCCCTGATGGAGCCTTCTTTCATCATTCCACCGTATCACTTTAGTTTAGAGTTATGGCATATTCCGAAGGCTCCCTCTTTTGCCCTTGTTCCACAACATACTGATGTCCAAAAGACGTATGCATGGGAGAGAGAGCAGCCCATGTATATTCTTTTATTAGACACTCTCCGTCGCCATGAGGCTCGGAGACATAGATACCTTTACTGTGGAATGATGCATGGAACCAATGAATCATGTTGTATTTGTTATAATACAGTAGAACAACAGCTTGAAACCGCTTACCGGTGCCATGTTTGTGACCAACGAGTACATGTTGCGTGTGGTCAAACTTGGATGATTACTTCTCGAACATGCCCCCATTGTCGGACGAATGTTGAGTGGGGACAAGAGAAGCGTAAAATTAACCCCAACTTGTTTTCCAAACCTCGATAACGACCTCCACCGTCACTCATGGTTGTCTATATTTGTGATCTATTGCCTTTGAAAATAAGCAAATTTTATACTAATACTGCCCCTTTAGATGGATTTAGATAAGTATCCCTGAAGGTGTGCAGGTGACAACTTCTAAGCTAGCGAGAAAACCCTTTAAGAAACAAACTGGAAGTGTTTACACGGCAGCAACTGTAAAATAGTTTATTATATGTAACAATCAAATATTATTCTTCTCATTGCTGAGCCATAATTCATGTGAGTTGTTTACCATTGAACGGGAAAGGAGATTTGTTATTTTTTTTCATATTTAGGTAAATAATGGCATCAGTGTCGATCCATGAATTCGCCGAGTTTGATGAAGAATGAGCTGACTACTAGATAGCCAATATGTTGGCATCAGTATCTACCACTGATTATATGGAGTTCCCTGAAGATGAAACAGAGGACTGGATGGCCAGGGGGATGACTATGACGACTTCCCTTCTTCCCCAGCCCGATGATTTGACTACATTCCGATGACGGATTAGATATTGGGAAACAGCAGATGTTAATGCAGAAACTGGTGATATGGAATTCGTGTTATACGAGGTGTATTATTAATATTGCCTTAGACAAAGTGAAGAGGGGACACAAACTGCTCTTCCCCATCTAATTACCATTAAAAATCCTCCTCAAAAACCCCAAGGCGATGAATATTATTTTAGAGGTTTTCATGATGTCATCCGATACTGGAATGATCGACGGTGGGATGGACGATATTATGATCATCGTATCCCTGATGTTTTATATCTCATGCCAGAGAATCTCGAACCTAATGATGGGTTGGTTCGACCATTCCGGGAGAGTGAGTTTGTTTTATCTGAACCTGCCACTGACGATGCATCACGTTTTATTATCATTGGGAGGGAAGGACTCTTTGTGGACCCTAAGGCAACGTATGAATGGGAGAAAATGCAGCCTCAGTTTACACAGTTACAACAAGCTCTATCATATCATCAACATCAACGACACCAACAAATGTTAACTAACCTGGTCGATGGAAATAGTCAAGATTGTATGATATGTTTTGAGAATGTGCCCATGGGGCCCCACAAGGCACATCAATGTCCCTGTTGTGCGCAGAATGTACATATACGTTGTGGGTTGAAATGGATGATGCAGCGACATCATTGTCCCCATTGTCGTCAACATTTGGTCTGGAGTACCACCCTAGATAAATATAGTTTTGATTATACCCAGCTCCAACACTGATGTCAGATGCTAAATGAATATTAATCGATCGTAATGTATAGTTAATAAAACATTACGGTGGTTAAAAGCATTTTACTATATTTTGTATATTTGTTGTGTTTTATTCACCGTACCTGGAATAATGGCACCTCTCTTGTATCACTTCAAGTGCATTTCTGAGCCATGCCTCTTGCCTCTACGATCAAGCCCCATTTTACGGGCCTTGCTTTTGGATAAGGGAGGAATGCGACAAAATGCATCCTAGCCCCGTGAGAACCCCCTTTGCTTAATGAGCTTGTAGCTCTTAGAAAACGCTCACACTGTGGATAGAGTCACAGAATGTTAGCAGCCATACGCACTTACATAACACCAGAACCCCTTTAAGAGAGCAGTAGAAAGTTACTTTCACAGAGTGTTAGCAGCCACAAGCACTTGCATTACACCAGAATCCCTTTAAGAGATCAGTGGAAAGTTATTCTCACAATTAGGTTGGTAAAATAATACTATCATTATCTCAGTGGCCAGGTGTGTAGGTAATAGTGGTTCCCCATGAAGCTGAAAGATTAGAAAGGTAAAAACATTTCCAAAAGCCATTGTTTGAGAAAAAGTATAACTAATTATCTCATCACTCTAGAGAAGTATTGGAGATTAATGTCATAAAACAATTTTAATCTGACTGTTTTATAGAGGCTTGTGACATTATTGAAATTAAAGGTATAAAACATATCTAACACCAATAAAAATAAATGGCTTTCCACTTACCAAAAGTATAGGTATGTGATATTAAAGGTAATAAGGATATAAAACCTATCTAAAACCAGTTATAAGTTAGAATATATCGGAGTTAAGCACTTAACGAGGAGCTCAATCTCTGGTCAGAAGAGTGCAATATTTGATACTTTTCTGCCAAGTGATATTACACCCAATACTTGGTATGAAAGTACATGAAAGTTTACCTCTCCGATACTGAAGAAGAACGTCAACAAAGATGGCGTTGGAACTCCTAAGGAAAGTTTTCCTGATTTTAACAGGAAAATGAATCACATGATTAATAGTATATAATCCCCAGTCGGCCATTTTGTCAGCAGTCTCCTCTGAAAACTCAAACTGTTCACATCTAGAAACCTACAGTGGGCTATTATTTTCAGTACAGACTATTAGAAATGTTTTTTCTTACAATAGAATTTATTCTGTGCATACTTGAGTTGATGTCATCTTTCAGAGGGACTCCAGTGTAGGACACTGTATTTATATATTGAAAGTTTAATGTAATAAAAGAGTATAAGGTTAGTTTATACATCCCACTGTATAGACAGTCTTGTGTTGAGTGTTTTACCCATCCACCACAGAATTCAGACTCCAAGGAACTCGGACCATTTGCCAGTTTTATTCCAGTCACAGTAGAAAGTGGAGTGTGGTGGAGTCTGGATGATCAAGACTGATCGAGGCCAAAAATCAATCACAATGTGGAGGGCTTCGCCACAGTAGCTCCTATTATTTGATTCTTCTGTAAGCCTCAGGGTGGCTCATGCCTGTCAAGGTGATAGCTAAAAGTTCTGATTTTCTTGTTTAAAAGTGTAGATATTTTCGCTAATATTTCTGCCTGGGTTAAAATGTAAAGCGAAAAGATAGGTATGTGACGGACCCTGAAAATAGATTTTTCAAACTCTGCCAATAAGGCATGAAATTTAATGACCATTATGGCGCACGTGTTGAACACCATATGGGCTATTCTGATAACAGGTCAACAGTAAGAGAGACAGTATTCTCTTCTGTATCGTTATCTGGGTAATTAAGACCAGTTAAATTGTAATCTTTGGAAACCAGTGCATCACATATGTTCTGGACACACACCCATATTACGCATCTATCCTGTCTCCAAAATGTCAAAAGATACCAAAATGCGAGTCTTTCAAAGGAACTTTAAAGCAAGTGTTAAATTAAGATAGATCTAAGCAGCCAAGTTCAAGAGAAGCGATTAACTGAGAATAAATGTTTTGGCTATCTAAATAAAAATCGAGGGATTTCTCGAAAAATTCATTCCAGCCAATTCCAGTCGGAAGGTGTGTAAGGCTGTGGGTCGTTGCGAATAGATGGGAAAGTCCCATGCTATAGGTTAGAAAAGGTGCAGCATCGGTGCGATAGTTTAGGCACATTGTGATGTAGGGGGAGAACCAGAGCTCATATTTAGAATAGCAGTCACGGGCCAAGTCGGTGGCCATATATGAGAATAGGATCAGGAACAGGAAATACGAGCTCAGGGAGCTATATGCATTTAGGCAAACCGCATTGCCTGTTTTAGAAGACAAGACATACACAGGCAGTTGGCCTGAGGGCACTCAGAGAAGGTCCGAATTTAGCCTTGGCCGTCGAGGTCAAAGGCACCGAAATTGAAAGTCCGCGTATTGTCGAAACCCTGTGAGGGTTGTAAGGAACCGATAGTAGTTGTTAACGGTTGCGAACCGTAGTGGCATAGTAGCCAAAGAAGTAAAAGCTGTAAAAGTGATTGATAGATTGAGGTCTAGGAACCGTATTAGGAGCTTGAGTAAGCACTTGAATAGCTCGCGAGTTAAAATAATTTTAAGCGGTGCGAGAATTTGTGATGTTGAGAACACTTTGCAGAATATTTTTACGTAAGCTTTGTTAAGTATATATCTGAAGGCGAAGAATAACTTAACCCCGTAGGGGGCCAGGCAAGAGGCAAAGTGATCGTGAACTGTGGTAGACGCCGATTGAAATGTGATTGAACTGTGAGAACGCTTGAGTCACACAAGCAGAGCATTAAATGAGTTAAGCCCGACTGACGGCGAAGTTAACCCTACGAGGATGAAGCAACGAGAAGTGAATAGACACTTTGTATTTGTTACAAACCGTGAAAGGATGAAGATGATGTGAGGTTGATCCAGTAGACACAGCTAGCTGTGGGAGACGTCGAGGGCCCTAAAGAATAAACTTTTATTCGCGTAATTAGTGTATTCTTATGGATAATTTTGTGAGTAATTTGTTTCATATTATATTTCTTCGTACATGGAAATAAATAATCTTTCAGTGATTTATCGTTGATCACCCTTTGGCGTTGTAAGCCACAGACACCTTCAGGAATCCTAAGAGTCCCAAGCGGATAGGGCATTGATAAGGGGGCAAGGTTTACGTTCGAACTGGGGTTCAAACGACAGTCACTGGCCGTCGGCTGAGCACTGATAAGAACATAAATTTTCCTCCATCAGTCAACCCCGTAACCCTGCGACAATGCCATTGGTCTAGTGTGCTTCCATGTATGGAATAATTTGAAAGATTGATAGAATACAAATCTTGAATGTGGAAAACGTGTATAATTTCAAGGTAAATATGATTCTAGTGACACTAACATAAAAAAATAAATAAGAGGCAATTCATCTCAGACAAGCCACCCTGGCATGGGTCAAAGAACTTCAGTATTAGGTCTCTCTCAGACCAGCTGTACAAACTAAACATTTAACAGAAAAGTAATGAAATGAAAAACAACTATTTCTTGTGGACAGTTGAAGATATCCAGGTGGGAACAATATATTTTGGGCAGGGCTTCTTGGTGGTGGGAATCGACTGGTGTCTGAACAGCATTGACATGCAGTACATCGGGCTAAGGGTTGTGTTGCATGGAACATGAATGGTTGTATATTTGCAATTCAGTTGGTGGAGGCGGGTTCCAGTGATTACCTGGGGGTCTGATGCTGCGTTTCCGTTGTGGCTTTATATGCAGAGAGGTTGTTTGGGGGCCATCTGTGGCTAGGGATGCCATGGATGCCCAAGAGCAGGGCTGGGATATCGGACAAGTTGGTTTGCGGCACCTTTCATGTTTGGGAAAAGTATTTATTCTTTTTTTTATTTAGGTAATTTGAATACTTCGTTAAACAGATTTTATAAATTGGGGTAGGTCCTCAATTGTCTTTGAGGAAAAAACTGTGCGGGAGGGGTGGGTGTCCAAGACATGACTGGCAAAAATTTGCATTCCGGGGGTGGTGGGTCCCAAAAATTGAAAATGTAAAAATTTCCACCTTGTATCCATAATTTTTTGCCTGCCCCCCCCCCCCCCGCCCCCCATGGTTTGGGACACAAAAGATGCCATAACAGTGAAAAAGAAAAACAAAATGCATTATCTGTTTTCGCACATTTTTTTGGCACTTGACCACCCACCCACTCCCCACCTATGTTCATGCATTTTTCCCGCACCCCCCTCCTCCACCCCGTCATAACAGTAATGCTTTTAACGGGTTTCACATTTTTCGAACACACTGCCTTTCAACTGAACGTCCAGCATTGTCCATCATGGCAGTCAGACACACTGCGCTTAGGTGTATTATAAAGAGTTTTGTGTCTCTGTGGTTAAAATATCCACAATGGATAGGGTACCTGATGTAGAGTATATCGCCTCCGACGTTGCACAGCAATTCTTCTATTTTTGGAAGTAAAATGCAGAGAAAATATGCAGAAGATACCCGACAAGAGACAACTGCTATGTCGTATGTCTTCATAATTTTAACGTTCAATAACTTCACTTTTATTTTCCGGGCTTGTGCGAGTTGAAATGGCAAATTGTAACTCCCAACAAGAATTACTCCCTACAAGTGGGTTAAATGAGATGAAAGAGAAACACTCCCAAGATATGGTGCTGAGGATGTCTTTAACAGATTCTCTTTAATGGAATCTCTTTCTATGATATCACCTTGACAACAAAGTGGGTTTTTTAAGAGTTAACTTTGAATTAATTGAATTTTGTTGTTTTTTTTTTGTTTTTTTTTTTTGTCTACAGGTAACAGTTAAAGAACTAAGAGGACTGGAAATTTGCATAATTTATGCACGGGCGAAAAACCGGATACTGTGTAATGTACATTGTGCTAGATGCTTTCCACAGCAAAAATAATCAAAATCAAAATCCCCGTTTCGCAATTATTCCTTGAAATGCGTAATTACTATTTTTGCAACACAATGGCCGATGGCGGTCATTTTAATGACTGTCAAACTCTAAAATACTATATCCCCTTTCTCTTGTCTACAGATACCATTGTACTAAATTACATAACAAATGGCCTTGAATTAATTTAGTTTTGGTGAATTGGTTGATTAGGGGTTTTTTCGGGGGGGGGGGGGGGTGAGTGTTAACAGGCCGAGAGTTTTACAAACTAAGATGGCTGGCTAATTTGCATAGTTTATACTTGAAAGGAAAATCAATAAAGTGTGTTATGTATATTGTGCTAGTTGTTTTCAAACCAAAAATAATCGAAATTCAAATCACCGTCTGGAGGTGTTTGCTGGAAAAACTTATTTGCTGTATTTGGGACAAAATAGCCGAAGGCAGCCACTTTTTATGGTTGGCAAAACACAAGATGTGACATCTCTTCATCTCATCGATATGCATCATTTCATAACAACAGACCTGAATGAACTGAGTTATGGTCATTTTTGTTTTTTCGTCTACATGCAGAGTTAGACAGGTGGACAAAATACTAACCATTATATCCTCAGATTCCTATTATTTATTTATTGTTTTTAAGGTCACATACTTATGCACAATGGCTAATCATGGCCATGACAGTATTACGGGTGGAGGAATCCGGAGTACCCAGAGAGAACCACCTAGCAATGACGAGCAGCTACCAGCTCCCCAACATTGTAACTCCGCACAGCAGCATAGGCAGGGTTAGATTGGTTGAAATCATGCGCACCATTGACGTGCAGTATGCCTTAGTACACGGCGCCATTGTGCCCCCATGTGGAAAATCGGGGTTAAGTGCCTTGCACAAGGACACAACGAGGGAGGCTGAATCGATCGCCCAGACGGTCACCCATCCGAGGATTAACCAGGCTCAGCATTGCTTAACTTCGGTGATCTGACGAGAATCAGTTACCGCGACGCCACCGCGCCTCTCCCCAGATTCCTATCGGTCAGGAGATAAAAAAAGGCACGCGAGTGGTCTTTGAAATTATATGATAATCTGATAATATATTTTATAATATGTGTTAAGATAATGCTGAGCTAAACTCTATTTCTCCCTCTCTGTCTCTGTCTCGCTCGCTCTCTCTTTCTCCATTTCAACTATTTTTTGGATCAGGGTTTGGGGAGACACGTGCTCTGTGTCTACACCCCTGATTCGTACATGCTCGTTGCATGTTGAAAATATTGATAGGTCTAGCACAGACATTCACTTAGCTGCCATCCCCCTTAATAAAATTATGACGTGTCATGCTTCTGGACGGAAAAACGGCCGTTTGGGTTCAAAGGGTTAACTATTCACCTCAGACGAATAAAAGATGACAGCTGGAAAAAAAGTTTTGAATTAAAAGCTTCATTTCTTCCTAAAAATCATAGTTTATTACATCTCATTGATAAGAACTGCTCATTCCAATGGAAGGTCAAAAGTTAGGTTTTGGTGTCAATAACAAAATAAAAATAAAATTTAAATGGCGATTTTTGTGAATAGAGGCGGCCGGTTAGAGTCGTTACGTTAGGCAAAGAGTTGAAAATCCACGGCATACAACTGTACACATAACCGGAGAACATCGAATGTATTTCTGTTTTTCGACATAAATTGTGTAATTAGTCTGTGTGAAACACGCAGACTATTTTTTTTTGTACAGTTTCTTTTTCTTTTTTTCTTCTCTTCTTCTTCTGTCTTCTGTCTTCTCATCACTTTTTTGTCCGCAAAATAACTTGAAAACGAATTACTCTATCTCGGTGATTTTTGGCATGCTGATAGATAGTTACAAGTTCTCGGCCACCTATGTGGCATTAGTGGTGTCTGTAGGAGTGTTTTGAAAGTGGGTCACGCCCATATCTCAGGCGTGTTATGACGTATGGACCTGGGACCAACACCAAATGAGTCGACACTAGATAGAGATTCAAAGTATGGCTCAAGGTCACGGAGGTCACCTAGGGGTCATTAAGTGCATTTTTCATAATTGCTGGAAATCACATTTTTTGACCCCACAAAGCATTCCTGACGTCCATACATGCATTTTGACATAAAAAAGTGGGCATGGCCAAATTTTGAAAGTGGGTCACACTCATAACTCAAGCATGGTACGATGCATGGACCTGGGACTACCACCAAATGAGTCGACACTCGATGGAGGTTCAAAATATGGGTCAAGGTCACCGAGGTCACCCAGGGGTCAATGAGTGCATTTTTTCATAATTGCTGGAAATCTCATTTTTTACCTCCAAATGCTTGCCCAAAATTCAGACATGCATTTTTTCATGAAAAAAGTGGGCATAGCCAAAAATTTTGAAAGTGGCTCACGCTCATATCTCAAGCATGGTGTGATGCATGGACCTGGGGCCAACACTAAATAAGTCGACACTTGATGGAAGTTCAAAAATGAGGGTCAAGGTCACGGAGGTCACCTGAGGTCATTGAGTGCATTTTTTCAGAATTGCTGGAAATAACATTTTTTGACTCTCTAAAGCATTCCTGAAGTCCATACATCCATTTTTACATAAAAAGTTGGTATGGCAAAAATTTTTGAAAGTGGGTCATGCTCATATCTCAAGCATGGTATGATGTATGGTCCTGGGACCAATACCAAATGAGTCGACACTCGATGGAGGTTCAAAATTTGGGCCAAGGTCGCCCAGGAGTCACTGAGGGCTATTTTCAGAATTCCTGGAAATCATATTTTTGAACCTCCTAGTGCATTCCCTTGATCGGTCCCTTTGAATGCTGTACAGATTTATACCATATCTGGTTTCTTGGAAAAAATTATCTGATCCCTGAATGAATATCTTTAAATACTGTCATCGAAAACCTATATCTGATTTCTCTAAAACTATTTTATCCCCAAAATAAGCCTCAAAAAGTATTCCCATTACATTCATAGAGTGGAGCGGTGGCTAAGTAGTTAGAGGTGCAGGCTGCAAGCCAAGATGTTCTCGGTTCGAATCCTACCTGCGGCAACCACCTTGTGTCTTTGGGCAAAAACACTTCACCCCAGTGCCCACGTGAGGGAATGGTGACGTTTGTACTAAGGCATACTGCACGTCGATGATGCACTTGCACTAACCCTGCTTGTGTGGAGTTAGTATGTTGGGGAGTCTGACAGTTGCTTGTTGCTGCTTGGTGGTTCTCTGGGTTCTCAGGCTTCCTCCATCTGTAAAAACTGTCTGACATGAGGCAACCCTGGATGTTGAAAAGTGCCATTAAACCCCAATAAATTAATAACATTCATGCCTTGATGGTGTAGTTGGAATATTTCAGTCTTCTATGCAACGTTTGTCAACACAATAACCCAAATACAATCAATCCTATCTTAATGTTTTTGGTATACTGATAGACTGCATGTCATTGGTACTAGGTCATCTATGATTTCGAGGCATGTGGGGCCTTGGGTCTCTAGAGGTTAAAAATATGTTTACAACATTTACTGGGAAATGAGTTTTAGCTGAAGCAGTAACCATCATCTAAAACAGAGTATAATCTCTCTTAAACATAGGGCAGAGAGGAAGCTTAGATAGAATTCTTTGTTACATTGAACAGCATTGTATATTTATTTTGTATCGTGTTACTTACTTCATTTTCAATCATTGAAGACAGAACCCTTCATTTTTCAAAGCATTTATTTAAAAAATCTATTTATTCTCAATCCTAACTCAGGATTGAGTGGTTTTGGGATGGAGTGGTGTGTGGCTTTCTCGAATGGTCAGATTTTAATCCTCTTAATACTTCGATGTGAGTAAAAAATACCTTTAATATAATTCATGGCTACAGAATGTTTTTCGCTTTCTTTTCTGTAACATTTAATTCTATGTGGAATGGGACACCTTATCTGTGGAATGGGACACCTTATCAGTGTGCCTTCCAAAGTAAGGGATTCTTAACCCTTTAGCCAACATAACAACGAAAACTGGTCAGCGTTATACACAGAAATGTCTATTCAGTTTTAATTACTTTTTTTTATTTTTGCATGAGAAACACAGCTTATGACCCTCCATAGGAATGAGCTTATTTTTTAAAGAATTATTTATTTATTGGTGTTTGAGGTCACATATTTTTGCACAGTGGCTAATCATGACCACAACAGTTTTACGGGTGGAGGAATCCGGAGTACCCGGGGAGAACCACTGGGCAACAGCGAGCAACTGTCAGATCCCCACATACTAACTCCACACAAGCAGGGTTAGCATTGGTTGAAGACAGGTGCACAATCGATGTTCAGAACGCTTTAGTACGCATCACCACATGCACCCACGTAGGCAATGGGGTCAAGTGTCTTGCCCAAGGACAGAGTGATGACCTTGTCGACATGCAGCCTGCACCTCTGCTAACTGAGCCACTGCGCCCCCATTTAAAGGATTAAAATGGAGTATTTAAAGGGAGTATTTTAACCTTCTGAAGATCTGAATATGCGAGCACGGTGACGATGTGTACTGAAGCGTACTGCACATCGATGGTGCACCTTTCTTCAAAAAATTTATTGAGAATAATGAAAATCCTTTCCATTCTCACAATGTTGTTCTGAACACACATGGACATAGATGGGACCTCGGTATTTTGAAAATGCCAATAAGTCTTCATTAAGGCTCTTGGGGGTCTTTAAGGCCTTTCAACGTCTATATTCCAACATTACTGAACTGTTTTACTCGCAATATATTTTCCAGAGGTGCCATGTATGCACTTTAACATTGTCTAGCTAATATGATCATTTGCCATCATCTGCATATATGGCAGATCCGGAGTTGGTGGAGCAAATATTTATAAAGTAGTTTATGCTCATACTTCAGGCTTGGTATGACCTATAGAAATGGTACATACACCGAATGAGTTGAAACTTGCTGGAGGTTCAAAATGTGGTCCACCTCTATGCGATCAACAGAGGTCATTAAGTGCATATTTTTCCGACCTATTAAGAATAGCATTTTATACCAATTAATGCAGTTCTGAAGATTATACATGTATCTCATCATTCAAATAAATGGCAGAGCCAGTAATGTCAATTTCTGATTCCTTGACTGAACCCTATAAATGGTGAGCACATATATGCCTTTTCTGGTTTCTTAGAAACATTGTTCTGATTCCTGTATGAATATTTTCTCCATGAAAGAATCTCATAAACAAAGCAGTGAGGGAGTAAGCTGTGACTGTCACATACAATAACATGATCTGTTTTATTTAATCTCATTGTACAGAATTAATTCACAAACCAAGTTAATACAGCCAAGCTAAAAATTTGGTATTAATTGTCAATAGAATTAAATTATGAACAGAGTGTTAATCCCGATAAAGGTATTTTCTACTGGACAGTCTATGAGAAAAATAAATTATTAACAATGACCAGTTGATTAATGCAAGTTTATACAGGTTTTGTCATAACAACTTTCTATAGTTGTTTAATGTTGATACGTTACTGTACCTATATAAGTTTGTGGTATTCTTGTGTAGATAGACACGGATAGCCGGTTAGGAAACTTATGACGAAGGTTTGGCCACCAACCCTTGTCAATCTTTGTACTATATATTTTTTAATTTGTTAAAGTGTAAAGACATTTAGTTTCAGTATTTCATAAAGCGAATTTCCCAGTTCAGAATTTATCCGTGACCAGTTCCCCGTGGTTATATTAATATAAAAACAAACAACTTGATTATGAAAGATTCCAGTCGCTACATGTAATTGTAAAACTACACTGAATAATTATTATTGAAACCTATCACAATACTGTCAGAATGCCCTTTAAAGATGCAATACTGGCATAGCTAACTGTACTGTTAACAGTGTTAGTGCTATGACCGTTTAAAATTAATTTATTAGAGAAGTTCTAGTCTTTCTCTGTGGTTGGCTCAGTCTCATTGAGAGTGCAGAAAACCTTGGCGCCAAAGTGCCATTAAGAGAATGTCCCTGATTGGTGCTGTTTCATCCTTCCCGTATATATAGGTATCACGGAACTAAATATTTTCCCATAGGCGACCATTATAACGTTCAGGCAAAACAAAATATGATCGCATCACTTTAATTTTGGCATTCAAATATTTTTGTCAAGTATAGCCCTTCAGACAACTTTTTCTGACCTCACAACAGGGGGTCATGCAACAAATAAGAGAGAAAAATGGACAGCAACGGAAGTACCGGTCACATGCACATATTTTTCAGGGAATTCCCTTCAAAAGCACACAAAATGTAAATTGTATTTTCTAGGTCCAAAAGTCATCAAATCACCCTCTTTTTTATGTGGAATATTCATCAGTAATACAAGATGTCAACAGAATGCTTCAAGCATTTATTGAAACAATTTATTTTTCCAAGGCTGTTTATTTTTAGAGATTACATCACTTCTGAGTGCAACATTTCAAGGCGGGTGTTTCAAATTCAAATATTTAGTTCAGTGATACCTATAATCATCTCCAACCCAAGCAAAGAGACATTTTAACACTTTCATGAGATCAAGGAATCATTTCTGCATTAGAATCCAACTTTTGGGTTCTACTGAGTCAAAAACATGGGAAATTTGCTCTTTTGAGGAAAAGTGTCCGAAATGTGTCAAATGAGCTTAAAAACTGGTATTGCCTCAGAAAGATTTTTCTAGAACCATTACCTAATAGATCAGCTGAGAGGGATAAAAATTTATAGCTTTCTTTAAAAACTACCCTGATCCCAAAATAAAACTAAAATCTGCATCAACACACAATATTTTGGGAAAACATCTGTCTCTTTTAACCATACCGCAAGCAAAACAGTGCCCCAACCCCCGCGAAACAATATGAATGTCAATTTTGTTTCAAAAATTGGGGCTGCAGCTATATATTTCACCAATATAAAAGAACTCTGCCATTTTATCCTAAGAGATGATGTAAAATTTGCTTTTACCTTCTCATGTGATGAAATATAGCCCTGAATAGGACCCCCGGTATGCCCCTTTTCATCAAAATCTATGACATAATTCGGAAATTATTTGATATTGACCCAAAACAAACACCCTGTGATATTAAATTCCACTTGTGATAGATTTTAAATCACATTCTGGCTTTTGAAACATATCACCTTGGGTTTGATGAATATTTTGCAATTTTTGTGAAAGAAAGTATCAGTTTTCCCAGTTAAGGCATCTACAGTCATTGGTATGGCACTGAAAAAACATAAAACAGTGTTTGTTTCCAAAGGAAAGACCAGTACCTGCTACTGTGGTAACTCATAACAATGTTAAATGTCTAAAACCATCAAATATTGATTCTATAGTGCTATGCTTGTGCTGCAAGTACCCATCAGTGCACTTTCACAACTTTTGTTTCAATTCCCACAGACACCCATTCTGACAAAAAGAGTGAAATTGTAGAAAATATCTTTCCAAAGAGGATGAATCTGGGATTTGCAACAAGAATACAGCGGTATTTGATGTTCAATATATTTGTGTGTGTGTGTGTGGGGGGGGGGGGGTGAAAGATAGCCAGCTGCCAATTATTGAAAATGCAGACAGACACGGGTAAATGAAAAACAAAGAAACAACTTATCCGATGAAGAGACAGACAGTGGACAGACAGACAAATATAATTTTAGTCACACATTTAGGAAGTCTACATTAGAGTACTGAATGACATACAATGACAAATATAGTGGAAGAGTCAGGACAAGATAGTCAAACAGAAAAATAACTCAGTGGACCATGAGTGCTGCAGTCTCAAAGTAAATTATAAGAAACTGAAAGTTATGATATTAACTTCAGCCTATAAAAACATGTTGTACAGTCTTTCCAAATGTTTATCACAGCAGAAGGGTTCAGTGTGTATGGGAGGGGAACTTGGTTCAAGGAGAGAGCAATATTTCAAACTGTCACTGTAAATTTGTGCCGTATCATGGGAACTATTACAGCACTAGTACCAGACTACTAAATTGGAAGCTATGCACAAATGTCATTCATTCACATTTGTCATTTTATTGTTATTCTTCCTCTATAACCCTCTCCCCCTCCCCAACTTTGTGTTCCAGAATACTCTTTTAATGAATGACTTGCTTTCATACATTTTAAAGAGCATAATATAGAAGAGAAAAACTGCTGAACACCAGTCAATAGAAGTGCAGTATAGGCTGTTGGGGTGGGGAGTGAACGTTGGAATCATCCTGCCCCCAGTACTATGAAGGGGAACCATGGTTTAAATAAATAAATGTGTTAATAGGGTAAGGTAGGCTATTAGTTTGCAGCTGCCAGAGGTTATGTTGTGCTCCCGGGGAATACACTTGCTCAAGATGTGAATTTGCTTGCATTAACAGCCTTAGTTTTGGCAGTATATATCCTTTGTTGCTGACTGTGACAAAAATGCAATTTTTCAAAACAATAAAACAGTTCTCTAGGGTGTGTGGATCCTCAATGAACATTTAATGTTGAAATAATCCCCCAAAATAATAACTGAATCTGGTTTGGAAGCAAAAAACGTACTTCCTATAGATATCATGGAACTAAATATTTTCCCATAGGTGACCATTATAACGTTCAGGCAAAACAAAATATGATCGCATCACTTTAATTTTGGCATTCAAATATCTTTGTCAAGTATAGCCTTTCAGACAACTTTTTCTGACCTCAAAACAGGGGGTCATGCAACAAATAAGAGACAAAAATGGACAGCAAGGGAAGTACCGGTCACGTGCACATATTTTTCAGGGAATTCCCTTCAAAAACACACAAAATGTAAATTGTATTTTCTAGGTCCACAAGTCATCAAATCACCCTCTTTTTTATGTGGAATATTCATCAATAATGCAAGATGTCAACAGAATGCTTCAAACAGTGCTTCTTTAGGGCCCTAGATGCATTTTAAGACCTTTTAACCCTTTACCCAATGTAACGGCCAAAACCAGCCAGCGCTATTCACAACTAGAGGGGGTATCAGAACCCCGTGGCTCACCAACAGGTGGCCAATGTAAAGGGGTGGCTGGAGTAAAAAAAAAAATTCAAAACCTGCACACAAAAGTCCAAAATTAAAGAAAATAAGCAGCTAAAGGGTTAAATAATATAATAATAACCACTAAGAAGCATGCTAACATAAAATAGGAATCATGGCAATATGCTACAAGGTAAGTTTCCACTTGGAAGAGAAGAAAGACAAACCTCAAAACCTGCATATAAAAGTAAAACAAAAAAGTATCACGTTTGTTTCAAGGGGTTAAAATTGAGAAAAATACCCTGGCACAGTAGCCACAATGGCAATATGCCAGTAAGGTGAAACTCTACTTGAAAAATATCCACTTGGAAGAAAAGAAAGACAAACCTCAAAACCTGCACATAAAAGTCAAAAAAGTATCACATTTGTTTCAAAGGGTTAAAATTTAGAAAAATACCCCTGGTTACAGTAACCACCATGGCAATATGCCAGTGAGGTAAAACTCCACTTGAAAAAAAATATCAAAACCTGCACACAAAAGTACAAAACCTGCACACAAAAATCCAAAATTAAAGTAAATAAGCAACTAAAGGGTTAAATAATATAATAATAGCTCCAAGAACCATCCTAACATAAAATAGGAACCATGGCAATATGCTACAAGGTAAGTTGCCACTTGGAAGAGAAGAAAGGCAAACCTCAAAACCTGCACATAAAAGTAAAAAAACATCAAATCCTGCACACAAACATCAAAATAAGTCCAAAATTTGATTCAAAGGGTTAAAATTAAGACAAAATACCATGGAAAAGAGTTAAATGGTATCGTGAAACCTCATAGCAATATGCAAAGAAGAAATTTTTTTTTCAAAAGCACAACAATCCAAACCTGTAAACAAAAGAAGTCCAAAATTAAAGTAATTATGCAGGAAAAGGGTTAAAGAATACAAAGTAGACCTAAGATGCATGTTTACATACAATAGAAAACATGGACATATGCATATATCTACACTTGGAAGAAAGGGGGAAAAAACCATGAAAACCTAAGTCTAAAAAAATAAGTCTAAAAATCGATTCAAAGGTTTAATTTTTTTTAAAAAAATGCACTGGAAAGATATCAATGTTATAATAACCACCACTGCAATATACAGTGAGGTCAACCTCAATTTAATTTTTTTTTTATCACAACCTGTACATAAAAGTAAAAAGCTGTAAGCCTAAGTCCAAAACCTGTACATAAAAGACCAAAATTTAAGTAATTCAGCGGGAAAAGGGTTAAATAATACAAACTTAGCCCTAAGATGCATGTTTACATACAATAGGAAAAATGGCCATATGCTGCAACGTAAATCTCTACTTGGAAGAAAGGAAAAAAAAAACCCATCAAAACCTGCACGCAAAGATCAAAATAAGTCTAAAATTTGATTCAAAGGGTTAAAATTAAGACAAAGTACCCTGGAAAAGAGTTAAATGTTATAGTGAACCACCATAGCAATATGCAGAAACTAAACAAAACTTTAAAAAGCCAAAAAAATCAAAACCTGTACACAAAAGTTCAAAATATTTGAAAGCGGACGCCGACGCTGACATGGGGGCTATGCTATAGGCTCACACAACTAACGTTGGTGAGCCAAAAATCGCCAATTAATTTTCATTATTTTTTCATGTTTTGTCTCAAAACAATACGTTATGATCCCTCTCTGGAGTGAGCTCTTCCAATGAGGGGTCATAACCTATGTTTTTGAGACAAAAAAAAATGAGTTATTCAAGAATTTTGTTTGTAAGTGCCGTCTGCTTTTCATGTTAGGTAAAAGGGTTAAATGGATCAGACAGACACGTTATGCCGATGGGGTTACGAAGTTGGACTTCAAAGAGAGAGGATCACGGTACTAACATCGCCATGTGTATCTGTGTTGTGTCCTTGGCAAGGCGCATAATCCCGATTGCCCACGAAGGGGCACGGTGACGCTGTGTACTTTTTTAAATGGCTTGCTTTTAACCCTCTCAATAAGGCATATTTAACCCTTTGCCCAATGTAACGGAGAAAACCGGCCAGCCTTATTCACAGAAATTCACATTCAATTTTTATTATTTTTTCATTTTTGCTTGAAAAACATAGCTTATGATCCCTCATTGGAATGAGCTTGTTTTTAATGGGTTAAAGTGGAGTATTTTTAAAATTTTTGCTTGATGCAATACGAGAGTAAAAATATCTTTTAACCCTTAGTGGCCAAGTCCAACTTCAAATCTGAGTATTGTCCTTTAGTTTTACCCATAGACATCACTTAAGAATCGGTCCTGATTAACCCCTATTGATCATTGCCAACAACTTAGGAACTCCTGTGCTCTGTTACATTATTTATTCTCAATCATACTTCAAGATCGACGGGTTTCAAGAAGCAATGGTGAGTGGCTTTCTCGAAACACCAATCACAATTATAATAAAATAGAATATTTAAATGGCCTCTTGTTAACTCTCTTAATACTTCAATGGGAGTCCAAATACTTTAATTTAACCCATGACAGCAGAACGTTTGTAGGTTTTCTTCATATTGCCCCTCTGTTCACAACAGCCATTCTTAAGATCCAACCATTTCTTATTTCCCGTACGCCTTGTTTAGGACCCTAGAGGCATTTAAGGCCTTTAAATGAATCAGACGGGCGCGTGATGGCTATGACGTTACAGCGTTGAACTTTAAACTGAAAGGTTCACGGTTCCCACACCACTAGATATATCTGCATTGGGTCCTTGGCAAGGCACATAATCACGAATGCCCGCGAAGAGGCACGGTGGTGAGGTGTTCTTTTTAAATGGCTTGCATTTAACCCTCTCAATAAAACATAACTCTTTACCCAACGTAACGGCGAAAACCAGACAGGGTTATTCACAACATTCCCATTCAGTTTTCATTATTTTTTCATTTTTGCTTGAAAAACATAGCTGATGACTGACCCCTCAATGGAATGATGTCATTTTTAAATGGTTCAAATGAAGTATTTAAAGGGAGTATTTTGATCCCCTTCAGATCTTAATATGGGTCGCAAAAATTTTATTTAATGCAGTTCGGGAGAAATGTTAACCCTTTCCATTCTCACAATGTTACTCTAAACACACATGGGCATCGATGGGACCTCGGTATTTTGTAAATGCCAATAAGCCTTCAGACAGGCTCTTGGGGGCCTTTTGACGTCTATATTCCAACATTACTGAATTCTTTCACTTGCAATATATTTCCCAGAGGTACTATGTACCTTAACATTTTTTTAGCAAATATGAATATTTGCCCTCATCTACAAATATGGCAGATCCGGAGTTGGCGGAGCCCAATAGTTTTAAAGTGGTTTATGCTCATACTTCAGCCTTGGTATGACCTATGGACATCGAACCTACATCGAATGAGTTGAACTTGCTGGAGGTTCAAAATATTGTCCACCCCAATGCGGTCAACAGAGATCATTAAGTGCGTATCTTTCAGAACTGTTAGGAATTGCATTTTATAACAAGAGGGATGTTACATCCCAACGCTCACCTACATTCGCGCTTGATAATGTCGTTCCAATGTAACATGCCTAATATTTAGTTAATATAAATCATTAACTAGGCATCAAATGATTAATGTGGTTTATGTGATGGCTTTGGAAAGTCTATATTTCTGCATTTATTATATATCAATTCAACATAGAATAATTGGATATAAAAGCATTTTTTTTTCTTTTAGAAATGTTTATGATTAAGAATATGAATCGTGAGGCCAGATATTAAATCATAAATAAGAATTAGGAAAGGCTTTCATAAATTTATTTTTTACAAAACAAAAATACATCAGATCAAAAAAAAAATAAAATAGGAGGTGCAAAATGGCATTATGTAATGAAGAATCACTGAAATTGTAATTGAAGTACATTCATTGGTTAAAGAGGAGTTGCGGAAAAACATTCGTTCAAGACAGTGACTATAAGTCCCAACAAAAAAACATCACATCAACAACTAAAATAAGCCTTAATGTTACTAGTAACAAGTATGAGAAAGTACTAAATAAAAAAAAAAGTTAAAAAAATTTTTTTTTAAAGAAAGTGAATATAAGTCCAAAAAATTCCCCTCAAATTCCTCAAATATGCATGTAATGAGGGCGCAACGTTACCGCAATGTAGTTCAGTAACCCATGTGTACAATATCAATTGCCTGGAAAGACACATAGAAACAACTCACCTAAACAAAAAGTTTACAAAGTTTTACAACTTAAAATTTACTAAGTCCGAGAAAAACATGAAAATTTTGACTGAAAAAAAGAAAATTTCCGTTAAATTTCAGCATACAGTAGGGTTAATACCTACAGTTGTTATTAAAATAAGAAAATCAACAGTAATGAGAAGTTAAAGCAGCACAATCTGCACAAAAGCTGACTTTACCGCAAATTCTTACAACACCTAAACGCAAATTTTTACAAGTTTTGGCAGAAAATTTAAGGTGAAATTTGGAAAAAAGTCGTCGTATCAGGGTAAAATACTGTTCTGATAGTCCCCTATAACCTACATATGCAATATCAAAGGCCTGAGCCCACTGAAGAATCACTGAAATTGTAATTGAAGTACATTCATTGGTTAAAGAGGAGTTGCGGAAAAACATTCGTTCAAGAAAGTGACTATAAGTCCCAACAAAAATACATCACATCAACATCTAATAAGTCTTAATGTTACTAGTAACAAGTATGAGAAAGTATTAAATAAAAAAAAAGTTAAACAATTTTTTTTTTAAAGAAACTGAATATAAGTCCCAAAAATCCCCCTCAAATTCCTCAAATATGCATGAAAGCGAGGGCGCAACATTACTGCAAAGTAGTTCAGTAACCCATGTGTACAATATCAATTGCCTGAAAAGACACATAGAAACAGAACTCACCTTAACACAAACTTTTAGAACTTAAAATTGAGTAAGTCAGAGAAAAACGTGAACATTGTGACTGAAAAAAGAGAAGAAATCAGTTAAATTTCTGCATGCAGTAGTGTTAATACCTAAAGTAGTTATTGAAAAGAGAAAATAAACAGTAATGAGAGGTGAAGGCACCACAATCTGCACAAAAGCTGACTTTAACGCAAATTCTTACAACACCTAAACGCTAATTCTTACAACAAGTTTTGGCAGAAGATCAGCCTCAAATTCCTCAAATATTCATGTAATGAGGGTTAAATATTACTGCAGTGGAGTTCAGTAACCCAAGTGTAGAATATTAATCGCCTGGAAAGACACATAGAAACACAACTCACCTAAACACAAAGTTTACAAAGTTTTACAACTTAAAATTTACTAAGTCCGAGAAAAACATGAACATTTTGACTGAAAAAAAAGAAAATTTCCGTTAAATTCCCACAGTTGTTATTGAAATATGAAAATCAACAGTAATGCGAAGTTAAAGCAGCACAATCTGCACAAAAGGTGACTTTAACGCAAATTCTTACCACACCTAAACGCAAATTCTTACAAGTTTTGGCAGAAAATTTTAGGTGAAATTTGGAAAAAAGTCGTAGTATCAGGGTTAAATACTGTTCTGATAGTCCCCTATAACCTACATATGCAATATCAAAGGCCTGAGCCCACTGATCTTTGAGAAATTTACCTCAACATTAAATCTTACAATATTGGACACGACGGACGCCGACGCCGACGCTGACGCCCGAGGTCATGACAATAGCTCACCACTTCAATAGAAGTAGGTGAGCTAAAAACTATAATGCAAATCTGATGAATATACATGCATGTTTTCATTCAAATAAGTGGCAGAGCCAGCAATGTTAATTTCTGATTCCTTGATCGAACCCTTTAAATGCTGTGCACATATATGCCTTTTCTGATTTCTCAGAAAAATTGTTCTGATTCCTGTTTGAATATCTGTAAATACTGTTAACGAAAATCCATTTCTGATTTGGTTAGAAATATTTTACTCCCGAAAATGAGCCTCCATAAATTCTCTTTCTGTATAGTTTTTCCCTGATACTTTAACCCTTTTCACACAGACTTAAATTTAATAGCTGCAGTAAATTCTGTTTCTCTTATATTTTTTTTTCCCTTTTTTCTACGCAGTTTCGAGTACATACGTGTCAACAATTTAAATTCAACTTCAGTTTGTAAAAAAACATGTGCGGCATAAATCATACTATGTTAATGCATACACCAAGAGCTTAAATCGCACC
This sequence comes from Pictodentalium vernedei, assembly GCA_031216915.1. Taxonomy (NCBI): domain Eukaryota; kingdom Metazoa; phylum Mollusca; class Scaphopoda; order Dentaliida; family Dentaliidae; genus Pictodentalium; species Pictodentalium vernedei. Next base: position 181,744,148 of record CM062291.1, read on the forward strand.
TGTGGACTGTTTATACGTTTTTTTGCGAGATAATTAAATCGGAATTGTCATTATGTTCTTCGCCGACATCTGTTAACTTCACAATGTGACAGAATGCCAACCCAAGTTGTGTAATTGATTATGTCTGCGTCAACTTTAGATGATGATGGAAGTTTTAAGATTGCAAGGTTAAATAAGGTATCACTAGGCATAGACGACTGAACCCAGGACGGGTGTGAATGCAGCGAGGAAACGTGTCCCTCCCCACCACTCACGCTTTTTGTACGCTTAGATATCTTAAACGATTACACACAAGAGTTTAAAGACTTACCCTTAAAGGACTAATTCCGACGTAGACCATATATTTCCTGCAACAGAACAGGTGCTCCAATATGCAATTCTCGGTGAACTCGCAAGTTACATTCTTAAAACCTTGGCTGTAATTTCTAGGCAAGTCTTGGCTGCCTATATAGGCAGCCAAGACTTGCCTACAAACTGCACAACTGCACAGCACAAGGCAGTCAGAAGTGTAGCAAAAATATATGAAGATCTCCAGACCTTCGAGGGTTGAGAGGATACAAGCATTCTTGTGGTCTGTTATCTTCTGCAAGTGTAAACACATTTGGTTGCAATGGCCCAATGAATTCCACCTACGGTCAATTCGGTCTATTTCTATTTAGGTCTTTAACTCGAAGCTTTGAGCTTACGGTTGAAGTGGAATGAATAGACCGATCCATTAGAAGACCATGGCGTGTTCACTAAACACGAGCTGACCTCACCTGTTCAGAAGGTATAATATATTTATCGTGGCCACTCCTTTCCCTCTCCTCCCCAAACATTCACACTTTCTCAACATCCAGGAATGTGGCGACAGGGGGGTGGGGGAGTGCGGGAAGGGTGAGAGGGGAAGGGGGAGGGGGAAGGGGAGAGGGGGAAGGGGTGTCTCACCCCCCCCCCCCACCCAGCTAGGAGTATTTTTTTCAATAGTTGGAAATTCCAAGGTAAACAATCAAATAGTTGGAAATTCAATAAATTAACATTGTTCATGAAAAATATTAAAATTCTAACTTAATGATGAGAAATTTTGATCTTTTATTTCCAACTGGAAACTTGAGTTTCAAATTTCCTACTCTAAAATTGACATTGGCCTCAAACTTTCGACTCTGACATCAATCCGGTAAATTTTCTGACCCAGACACATTATAAATGATGCTTTTTTCCGATTCAGGACTAGTGAAAATTTTCAGAGGGGTTCATAAGCATGTGTGTGTATATATATGAAAGACTCTGACGCCGATGGGGATCGAACCACTGCCTTGATGAGAGTACACTTCTGCGGCACCAATCGCCTAGCGAAACTGGACCAGCGCCTAGCGAAACTGGACCAGCGCCATAGACCACTCGACTACCGACAAGCCCCCAAAAAGGCATGCTAGCAGATCGAGCGTCCATGGAACTGGCACAGTCCACACGAAATTACTCGGTATCCCCCAGAATTAGTTTTTTACAATGAATTATACCATGTAATGCAGATGAAATCAGTGAGAATCAATCTCTTTTCCAAATTTCGTGCTTACGGTACAGAATACAGAATTCGGCACTTCTGTTATGCAATTTTTAGGATGAAAGACTCTGACGCCGATGGGGATCGAACCACTGCCTTGATGAGAGCACACTTCTGCGGCACCAATCGCCTAGCGAAACTGGATCAGCGCCATAGACCACTCGTCTACCGACAAGCCCTCCAAAAGGCATGCTAGCAGATCGAGCGTCCATGGAACTGGCACAGTCCACACGAAATTACTCGGTATCCCCCAGAATTAGTTTTTCACAATGAATTATACCATGTAATGCAGATGAAATCAGTGAGAATCAATCTCTTTTCCAAATTTCCTGCTTACGGTACAGAATACAGAATTCGGCACTTCTGTTATGCATTTTTTAGGATGAAAGACTCTGACGCCGATGGGGTTCGAACCATAACAGAAGTGCCGAATTCTGTATTCTGTACCGTAAGCAGGAAATTTGGAAAAGAGATCGATTCTCACTGATTTCATCTGCATTACATGGTATAATTCATTGTAAAAAACTAATTCTGAGGGATACCGAGTAATTTCGTGTGGACTGTGCCAGTTCCATGGACGCTCGATCTGCTAGCATGCCTTTTTGGGGGCTTGTCGGTAGTCGAGTGGTCTAGGGCGCTGGTCCAGTTTCGCTAGGCGATTGGTGCCGCAGAAGTGTACTCTCATCAAGGCAGTGGTTCGATCCCCATCGGCTTCAGAGTCTTTCATCCTAAAAAATGCATAACAGAAGTGCCGAATTCTGTATTCTGTACTGTAAGCAGGAAATTTGGAAAAGAGATTGATTCTCACTGATTTCATCTGCATTACAGGGTATAATTCATTGTAATTCTGGGGGATACCGAGTAATCTCGTGTGGACTGTGCCAGTTCCATGGACGCTCGATCTGCTAGCATGCCTTTGGGGGGGCGGGGCTTATCGGTAGTCGAGTGGTCTATGGCACTGGTCCAGTTTCGCTAGGCGATTGGTGCCGCAGAAGTGTACTCTCATCAAGGCAGTGGTTCGATCCCCATCGGCGTCAGAGTCTTTCATCCTAAAAAATGCATAACATGAAGTGCCGAATTCTGTATTCTGTATCGTAAGCAGGAAATTTGGAAAAGAGATTGATTCTCACTGATTTCATCTGCATTACATGGTATAATTCATTGTAAAAAACTAATTCTGGGGGATACCTAGTAATTTCGTGTGGACTGTGCCAGTTCCATGGACGCTCGATCTGCTAGCATGCCATTTTTGGGGCTTGTCGGTAGTCGAGTGGTCTATGGCGCTGGTCCAGTTTCGCTAGGCGATTGGTGCCGCAGAAGTGTACTCTCATCAAGGCAGTGGTTCGATCCCCATCGGCGTCAGAGTCTTTCATCCTAAAAAATGCATAACATGAAGTGCCGAATTCTGTATTCTGTATCGTAAGCAGGAAATTTGGAAAAGAGATTGATTCTCACTGATTTCATCTGCATTACATGGTATAATTCATTGTAAAAAACTAATTCTGGGGGATACCTAGTAATTTCGTGTGGACTGTGCCAGTTCCATGGACGCTCGATCTGCTAGCATGCCATTTTTGGGGCTTGTCGGTAGTCGAGTGGTCTATGGCGCTGGTCCAGTTTCGCTAGGCGATTGGTGCCGCAGAAGTGTACTCTCATCAAGGCAGTGGTTCGATCCCCATCGGCGTCAGAGTCTTTCATCCTAAAAAATGCATAACAGAAGTGCCGAATTCTGTATTCTGTACCGTAAGCACGAAATTTGGAAAAGAGATTGATTCTCACTGATTTCATCTGCATTACATGGTATAATTCATTGTAAAAAACTAATTCTGGGGGATACCGAGTAATTTCGTGTGGACTGTGCCAGTTCCATGGACGCTCGATCTGCTAGCATGCCATTTTTGGGGCTTGTCGGTAGTCGAGTGGTCTATGGCGCTGGTCCAGTTTCGCTAGGCGATTGGTGCCGCAGAAGTGTACTCTCATCAAGGCAGTGGTTCGATCCCCATCGGCGTCAGAGTCTTTCATCCTAAAAAATGCATAACAGAAGTGCCGAATTCTGTATTCTGTACCGTAAGCACGAAATTTGGAAAAGAGATTGATTCTCACTGATTTCATCTGCATTACATGGTATAATTCATTATATATATATATATATAAATATATATATATAATCACCTTGACCCTTTATCCAACGCAGACGATTTCAAAATTCATTGTTTTAAATATCATTTTTAAAATTTTTAAAAAACATTTCAACAAAACCATATCATGTGACCCCTCTTTGGAACGACCTTGACGAGCTCGTTCCAAAGAGGGGTCACATGATATGGTTTTGTTGAAATTTTTCGAAAAATATTTTTTCAGCAGCTGTATTTTCATATTACGCGGGCGGATGCGTGCGATTTTTTGGTTAAAGGGTTAAAAGATATCACCCAGCGCTGCAGTGCAACCACCTATCGAAACTACTCACAGTTGGAATTTACACCGGTGAGCCGTGGCACCCCTCCCCCCCCCCCCTTCCAGCTGAAAGCCTCTAGCCACATCCCCGTCAACATCGCCTGTTGCACTCAGCAAGATATGAAATTCAAGGAAATTGCGTTTTTGTGGATCAGTGTTTCTCAAATAATCACAACGGACTGAACCATGTTCGGCTTAGTGAATCTTGGACATCAACCGGAAACCCGCTCGCTCACCCGCCCTCACAACGCATTGAGGTCCAAATACACGGAGCCAGGGCTGTAACTAACTCAAAGTTTTGGGGAGGAGATGGGGTCGGTAAGGGGTGCACGTCGTTGCTCGACGGCTCGGTCATATCGCCTAACTATTTGGAACATATCTAATTGCTTTCATCAATGTCTTATATACGCCACAAATATACTTTCCATTGATAAAATACTAACATGGCACGGAATGTATTAAAGTTTTATGACAGTGCTGTCAATTATACACTACCTAGGTAGAGGTAACCGAACATCTGGTTGCTTCTAACAGATCATGGTCATAATAACCATTTATTATTAGTTTTTTTTTTCTCCCTGGATGTGGAATACTACCGATATATACTACTCAAAGTTTGCTAAGCACCAAATATTTGACACATCATTGTGAAATTTGTGACATATTTGCGATATTTTTGGTGGATATGATTGAGGAATGTATTGAGATGGTCCTCAGTGTTTACATTAGCTTTCTTGACAGGCAGACTTTTCGTGACAGTCATAGAAAGCATGTACCCATTGATTTTCATGATGTTTTCGTGCGCTGTCTACATGTACATGACATGTGTAGGGTATTCAATCTTCATTTCAACACAAACCCTTGTGATTTAATGATTGAATATAACGAATGCAAATGTAAGAAGACATTTGTCAGATGCAGCAATGTGGCGGGCTGTAGGGATAGTGGAGCAAGGGGCTACCCATCGTCGGGTTGGTGAAGCCCTTGGTGTGCATCATACGGTGATCACCAGAGCCTGTGCAAGATTTCAGCAGTATGGCACACCAGTAAGACGGCATGGTGATGGCAGAGACAGGGCAACATCTGCATCTGAAGACTGTTTTTTGATCATTCAGGCCCGTAGGAACCGCTTTGCCACAGCAACCCAGGTTCGCAGTGACCTTCAGAATGCATCCGGGGTAAATGTTTCGACGCAAACTATCCGGGCAAGGTTGCACGAAGATGGTTTCCAACCGAGAAGACCCACATGTTTGCAGTGCGCTGTCCCAGAACTACCGCCAGGTACGATATCAATGGGCCATGGACCACGTTGGATGGACCAGAGAAGATTGGCGACCTGTCCTTTTTACAGATGAGTCAAGGTACTGCCTAGACCACACAGATAGGCGTTCTAGGGTACGGAGAAGACCAGGAGAGCGATTCCAGCCAACATTGCTGAGTATGACCGCTATGGTGGAGGGTTAATCATGGTCTGGGCGGCATCACCAGGGATGGACGTACAGAGCTCTGTGTCCTTGAACGTGGTACATTAACTGCGCAGCGGCATACTGATGAGATCCTGGATGACCACGTCAGATACAGTGGATGATAGATTCATTCTGATGGACGATAATGCCCGTCCTCATGTTACCCATGCTGTCGGGAAGTACCGACAGAGGGAGGGAATTGAGCTTATGGACTGGCCAGCAAGATCCCCTGATTGGGAGCATGAGAATGCGTTGTCAAGCTGTAATTAGCAGTAGTGTGTCTCATACTCGATACTGAACCCATACCAGTTCGCTCCGTCAACTTTCTGGCAAATTGAAATATTTCCTTCTTTACCAATAATATCCATTTTCAATGGTTATCGTATTCAAAAGCTAAAAAATAATGTCAAACACAAATAAAATCTGAATTTCTGTACTTAAATCATAAAAGATATAATTAAATAAAAAATATATTCACTTTTCATTACAATATTTCAACTAAAACGTAAAACAGGTAGTTGGATATACTTGGTGCTTAGCAAACTTTGAGTAGCATATTAAGTTGGGCATATATTGCACTTTCTAATCTGTGGATATTTTTGTCGGGCAAGCAAGGAATTTTGCCCAACTAAGAAGTCCAAAGCGATTAGATATTTTCCCCAGAAGCTACACCCTTCACGGGATGGACGGGGGTAGATGTTAACAAGAGAGCTAGTTTGGTGTCAAAAAGATAAGGCTCGTCACGAGTATCAACGACATTTCGTCGCGTGAGAACCGTAAGTTTCTATCTTCCAGTGGAAGATAGAACCTTATGGTTCTCAAGCGACGATTTGCTAAGAATCTTTGTCTCTTTGGTCTAAACGCGTTCTCCGGCACTCTAATTGGATCGCCATATTCACAAGGAGCGAGGGAAGCATTTCCAATTTGTGTGTGTGTGTGTGGGGGGGGGGGGGGGGGGGGGGGCACGGTCATCGAAAAGGTAGGCCCATCAACGATTGCTCTGAATTTAAGATCTTGTGAGCGAAGAATACAGACATATTCCGATTTTTGATCTTTGATTGCATCAATTATTTGTTTTGATTTATGAATTTTCGGTAGACCGTAGAAGTTGCTGGATTTTAATTCGAATTTATACATATATTCAATATCTTTTGGTGAGAAAGATGTGGAGTATTTTTTTTTCAAGGTCCTCTATTTTTTATGGATTGATTTGTCAAAATTTCTTTTTAGTGGTTTATAAGTATCTAAATCGTCTAAAATTTCCAAAATTTTAGATTCGTAATAATCTCTGTCCATGATAATGCACCCGGAGCCTTTGTCAGATTCTTTAAGGTTTTTACTGTTTTTGAGTTCATTGATTGCTTTTTGGTGATTTACACTTATGTTGGTTACGTTTTGGGAAGTTTTTTGGGGGGACTGGGTGCTTTGAAAGACAGGTGATACATTGTTCAAGAAATGCATCTATCTCTGTCTTATTCAGGTCTGTAACTTGATTTATTTTTACCCAAGATGTCCGTTTGATCACCTTCATTTAAAAACTTCTCAGCCAGACATTATTTCCTTGTAAATTCTATAATGTCTTGTTTCAAGTCATGACTGTTCTGTCTGGGCGTGGGTGTGAATTTTAAGCCAAGTTTTAAGGCATTTATTTGGTCGTCGGTTAGTTTTGCAGATGACAAGTTGATGATTTTTGGTGTTAATTTTGGGGACTCCTTCGCATAACTGTTGTTAGTTTTGGTTGGTTCTGTAGTGGGTCCCTTTTAATGTTTATTATCAGATACACGAGTCCCATTTTGTATCGGAGGATTTGTTGGTTTATTTGACCGAGTTATTCTACTTTTTTCCTTGACACCTCTTTTGGGTTTATTGGGTTTTGGGGTTTATTGAGTTTTGGGGTCTGTCAGATTCATTTTTATCTTGTGGAAATGTTCGTCCACCTTAGGTCTCCTTCACTTATTTTTTGTTGGACTTCATTTTCCCACTGATCCTTATTTTTTCCAAAGAGTTTCAGGGTAAAAACATTCAGTTCCAGTTTCCATGCCTGTATACGTATCCTAACATTTACATACGAATTTTGCGTGTCTTTCTTGCATTTGTTTTATTTCCGTTTTCATTTTGTTAACGGCCAAATCAAATTTTAACTTTGTACTGTGTCCCGGATTGTATATTTAGGGCCACATTTTCTTGGGACGAAGGGAGTTTGTAATTGCAGAAAATCCCTGTAACTATTGGCTGTACCTAAATTGTTTATTGCTTTGTAATGGGCCTCTTTTATTATCTTTAGATTTTGGAGCCAAAAGAGTGGTAAAGGGTGTTCGGTTTCTTTTGTTTGCGAGGAGTTCCTCGGGGGTAATTCCAATTGTTGGACATATTGGGGGCATGTTGAGAGATGGGTGAAAAGTCCGATTTAATGGGCAGTGGAAAGCAATTTTTGAGATGGAGAGTTTTGGGTTGAATTTAACTTTGGAGTTTGTTGGGCGAGATAGTTTTTCAGAATGTGGGGGGATTCAAATGTACAAACTGGTTTAAAGCAAACTGCAAAGGATCACTTACCTGCGACATCCTTATATAGAGAATATATAATCCTAAAGAAACATGAGTAACATCTATGCAGAAAATACACACTTAACACAAAGTAGTCGTCAAAGATAATTTCACTAAATATATTTCGATATTTTCATCTCTTCAGAAATAAAACTACCTACAAGTGATCCTTCTTTTAAACATTTGCAGAATAAAAGTCCGGATTAAAAATATTTATTGGTCATTCTTCTGATAACATTATGTTTTGAGGGAATTATGACTTTCTAATCCAATCACACTCAAATAATGGTATATAATCTCCAAAATAAACAATGGTCTGCTTTCCAGTGTTGTGTGTATAAACAAGGTTTTCATAATAAGGGGCTGCAAGCTCGGAGAAACCCAGGAGGTGTGAAGGTATTGAGTAATTGAAAGGTGGGAATTGCTTGTAAAAACAAGGTTACTCCAGGCTTGTCTCCCCAATTACTGACCCCCCCCCCCCCCCACCCAGCACACACACACACACGTCTGGGGTTCTCCTCCCAAACGAATGAATTCTAATTTAGGTTAGTCGAGTTTACGCGTACGCAGGACTGAACCGGCACACGACAATTCGCAATTTGTCCTGCAAAAGTCTACAGTTCAGCCTCCCAAACAAATGAATTCTAATTTTTATTAGTCGAGTTATGGGGCTGTATTGGTTTTGTTTATTTGAACGTTTACGGGCGTAGCGCGATGGGGGCAGCCTTGGATATTCTCCAAGTCTCGCCGGAATTCGGGTCGGTTCATGGTCGTGGGTGGCTGTGAGTGTTTTTGTAGCTGACAAAGTAATTCCTTTAGCCTCGATTTAAACTGGGCCTGAACTTATCTATGAAGAATCTTTCCTTCGCTAGGGGTGCTCTTTCGTCGTTGCATTGAAAAATTGGGAAACTTTTAAAACCTGTTTTTTTTTACTTTGTTACAGGCGTCAGTGTGTTCACTCGCATAAATATTTCTGGATTTTTCATCTTTAATGTTTTTTTTTTTTTTTTTTTTTTAGGTAATTATTTTTCCCAATGTACTCTTCTTTGCAGCCCGAACACTTTATAACGTACAGGACATATGATGATGCACATGTGAGGGGTGTTTTCACAACAAAGGGGAGGGGGGGGGGGGGATTTTGAAATCTGAATGAATTTCTCTCCATTAGGACCTCACAGGTTCCTCATCATTTATCTTTGCACCGTTGGGGTGTCCATTTCCTCCTCAAACTTCGCTCGCGTTAAAATTTGTTTGAGATTTGCTGGTTATCTCTTACATTTGATTAGTTTTATTTTTCCAGTACTTTCTTCATCCGCTCACTGACTTTTAACATGTCCAAATTGAATATGATAAAAGGGAAAAGTTCAGGATTTTGAATTGGAAGTAGTTATGAAAGCGAGAATATCGTTATTTAGATTCTTTTCTTTTGGAGTTCTCAATTCCGCGAGGTTAAGAGAGTTTGATCTATCAATACCATTCCTTATCAAGTTGGTTGGATATCCGCATTTTTCGAGTGCGTTTCTAAATTCGTCAAGACTTTCGGTTCTAAGTTCTAGATTCCTAACTATTGTGCAAACTATCCGAGCTAGATTACAAGGTATATTACTTTTTGTATGACCGAGATGACAGGATCTGAAGTGCAGGTATTGTTTAGTGTCTGTTGGTTTATGATATATGTCTGTTAGAGGCACTTCCTCTTCCAACTTGATTAGAATATCCAGGAAGGGGAGAGAACGTTTGCTTTGGTCCATTGTGAATTTAATTGTCGGGTGTAGGGTTTGTAAGGTATGATGGATTTCCCTCTCTATATATTTATATACAAACAAGAATTCTAATTATGGTAAACAGAAATTGTTTGTTTTTTTTTTCGATAATAGCAGCTATTTAATGAAAGCAGAAATAAAATAAACAAAAATTGAAATATAGACCTCCTTCTCCTATGCGTTCATTTTTCCACATGCTCTTCAAGACACCCATACACAAACTACCATATCGCATACACCTGCCCACAAACACACACATGCATATACACAAACCCATACACGTACATTATTAGTTATACGGCGTTTCAGCAGGGTGTACGGGACTGTACTGCCCTTCCGAGATCGGCATTTCCGGAGGCTGATACAGTTGTGCATAATGTGTCTTGGAGAATCGGGGACACTGTATTCAAGCTTGTACAAGTGCTTTGATACGTTTCACTGAAGAGACAATTCATATGACAAGATTGCATGTTTCTCGAAACCAGGACGTATCTGTAGTGTAGGAATACCACAACAGAATCCTCTTTTTCGATAGTAAAATCAGACATTGGAGGTATGTACACATGCTTTGTTTAAAGTTTTCGGAATATTCTCATGAAACAATATTATTCTCATTTTGTTTGTGAGGCTGAATGTTTATTATTACTGACGAACATGTTTGATGGTAAGAAGGAAATCGGCGAAGTGTACCACAGAATGTCTGTGCTCCCCTTTTAGCTGCCACGTGATATTCATATACACTCCGTTGAATTTCATTCACACCATTGGAGTTGAATGTTCCGTGCCAGATGCATTGATTACTGACCAATCATGAAGCTTGTATAATTTTAAAAGGGTTATAAATAACTATATCGTCAATGCCATGCAGGAATTCCGTCAGGTATCGTACTAGGGACGGTCCGCTGAAGTGAAACCTCTAAACGTTTTTCTGAAGTTTGCTCCGACGGGAGTTCATCTCTGATCTACGGCTCCCAATCGCCCCGCCATAAATGTTCTGCCAACGAACCAACTGAGTTAAGGTCAAAGGTTACAGTTAACTCAGCCAATTTGTTAGTTCACATTTACAACCAACTCAGACTGATATTCGATAATGGACAATTACTGAATTTAAAAAAAAAAATGAGTGGTGGTTCGTAATTGTCTGCTTCGTGCCTGTATTTATTGTGAGATATGCCAGTGGGTCGTCTGCCTTAACATTCAAAATGCAACTGGAACATATTGCTCTTATATTTATCAAAGGTCCCAGCTTTTAAACATAGGAATCTCTATTAATGGAAGATCTGTGAAGATGCAACTTCTTGAATTTAATTTCATATCGCACATTTCAGGCAGGAATTCCATCAGGCATTGTGCTAGGTCCGAGCAAGTGATCTGAAAACATTAAAAAATTTCTGAAGCTGGCCCCGATGGGGTCGAACTCGGGTCTATAGCACCCAATCGCCTAGTCATATATGCTCTGCTAGCAGACCACCTGTGCTAAAGGCAACTGAAAAAAGATTGCAGTTTAATTAACATAGCTAGTACGCTAGTTCACATTTCCAACTCGCCCGGACCGATATTCGATAATTGATAATTACTGAATTTTTTTAATTGCTTTTTTTTGAGTGGTGATTCGTATATATAAGATGAACAAAAAAAAAACAACAAAAAAAAACAAAAAACAAGAGGCCCCAAGGGGCCTTAATCGCTCACCGGGCAAAGTGATTCAAACAAAGTGGTTCAAAGAAGTAATTGGGGTCACATTCAGTTAGACATGGTTCATCAACACCACAAAGGAATGAAGTCATGAGAGACAAATTTGGAACTAGGGACATGGCTTGAACAAACTTGAATCTGACCCCCCTAAGGATGCTGCATACCAAATATCAAAAGCATTCATCTGCTGGATCTGAAGAAGAAGATTTTTAAAGAAAATTCCTTATTTTGAACTAAGTTATCATTCGGGCTTCCACAGTGAGCCCAAATATGAACCCAGGGACTTGGCTTGAACAAACTTGAATCTCACCCCTAAGGATGCTGCATGCCAATTACCAAAACATTCTGACTGCTGAATCTGAAGAAGACTTTTGAAGAAAAATTCCTCATATTGACTAAGTAATAATTCGGGCTCCCACAGGGAGCCCAAATATGGACACAGGGACCTGGCTTTAACAAACTTGAATCTCACCCCCCTAAGGATACTACACACCACATATCAAAACATTCCGACTGCTGGATCTGAAGAAGAAGATTTTTAAAGAAAATTCCCCATTTTGAACTAAGTTATCATTCGGGCTCCCACAGTGAGCCCAAATATGGGCCTAGGGACATGGTTTGAACAAGTTGAATCTTACACCCCCCCCCCCCCCCCACCCCCTAAAGATGCTGCATACCAAATATCAAAACATTCTGACTGCTGGATCTGAAGAAGAAGATTTTTAAAGACAATTCCTCATTTTGAACTAAGTTATAATTCGGGCTACCACAGTGAGCCCAAATATGAACCCAGGGACTTGGCTTGAACAAACTTGAATCTCACCCCCCTAAGCATGCTGCATACCCAATATCAAAAGATTCTGCCTGCTGAGTCTTGAGAAGATTTTTAAAGAAATTTGCCTGAAATGCACTAAGTTCAAATTTGGGCTCCTATACTGAGCCCAAATATGAACCCAGGGTACCGATTTGAACAAACTTGAATCAGATCCACCCCACAATGTTGCATACCAAATATCAAAAGATTCTGCCTGCTGGATCTGGAGAAGATTTTTGAAGAAATTTGGCTGAAATGCGCAAAGTTCGAATTCGTGCTTTTATAGTGAGCCCAAATATGAATCCAGGGGCCGATTTGAACAAATTTGAATCAGATCCACCCCAATGTAGCATTCCAAATATCAAAAGATTCTGCCTGCTGATCTTGAGAAGAGGATTTTTTAAGAAATCTGCCTGAAATGCACTAAGTTCGAATTCGGGCTTCTATACTGAGCCCAAATATGAATCCAGGGGGCCGATTTGAACAAACTTGAATCAGATCTACCCCACAATGTTGCATACCAAATATCAAAAGATTCTGCCTGCTCGATCTAGAGAAGAAGATTTTTTAAGAAATTTGCCTGAAATGCACTAAGTTCGAATTCGGGCTTCTATACTGAGCCCAAATGTAAATCCAGTGGGCCGATTTGGACAAACTTGAATCAAATCCACCCCACAATGTTGCATACCAAATATCAAAAGATTCTGCCTGCTCGATCTGGAGAAGAAGATTTTTTAAGAAATTTGCCTGAAATGCACTAAGTTCGAATATGGGCTTCTATAGTGAGCCCAAATATGAATCCTGGGGGCCGATTTGAACAAACTTGAATCAGACCCATACCAAGATGCTGCATACCAAGTATCAAAAGATTCTGCCCACTGGTTCTGGAGAAGAAGATTTTTTAATAATTTTTCTATAATTCATACGGTGCTATCAGAGTTATGCCCCGTACAGAGCCCCCATGGGGCGTGACCATTTCATTTGAACAAACCTGAATTGCCATATAGTAATGAACATCCACATGAAGTTTCGTGAAAATCGGACCAGTGGTTTTAGAGGAGAAGTCGTTTGAAAAATGTTCATGACGACGGACGACGGACGGCCAGTGATAAGTTAAGCTCCCTTCGGTGAACTAAAAAACCCAAAAACAAAACAAAAAAATAAGCAGCAGGGGAAGGGATATCAAAATATTACAGACTGCTCACCCCTCCCCTTTCATCCATAACTTATCTTCGTACTTGACTTATTTAACATCCATTTTTCTCTCTGAACTCTCAACTATACCCAACTTTTAACGCGAAGGTTAATTTTTACATCCAGATTTGAACGGTAAAAACAGTAGCATCGGTGTAGTTTGTTACCATCATTCATTTACAGCAGTTGAACGTTTGAAAACACTCGTGTATTATCAAATATGGAAATAGTCGGAAGTTCCCCGAAGTGGCTTGTCCAACAGTGTGAATAAATAGTTCAAGGGTGTGTAATAAAATGCTGACAAAACTGACTCCAGTACATTTTACCTAAGTTTCTTTGACATAAAATTTTTGACATTGTTTTCTCGACATTCTAAGTATGTGCTATGTGACGAAGAACATAAGAGAACAAATTTGTTTTTATTATAATGATGACTTAATGTGAAGTAAACAGGTTTTTTCTGGTCATCTATTCATTTGACGGCAAATTTACCGTCCAGACAATAGTTAAGATGTAGAAATCAGTGTAACGCGTGTCACCAAACAGCTCATGCAGTTTGGTTCGTCAAAAAATAAATGATAACTGTGACCCCCAAACACCACAGTTTGTTTGTTTATTTATTGGGGCTTAACGAATAACGACACCTTCAACGGCCACGGTTACATCTTGACAGAAAACACCACAGTGGCAAATCAAGCGGTCGCAGACGGATAGCATCAAGGAATCGAACAGTTGTTTGTCGCTGTTGACAGTAAGTTACTAGTAGGGCTTATTGGATGCGGTTAATTTGGCATTTAATAGGAAAAGGGCTAAATTATTTTGGTCATCAAAATTTATTCTCAGGCCGTTGCTTTGTAACAATTCATGGGAGAGGGCACGCTCCCATGATTGTAATAAGGCAACTCCATACAGACTAAATAAGTTCACTTCAGAGATAATATGAAGCACATCTACAGAATACGAAGCCTTTCAGAAGCGTTACCTGCACTTCAAAACAAAGCCTAAATATGGGCTTCTAGCACTCTATCAGACAGTGCAAACCACGTCTAATCGGAAGGAGGATCAAGTAAATGTCTGTCCTGACGCCCTACTAGTAATAATATTACTGATCCTCCTTATCATTACTGAACCATTATAAAAATGCATATTGAGTTCGCCTACTTCCTGCAGGCCATATTCTATAGAACAATCCTATTTAGAAACGGCAATCTCAAATAAGGGCCCCGCAAATCTCAGGTTTCGGGTTGAAACGAATCCCGAATCGATCCAGGCAGATAATTTCGACTGGAATCGAATCGAATCTCGAATCGAATCTCACGGTTCCTCAAACTGTAAATATTGCACAGTCTTTCAGCCGTAAATTTCGACAGTCTCAACTTTAGTATTGTAATCAACGACAACTCTCCTGTTGTGGCGACAACTCTTCTGTTGTGGAAAGTCCATCACAAAATGGAATATTCCATGACAGAATTAAAGTAGTTTCAGAAGCGGGTCCTCCTTGAAATCTTCTATCATCAGTTCTCCTTTACAGGAGATCTGACGATAGAATGTTTTGGGGAGACACTTGGTGGGATTTTAACCTTTTGAACCCCCGTTTCCTGGAATGGTATCGCCTTTGTGTACACTTACAGTGAGATGGGGTAGTCCAATATCAATATACAGGGAGGATAAAATAATAACTGCCGTCTGCAGGCGCAGTTATTATAATGACATCAATGCCTCGTGTGAAAACCTCCTATAACAAGAGCAACGCTAACGCGTGTGCTGATGCCTCCCGAATGTAGCAAAGTCGAACTTGCATGTAAATAAATAACTTCTGAATGTTTGAAGAGAAGTGGTTCATCCAAACAACCCTATAGGCTATGGTACAATTAACCTTAGTCACAAACAGAGGCCAAAAACTGTCAGGGGCCATAACTCTACCAAACATGAATGGACGAAATGCAAGGTACGAGGGCATCCGTTCTCCCAAGCTGCCCTATCACCATACCAAAGAACATTAAAATCCGACAACTGATGTTCGGGTTATAATACAAAATGTTCGTACGGACGGGTGTATGAACGTACGTAACGCGTGTGCTGATGCCCCCGAAGGTAGCAAAGTTGGACTTGCATGTAAATAAATAACTTCTGAATGTTTGAAGAGAATTGGTTCGTCCAACAACCCTATAAGCTATGGTACAATTTACCTTAGTCAGAAACAGAGGCCAAAAACAAACAGGGGCCATAACTCTACCAAACATGATTGGACGAAACGCTAGGTACGAGGGCATTCGTTTCACCAACCTGCCCTATCACCATACCGAAGAACATTAAAATGCGGCAACTGATACTCGAGTTATAATACAAAATGTTCGTATGGAGGGACGTACGGAAGTACGGACGTACGGAAGTACGGACGGACCGAGACCTCGACTATATAACATTTTTCAGGGGCATAATAAGACAAAAATGGAACGAAATTATGCCTTGGATCGAAAAATCGGTCTTACGAGTTCAAAGAGTTAACATCTCGATGGTTCGAAACTTTCCAAATCCGCGCGACTCGCATCAGATCAAAACAACGGTATGATTTCCAATTGATTCGCATTTCGAAGCTTCGCAGAACCGGGTTGATGGGGTTAAATCATTCATTATACCCTTCTCATCAGTCCACAACAGTTTTGACCTTTAACCGTTTACATAACATGAAAAGCAGACGACACTTGCAAACAAAATTCTTAAATAACTATTTTTATTACATTTTTTGTCTCAAAAACATAGGTTATGACCCCTCATTGGACGAGATCGTTCCTAACAGGGGTCATAACCTATGTTTTTGAGACAACAAATGAAAAAATAATGAACATTAACTGACGATTTTTGTGAATAGCGCTGGCCGGTTTTGACAGTCACGTTGAGTAAAGGGTTAAACCCCCATAAGAGAATCAGACATAATTTAATCCTTAAACCTATAGGACTGTTGGATTTCAATATTACTGAACCTACCTAATCTATTTTAGATTTGCCTGTTTGCTGAAAACAGTATCAGTTTTGGGAGAGAACGATTCTACTTAGAATCACGGTGCTGAGTAGAGTCCTTATCTTTTGCCCTTAGTGTTGGAACGTAGAAGCCCATCCGACGAGAAAAATGCAGCAGTGCCAAATAACAGTCAGACGTAACGCCTTAACTGGTAGAGTGCTGAAAGCCCATATTTGGGTTTTATTCTGAAGTACCGGTACCGCAATTTAAAGGCTTCATATTCTGTGGATGTGCATCAGATTATCTTCGAAGTGATATTATTTTATCTGCTAGGATTTGCCTTGTTACAATTTATGGGAGAGTGCCTAATGGCACTCTCCCATAAATTGAAACAAGGCAAAGATGCACAAAGGAATTTTAAGGACCAAAAATAATTTAGCACTCAACCAGTTAACCATGTTCAAAAGAGGTTGAATGGGTTCACCCGTTTAAAACGAGATGGACATACCGCTGACTGAACAAAAGCAGCTGCAACGAGCAGACGACACAACGGACAACAAATCGATGCAGCACATCGGAAGTAATTCAATCCTTTTGTCCTGTGTGCTAGCAATATGTTGGTTGTGTGTCGACAGGCCATTAATCGACATAAAGTTATGAGACAAAATCGTTTATGATTGAACTGAATTTTACCACTTAGTGCCATTCATGTGGTTTTAAGGTCAGTCCACAGCCATACGTATTAATGACAAATTCTTCATGCATTATTCTAGACGACTGATTCCGTTTAGCACCACTGATTTCTAAACAACTGGATTGCTGGGACAGGCACTGGTCACTTAGAGAAACGTGTCTCACCCGTTGTCATCTTGGGAGAGAGGGGGCAGTTGTGGCTAAAAATAAACAACATTCAACAAACAAACAAACAAACAAACATTCTCGAAGGTTTTCAATTTTCACACGCTTCGCAATCGCAGATCACTTTTTAAAAACATACTTTCACGTCTTTGAAAAATGCATGTGTTGTTGAAGTGCACATTTTTCAAAGACAGAATATTTACAATATACTTGGGTTATCATTAACAAAAAAAAAAACAAGTGCCGAGATTCGAAAATTGATACCGTGTCACCTTTTACGCGCTAGTCCTTCATTTGATGTTTGATTATATGGAAGTTGTTACAGTGTGACAAGAGACAAACGTCATCGGTGGGAGGGGGTTACCGCGTTGATTGACCTGACGCCACCTTGTGGGAGGGGGTGGATACAGATTGAATTGCGACTGATGTCCACCAGTCCCGTTTTTTTCGATATCCGTGATTACCATTCTATACATTCCATGAATCCATGATTACCCTCTGAAAATTCACCTCCCCTTGCAACATACATTAAAGCATCACAACAGGTGTTAATAGTTTTTTTTATACGGGTTACTTCTGTATGTTGTCTCAAGGTTGTGTTTTCATCCAAGTTGATTCCTAGAAAATACTAACAATTTTTCCGTTTCGTTATTGCCAAACAGGCTTTTACTATCAACATTGTAAGAAATGTGTCCAGTGGTTTAAGGTACTGTGTCACTTATATTTTTCCTACATTAAAGTTACATTACTTACACTTTACATTACATCCCTGGTTTAATGCAAAAAAGACGGAAAAATTATCACTTCGGGGAATTAAAGTTATCAAAGGAGAGCCTATGATCGTTGAAATATTGTTCGGGATATGGTCTTCCAGCGCTCTACCAGTTAAAAGCATGCCCTTTAATTCTTCTAAGAATGCTCGCTTATTCTTAATGATAATGCACACTTATTTATTGCTCATGGTGGTAATTCTTTTGACCACAGCGAAGGTGAAACAAAGGGAGGTGTCGGCAGCGGGTTTTAAAAATTGATCAACAAGTTTCGCGCTTGAAGTGTAGTATTCTACATGAATTGATTGAAAGACTCAGTTATTGAACTGGTGTGTCCACCCACGGTAGGCATCTGAATTTCTGCTAGACAGTAAAAACATTTTAATAGAACTAGAGGTTCGTTTTCAGATCTACCAACAAATTGCGATTTTAGACTTCCAAAATCTAGATTTTTATTTCACTATAAGTTAGATCATGAGACTGGAGACATTGGATAAAAATGACGCTAGGTAATACCACTTAGAGAATTTATAGAATGACCTGAGTCAGACTATACTTACCATCTTACTTTATAAAAATAATAATATGGATTATTATATATGTCGGAAGAGACGAGAGTCTTAACACTGGAAACGAAGACTGTTATACCTGTGTAGCGGATGTGCTGTGAAAAAATTCTACTAAGTTATGTAGTTCTTGCATTTTTCCGGGCTGGGTCAATCAATCCTAGGTTACAATACAGTGTTTCGTGCAAACAGCGCATCTAGCGGTTTGCACCACAACCTTTAGTGGAGGATAAAAGTTCCCAGATTCATCCGATTGGTGGAAAATGAACTGAGCTTGTAAGTGCCAGAAAATAAGGCTGTTATTGCAAGCAAATTCACATCTTGATCAAGTGTAGACTCCAGGAGCACACTACAACCTTTAAACCATGGTCCCCCCTCTCACAGTACTAGGTACCAATCTTCCAACCCCCTCCCAAATCACTATTCAAACATTCAGCCAGAAAACCTGGGACAATTTTTTTCAAAAAGTCCTGTGTGCTGATACAGACTTTTGTTTTATTTGAGGATTAGGGCAGTTTTCAAAGAAAGCTGTGTATTCTTATCCCTCTCAGCTTACTCACTGGGTAAAAGACTAGAAATATCTATTGGAGCCAGTAACACTTTTGGAATTCCATTTAACACAGTTTGAACAGTTTTCTTTAAAAGAACGAATTTCCCATGTTTTTGATTCACCAAAAGCCAAAATTACCCTTTTATTCCCTGAAAGAGGTACAATGTATCTTCGGTAGGGCAGGGGTTGATTATAAAAGTAATTTTTGGAATCAGAGTTACCCGCCTTGAAACGTTGTACTGGGAAATGATGCAATCTCCAAATCTAAGCACCCCTGGGAAAATATATCGTTTCAACTTTCAATAAACGTTCGAAGCACTCTACTGACATCTTACTTTATTGTTGAATATTCCAGACAAATAAAGAAGGTATATTTGATGACTTTTGGATCTAAAAAATACATTTGATTATTGGTGTGTTTTTGTTGGGAATTCCCTGAAAAATATGTGCACGTGACCGGTATTTCCTTTCCTGTCAGTTTACCTCTCTTATTTGTTGCATGGCCCTCTTTTTCGCGTCAGAAAATGTTGTCTGAAGGGCTATACTTGAGAAAAATATTTGAATGGCAAAATTAAAGTGAGGCGATCATATTTTTTTCGCCTAAACGTTATAATGGTCGCCAATGGAAAAATATTTAGTACTGTGATACCATTAGGATGGTTTAATTTGGGCACACGGGTGAACACAAGCATATCGTAAAGGGACCTGGTTGGAAACAAAGCACAGGAATTTCCATGATCTCGGCATTCTGTCCCCGTTACGTTTATTTATCTTTAAGGTCCGAAAAAGATATTAAAGCCTTTGTTATGTGCTTCCTTTTCATTTTTGTTTTTCCCACTGATATAATGTTTACTCGAGAAAGCTTTAGTTTCCCCGCGTCACAATAAAAAGCCATTTAAATATAAATTACACATGAAAGTTAAAGGAAACGCCAAAGATATAAACAGATTAGATCTCAAGGTGCGGTGACATGCTCATAAGACATTGTCAGAGTAAAGCAAGTCATGTTAACGCTGTCCACGCAGATTGCTTCACTCCGACAAACTCTGTGATTTGGGAAACTTCCCTATCGCTTACATTCTTTTACTTCGACAGGGTTGTTCCAAACTCTGCTTCCGGAAGCGTTACTAAACTATGGGCGAAACCCTGCAGGTTTAGCTAAATGTTTTTAAACGCCGTATAATTCAGGCACAATTTCCATTACTTGTGTGTTGCGTTTACAGTAGCTAATTTGAAGGAAATCGAAGGCTTGCATTGGATTCATTGTCGTCAAGGGTTTTGTTTGTCTGAGAGAAAGGGTCAAAGTACAGACATTACATCGTGACGAAATGACCAATAGTGCAGAAAAAGTGTTTCAGCGTGCTCGCATCATTCTTTTAATGCTCGGTCTGCAGTAGTTCTAAGTTAGTCAAGTTACTGAGCAATACAATTTTTTTATTTTTTTTATTTCCGCAAACTAAAAAATATGGAAAAAAATCAATCAACATAAGAGCAACTGAGTGAGAAAAAGCATTGAAGTACATATAGCACACACAGTCAATCCATTAACATATGAAAAGATACGTACTTGAGTTAGCCCCCCCCCCCCTCCCCGCACCCCAGTCCAAGCCTTCTATTATTTTTTTGTTTGGTACATCATTTCAAAAGACGAACTAAACCCCAACATTAAGATAAGGCTTTCCTTTCCGTTTATGTTTGGACTGTCCCATACGTTTTGACTCCTTTGACTACAGTTAAGAATGGGGATGCATCGTGAATGGAGCTCTGCACTTGACGAACGGCTGTAATTTTGGACTGGATGATTCTATGGTTCCATTAACAAATGAAAATATCAATGAACTTAAATATCTTGCTGCTTTATCATTTTGTCGGGGGAATTTTGTCGAGGGGGATTTGTTTACATTAGCAGAAAGTTGGAAGGGAATTTGTCCGGGGGGGGGGGGGGGTATTGGGGGAGGACTTTGTCGGGTGAGGTTTTGTCGGGTAATTTGTCTGTATCCCGAAGTTATTCACATGACGTCACCCCAAATTAAATCGTAGCAGATTTTCACGAAACTTTAGTATGTTATAGAGCTAAACAAAATTAGGAGATGACTTTTTAAAATTTTTGATTTATTGTAAGCTTTCACCTTTTTACGTCATTAAACTTCAGAGGCCACTTGGCACATTAAAAACTCAGATGTATCAGTAACACACAACTCTGTAAAAATAATATACACAGATCTGAAATTTCACGCAATTTCACATTTATAATGGCTATATTAACTGCATTTGTTCTCGTCCGGGACGACCTGTGTTGTGTCCTTGGGCAAGGCACTTTATCCCGGTTGCCTACATGGGGGCACGATGACGCCTTGTACTAAGGCGTACTGCACGTCGATGGTGAACATGTCTAAATAAATAAATGCATTTGTTACAATCTCTTTTTACAATTTTAAACTAAAAACTTTTACAAATCTGACGTTTTTTAATGAACGTTTGATATCTGCCCGCTTGTCAAAAATTTCGATCTGCAATTTTTTCCAACAATGCAATTTTGAGTTTAACCAATCTCCTCTGCAATTTTGAGTTTAACCAGTCCAGTCTTGTTTGAGAGAGTTCACTGCATTATGGAAAAATTTTGCTACTTGTAATTTCGATATTAGTATGCCAAGGTAACAAAGGCCGTTGTAACCTATGTTCTAACATACTGGAAGAGCGATGGCCGATAGAGGATAAATTTTCCAAACCAAAAGCAAACAGAGACCATTTCATCAGATAAACATTTGTCATAATCGGTTTTCTTGTCACTGTCACTTATATCAATAAAGTTTCTTATATTCACACATCAATGAATAAATCATCGACAAGGGCAGCTTGACAAAAAGGATAAGTGGCAATTGATCAATGGATGGCCTGGGGCAAATAATTCAATTGTCTTTTTATGTTAAGAAAAAGAATTTTACAGAACTCCGAACTATTTCTGCCAGTATTCTGTTCAGTAAACTATTCAATGCTCAAGTAACGTGCCGAATAGCAGACCCTTTACTTGACGAACAACAAATTCCATCTTGCATTCTAATGAGAATGCACTATTACTTTTTTCTGTTAACGCAATATTGAAACAAAATTAGCCTCTTCTATTAGGTACAACATTATGTCAGTGTTGATATCGATGTATCGACGTTATCATTAGGAACATTTTGGTTTGAAAACTTGGTGGGCAAAAAGTCGCCGAAATGAGGATAATCAGTCGGGGCATAAGTTTCGTACTTGTATATCGGGAGCAGATCAAGAATTGTGGATGGGGTGTAGGCGACTCAATTCAAACATCATCTGAGGCATCACCAGGCGCACGTAGCGGCGTGTTAGAAGCGAGCAAGACGAGACTTTTTGCACATGCAAATGATTACATTGTAAATTTTGAAAAAGGGAAGTCAAATCATGACGGCTAACATGTGACTCGCACCCGAAGCTGTGTGCACGAGGTACGGTATTATTCGCGATAACACATGGACATCCAAACACTGTTCCATCTCACCTCTCCCCAGATTCTTATTCACGCTACCCTTAGCTATAAATATGAATGTTTTTTCCGTTTTGTGTTTTTCGTTTGTTTGTTTTTTCTCTTCCGCTGAAATTGAGGAATGAATTGACCTTTAATTTACTCGGGGATCAGAGGACAAACGTATAAGAAGCAACCGAATTACCACTCTGCTTCGTTCTCCCCTCCCACGGAGAAAAGGCAATGCAACTCAATGAATACAAGAGGACTTCTTAGCGGGGCAACATACGCCCGTCAAAATTGGAACATGCACAAAGTTTCTCTGGGGTAAAGTTTGAAAGTTTTGTTGACTGGGGTCACGGGACTATGTCTGTGCCCCCCCCCCCCCCCCACCTTCAATCATTGCCCATTCCCCTGCCCTGTCTGGGGTAAAGGGTTTCAAATTGTACGTTTGTGTGCATACATTTCATATTGTTTTTGTGAAATTTTAGTATGCAGAATGGAAATGCAAACAATTTTTAGGCGTAGAAGATTCTCCTCGCCGTTTACAATGGTAGCGTCCATTTGGTGACTGGTTAACTTCATTGAGAACGATTGACGATGGGTGGCACCAAGGAAAAAGACATTTTGAGGAACGTAACAGCTTTAAACGGTGAGGATTTTCGTCGTTTAAAAATACAATAGAGTTATCTGCTCCTGTCACATGCACAACGACAATTGATGATCAAGATGGGTGCAAAGTCTGAACAATAAAGCAAGTAAAATGTTGAAGGAGAAGGGGACACAATACTGTAATGTTTTAAGTACTAAAGGGGGGGGGGGAGCATAACTCTGGAAATACAAAACAGAGTTACCTGATCTTGTCACATGCACAACGGCAATTGGTGATCAACATGTGTGCAAAGGGTGAACAATATAGCATGTAAAATGTCGAAAGAAAAGGCGACACAATATTGTAATGTTTTAAGTACTGAAAGGGGCATAACTCTGGAAATACAAAATGGAGTTACCGGTTCTTGTCACATGCACAGCGGCAGTTGGTGATCACAATGTGTGCAAAGTTTGAACAATATAGCATGTAAAATGTTGAAGGAGTAGGCGACACAATACTGTGATATACTAAAAGAGGGCATAACTCTGGAAATACAAAATGGAGTTACCTGCCCTTGCCACATGCACAACGGCAATTACTGATCAACATGTTTGTAAAGTTTGAACAATATATACTACTCAAAGTTTGCTAAGTACCAAATATTTGACACATTTCTGTGACATTTGCTTGTGGCATCTTTGCGACATTTTTGGTGGATATGATTGAGGAATGTATTGAGATGGTTCCCAGTGTTTACATTAGCTCTCTAGACAGGCAGACTTTTCGTGACAGTCATGGGAAGCATCTACCCCTTAATTTCCATGATGTTTCGTGTACTGTCTACATGTACATGACATGTGTAGGGTATTCAATCTTCATTTCAACACAAACCCTTGTGATTTAATGATTGAATAAGGCAAATGCAAATAAAAGAAGACATTTGTCTGAAGCAGAAATGTGGCGAGCTGTAGGGATGGTGGAGCAAGGGGCTACCCATCGTCAGGTTGGTGAAGCCCTTGGTGTACACCATACGGTGATCACCAGAGCCAGGGTAAGGTTTCAGCAGTACGGCACACCAGTAAGACGGCATGGTGGTGGCAGAGACAGGGCAACATCTGCAGATGCATGCCGGTTTTTCATCATTCAGGCCGATAGGAACCGCTTTGCCACAGCAACCCAGCTTCGCGGTGACCTTCCAAATGCATCAACTTTTTTGACGCATACTATCCGGGCAAGGTTCCACGAACCTGGTCTCCGATCGAGAAGACCATGTATTCGCATTCCGTTCGCTGCCCCAGAACCATCGCCAGGCACGATATGAATGGGCCATGGACCACGTTGGATGGACCTGAGATGATTGGCGACCTGTCCTTTTTACAGTTGAGTCAAGGTAGCGCCTAGACCACACAGATAGGCGTTCTATGGTAAGGAGAAGGAAAGGAGAGCGATTCCATGCAGCCAATTTTGCTGAGCATGGCCGCTATGGTGAAGGGTCAATCATGGTCTGGGGCGGCATCAGCTGGGATGGATGTACAGAACTCCGTGTCCCTGAAAGTGGTACATTGACCACACAGCGGTATATTCATGAGATCCTGGATGTCCACGTCAGATTGTATGCAGATGCAGTGGGTGATAGATTTATTCTGATGAAAGATAATGCCAGTCCTCATGTTGCACATGCTATCGGGGAGTACCGACACAGAGGGAGAGGATTGAGCGTATGGACTGGCCAGCAAGATCCCCTGACCTCAATCTAATCGAAAATGTCTGGAATGAGTTGCAGCTTGCAATTTCAGCCAGTCCAGTCCAGCCAAGAAGTGTCCAGGAGCCTGGTGCCATGCTGGTCCAAGAATAGAACTACTTCCCACAAAGGACCACCAGGGACCTGATTGGGAGCATGAGAAGGCGACGTCAAGCTTTAATTAACAGTAATGGGTCTCATACTCGATATTGAACCCATACAAGTTCGCTCCGGCAACTTTTTGGCAAATTGCAAAATTTCCTCTTTTACCAATAATACGCATTTTCCATGGTTATCGTATTCAAAAGCTAAAAAATAATGTCAAACACAAATAAAATCTTAATTTCTGTTCTTAAATCATTAAAGATATAATTAAATAAAAAATATATACACTTTTCATTACAATATTTCAACTAAAACGTAAAACAGGTAGTTGGATATACTTGGTGCTTAGAGTACTTTGAGTAGTATTGCATGTAAACCTTTGGAGGAGAAGGCGACACAGAAATTGTTTACGGACAGACAAACGGACAACGCCATAACATAATACGTCCGTTAAAAAATGACGGGCGTATAAAAATGAAGAACTATAGGTTTCAGGAAATGGCTCGTCCGTTTCCTGTTGAAATCGATAAGCAAAATGTCTTGCTTGCGTTTTCCGTCATTATCTGTTACTAGAAAAACGCTGATTGTCACTGTCAGCAGCGAAACATTTATTGCTTATATATCATAAACGAAATACTCCACTGAATATTTATTTGGAGTATTTCTGCTTTTCGCCGCATGGACGTTGTTGAAGCCTGTGTCGGATTATATACATATATATATAATTATTATTCGTACATAAAATTGCCCCGAGTGAAGGTGTGCCATATGCACAAAATTTCTTGTTCTCTGTGTGAGGCTTGTGCTAACTCAGTCATGTTTACTATGGCGAGGCGTTATTATAATACACCCACTCGCCTGCTCGCTGACTCTGTGGAGCATTACTACCAATCAACAACCTAATATTCAGACAGATGTGCATATTCCCCGTGCCTCGATGAGTCAATCGCCGAAAAGTAACAACTCGATTGTCAGTCATCCCTCACTGACGGCCATCTTGTTTTCGCAGCCATTTTGTAAGTCATTACCTTGTTTTAAATTCGGGCCACGTGACTAATCCCTTTTTGAAGCCATCTTGTTGGCAAAATTACCCGACACGCGTCCCGCGTGTCATCGTTGACAGCCATCTTATTTTCGCAGCCATTTTGTAAGTCATTACCTCGTTTTAAACTCCGGTCATGTGACTAATCCCCTTATGGAGGCCATCTTGTTGGCAAGATTACCCTACAAGCCTCCTGCTCATCTCGTTGACAGTCATCTTGTTTCCGCTGCCATTTTGTAAGTAATTACCTCATTTTATATTCGGGCCACGTGACTAACCCACTTGTGGAAGCCATCTTGTGGGCAAGATTACCCAACGGGCTTCTCGTGCGCATATGTCGTCATTGACAGCCATCTTGTTTGCACATTCTTGTTATTTGAAATTTTAATTTTCTAGGATGCAACGTGTTTTTTTTAAATTTATGCCACGTGACTAACCCCCTTATGGAAAGCATCTTGTAGGAAAGATTACTCGACATTTTTTATATTCGGGTCACATGATTAACCCACTTATGGAAGCCATCTTGTGGGCAAGATTACCAACACACTTGTCGTGCGCATGCGTCATCATTGACAGCCACCTTGTTTGTACATTCTCATTATTTGAAAGATTAGTTTTCGATGACGTAACGTGTTTTTTTTTTTAATTTAAGACACGTGACTATTTCTCCCATGAAAGAAGCGTCATGTTGGCAAGATTACCCGCCGTGCTTCCTGTGCGCTGTTTTAGATATCTCGTGGTCACCATCTTGTTTTGAATGTGATGTATGGAATGACCATCTTGTTTTCGCGGCTATTTAGAAAGTCATAACCAATATGTACTGCAGTAAGACCCATTGTCAAGCTTTCAAGTGACTAAACGTGTTGGGACATGTTCATCTCATCTTCTTCTCAGCGCCAATAGAGTGTTGAATTTTGTTTACATTAGTTAATCCATTATCAGCGCTTTCGTGATAAGAGTTACCAGTATTTTTACACAAGCTATCAGCGCTGCTAAAGATGTTATGTAAAACTCTTTGTCGACTAAGCCCTGTCCACATCGATAACGCCAGAGAGTCATTCTATATTGGTTTTTCATACTGATTAACGTATTTTAGATAGCAGAAAAAAAAGTTTAAAACTCAAAATTGGAAACCACGAAACGTCCCTCGACGTCAAAACGTTTGGAGGGAAGCTGAAAGTCCATGTCAAACGATTTATTTATCAAGGAACCATACCAACCAAGACTAGGATTGCTTTAGATTTTCACGAATGGGAAGAGAGAGCTGAAAAACTCAATTTACCAAGTGGACAAGCAGTTATCCGAAGAACAGAAAAAAGCAGACGACTGCGAACTTTCAAAGGCCAACAAATTTCCAATTTCCGAATCGAGAACGAGAAAACTGTGCTATGAACTGGACAATGCTTACACCCAGCTCGCAGAAGAATGGGTCAACGCAGTTGCAAAAGAAAAATGTCATGGATGTGCAGTTTAGCACCGAAGTCAAAAAGAAAATGATTACTGTTTAATGGCGACACAAGAAGAGAAGACCCAAAGTTATTATGATGACGCCTTGGTTCAGACAGCGTGTTTGAAGTAATGCCCGGGGGGGGGGGGGGGGGGTTACAACTACGATGGTACCACCGTCCTTGTTTGGTGAATACGCATGTACTTTTACAAGGGAACCTCAAAGAGACATTATTAAAGACATAATATTATTTAAAGTGTCAAATCAGTGGTGGAATATTAATACAAAGAAAAAAGAAAATAAAATTAAAAAAAAATAGAAAAATAAAAATATGAAAAAGAAAAAACTGTCACAACAGCAACCCTAAATTTTAGGGTTAATCCAAGTTGTCTGATGGTGGTGGCTTGGAAACCACCGAAACAGTTCTCTCAGCCCCAATGAAATCCCCCCACGACATAGAATAAAGCGCAGTCCGGCAACCCCCAGCCCCTCCCATTTCCCATTGGGCCCCGCTTTACCATCCTTTCTCCTACCTCTGGCTGTTTGAAATTATTAGAAGTCATGATGACAGTGGAGGTGCGGTGGCTAATTGGTTAGAACATTGGATTTTAAAGGAAGGACGACGATTCGATCCAGACCTGCGCCATCTGCGTTGTGTCCTTTGCTGGACACCTAATCCCGATTGCATATGTTGGGGCACGGTGACGCTGTGTACTCGGGCATACCGCAAGTCGATGGTGCAGTTACCGTTAACCGTTACTAACTTTGCTTGTGCCGGTGTAAAAGGAATGGAAGTCCGTAGGAACGTTAGTCCCTCTGGACTATTATTCCGCGGAATTATAGTCCTAGGTCTAACATTTCTAGGAATAGTAGTCCGGCGGACTACTATTCCTAGAAATGTTAGACCTCGGACTATAATTCCGCGGAATAATAGTCCAGAGGGACTAATTTTCCTACGGACTTCATTCCTGTTACACCGGATTTAGTAAGTTGTAGAGTCTGACAGTTGTTCGCCGCTGCTTGATGGTTCTCCGAATTTTCTGCCTTCCGCCACCCGTGAAACTGTCCGAAACGATATGACCCTAACTTTTGAAAGTGTCGTTAAACTCCCCAAGAATAAAAAAATAAAAAAAACACGATGACAGCAACTGTTGTTAGATATTTTAAACTTCAAACAATTCACACCACATTCCAGTCAGCATTCAACTCTGAACCAGTTATTTTCCTCACTTCTTCACTGAATCCCATTATGGCTTCTATAAAGTAGCCACGACTGGAATCCATGGAAAATTCAGCAAAAAAAAGTTTAGAAATCAGTGATAATTTTTTTTTATAATTCACACCTTCGAACATCTCGTCGGGGTTTGTAAGCTCAAAACTGGTTTCATTAATTCCCCTCAAAGCAACATAAACAGAACGAGTTTTGCAATCTGACGCCCCTCTGCGCAGAGGCAAGTCGATAGCATATTAACCCTTTACCTAACATGAAAAGCAGACGACACTTGCAAAACAAATTCTTGAATAACTAATTTTTTTCATTTTTTGTCTCAAAAACATAGGTTATGACCCCTCGTTGGAACGAGCTCGACGAGCTCGTTCCAACGAGGGGTCATAACCTATGTTTTTGAGACAAAAAATGAAAAAATAATAAAAATTCATTGGCGATTTTTGAGAATAGAGCTGGCCGGTTTTGGCCGTTACGTTGGGTAAAGGGTTAAATTTAATGTTCTATGAATACAACAGGTTTTAACCTTTTATGCTCAAATACATCTGCACCCGCCCCCCATCCCCACACACACATAGAAAAACTCCCGAACGCACGATTCTTCCATTTTTTACCGACCTATTCATCAAGACACTTTGATTAATGTGTTTGTAATTAATACACACATACTTTTACCTTGCTACAAATTACATTAGTGACATTTGCCTCATTAAAATAAATATCAATGCCAGCTGAAGTTCCAATGACACACGGTTAATTGTTTCCAGGGAACGTTTGTACCATTTGATGACATTCACTAACGGGAGCTGGTGGTTTCTTGACAGTCATTACACAATATGTCTTGTTTGCGTTGATTATAATGTGGATATATTTGAAGTGTACTCTATTTTTACATCTCATATGCTGGCAAATGTTCTGACCACAGCACTCAAAAGCATCCTGGACAAAGAGAATTTAAACTTGTTATTGAATACGCCTGTTTACACGCCAAGCCTGCAGAAATAAAATTTTGTTAGTAAATTTTGTTTCTTAACATACCTACCACAATTGTTTACAGTTGGGTGTAACGTAAGTGCAAGCCCTACTTCTGAACTCAACTCAAGCTAATAACTTTTCCAAACGAATTTGGAAAAGTAGAAGAGTGCAAAAGCACTATAAAGAGATCGAAAAGGGTCGAGCGAGACCGGCGCTCGACATTACAGGTATTCTCCCTGCACACCTCTTGCATTACCGAGCGCATGCGCAACTACCGTGACATCAATTCCGAATTTCCGCCAACGAGAAGTTCTGTGATTAAGCGGGAGGGGGGGGGGGGGAAGATATCCCCTTGGAGCATGGGCCTCCGGTTAACAGTTGTGGGCCTCCCGTTAACAGTTGTGGTAGGTTTGTTAGGAAACAAAATCTACTAATAAATTTTAATTTCTTTTCAACCTACGCAAAATTGTTTACAACTGGCTGAATAAACAATAGGAGGAGGTGAATCACATAACCAATACCACCAAAAGCGCAGCTGAAAGAAATGCAAGGAGGGCAGGGGACGACAGCAATACCTGTAAAAGGAGAAAGAGCGAGAACTCGTTGAAAGAACAGAAGCTAAAACACAACACCACAGTGTTGAAAAACACCATGAAAAGAAGAAAAGATGCTTCATGAAGCACTTGAAAAAAACTAGGTTGCACAAACCTGAAAATACAATTAACGAGGGTGCACAACAGCCTGATCAGCAACTAGAGGGCCTAAAGAAAAACGGTTCTCAGATTGCTGCTGTAAGTGACCGAGATAAAAGGAGGAGAAAGTAGTAGCATTCCTCCAGTAAGCCGCACTCGTAACATCCTTGAGCGAAACAGAATTGGAGATCGCCCAGGGTGTAGAAATGACACGAACCTCATGAGCATTAAATCGGTTCGAAACAAGATCCGGAGCAGTCAAACGGGAATAAGCCAGCTTGATTGCGAGACAAATCCACCTAGAAATAGAATGGGAAGAGATAGACTGCCTCCCGGGAATGAGAGACAGAAATAATCTCTTCCAACACCCCCTCCCCCGAATGAACAGAGTGCGTCTTAATCGCACGAACAGGACAAAGAAGAGTCAACCGGCCATCGACAGAAGGAAAATGTCGGAATGCAGATTGGGGTAGAAACCGAATCGGGAAGCTAATTCTTGGCCAGAAAAGGGCAATCGGTAGTGAAGGTTACTCTGTTAGCCTCATTTCTGAAGAAAGCCGAATCAACAAAAAGCGCATGAAGCTCACTGACACGTCTGGCAGAAGCAAACGCTAGAAGGAAAGAAGTTTTATACGTAAAAAAACGCATATCGGTCTCAGATAAAGACTCGAATGACGCCCCCTTCAAACAATGCAACACTCATGCCGAGTTCCATTTGGGTGCAAGACGCAAAACTCGAGGCCTCTTCAGAGAAAAGTGCATAATCAGTTTGGAGAGAAAGCGATTACGACCTATGCACCGCTTTCCCTCATAAGAGAGAGTTTCTGACAGCATAGACCTATAACCCTTAATGGTAATAGGCTGGAGGCCCTTCGAGTTAAAAAGATATACCAGAAAATCCGCAGTTTGAGCGATTGACGGATTTCGATAATCCACATGTTGAGCTGCACACTGGCGGCAGAAACTTTCCACTAAGCAGCATAGGTCATGCTGTTGGAATGTCGCCGTGATGCGAAAATGCTCTCCACTGTTCGTCTCGAAAAAACCTCTACGCCGGAGTCTGGACCTGATAAAAGACAGGTGTGATGGGACAGGCTCGCAAGGCAGTTGTGGTACTTCCTGGGTCGACTCTGGGAAAGAAGATCGCGGCATAGAGGAAGGCGAATTGGCCGACCTGCTGACAGAGGCCGCAGCTGATTGATCGACACCCTCTGTGGAGACAGCGGAGCGATCAGAATGACCTTGCAACTGCAAGCACGAATCTTCGACAACACCTGAGGAAGAATCGGTGCTGGAGGAAGGCATAGCCGACCCACCCTGTCCACTCTACAGACAGAGCGTCCACCGCAAATGCTAGTGGATCTGAACAAGGGGAGACGGCCACCCGAGCGTGTACATCACGCACTAACAGCAGAATATCCCGAGATAGCCGACACATGGGAATCGAATGCGTGTCTCCTTGACTCCGGATGTAGGCCACCCCTGTCGAATTGTCCGAAAGAAGCAGGACTGTGTAATTCGACAGGTGAGAGATCCATTACTGAAAACTCAACAGAAGAGCAAGGAGCTCCTTCTGGCTGATATGAAGGGCCACCTGCTCTCGATCCCACTCGCCGTGAGTAGACAGGCCGAGAGGATCTAACGTCGCACCCCAACCCCGATCGCTGGCATCCGCTGTTAGAATGCCATCTGCCATAGGAAGATCCAACGGAACACTCTGAGTCAACAAGGGAACACTGGTCCAAGGGTGGAGGTGACAATGCAAGGACTAAGGAATAGAGACGCCATTGATCCAACAAGAGGTGTTAGAAAGGTCGGACAAACAAGCGACACAGCGGAATGAGATCCGTCACCCAACCGCAAAGACCCAGCAACCGAAGGAAAGTCCTGGCCGAGGCCGAGGAGGATCGGAGCAGGTCCCGAGTCAAGGCGGAAGGGATCAACGCCCGAGCCTTGAGGACAGACAACACATTGTGAAAAGTGTCAAATCCATGCCCAAATGAATGACGAAATTGCTGAGAAGGAATTCGATCTGACTCCTCGCAGCTGACTCTGAAACTCAGCGACGCGAGCAGGCAAAGCAGCAGTCGAACATGGGATTCCAGAATGGAGGAATTGGGGTGGCGTTGGAGGATGTCGTTCAGGTAGGACGACTGAGTCCGGTGAAAAGCGAGCACATGTGACATCAGTTGGGTGAAGGCCCAAGAACCAGGTTCAAACTGAACGGGAGAGCTTTGATCTGAAGACACGATCCCGAAACGAGAATCGAAGGTATTTTCGTGACGCCAAGTGAATGAGCACATGGAAATAGGCATCCTTCAGGTCGATACTGGCTGCAAAATCGCCCTGATGAATCGACCGTCGAACCGATCTGAAAGTCTCCATGCTGAAACGAGGTGCTGTGATGGACTCGTTCAGGATACTCAGATCGAAGACAGGGCGAAGTGGCCATTTTTCTTTGGCACTAAGAAAAGTCTCAAGTAGAACCCCCGGAGAAAGGGTGATCCTGACCACCTCGATCGCCCCTTTGGAGAAGAGATTATCGATCTCCTGCATCAGAAAGTCCCGACGCTGAGAATCGGAAGGACCAGAGTCGGGAGGGGCACCCGAGATAAACAGGGATGCCGACGTAAGGACAGTCGCAGACCTGATTGGATGACGTCGAGGACCCAAGGATCCGACGTTATCTCTGTCCAATGATCGAGAAAAAAAACAGCGACAGCCTTCCTTGGACTGGAGGCGAATCGAGGTGAGGCCCTTCATTTGCGGCCTCGACGAGGCCCCCGAGAGAAGAAACTACCCCCTCTGGAAGCAACAAACTTTCCTCCCTGAGGCTGCATCGAGCCTGGCCGCGTCGACGCTTCTGGGCAGAAGGAGCGAGCGTAACCGAAGGCGCAGCAGGCGTGACAGACGTGGCCGATGCGGCTGGGCGCTTGGTGAGCCTGGAACGACCACCACCCCCAGCAATAGGTTGGTCCAGTTGCTGGAACAAAAGCTGGTCCTTCGAATGACGAAGAACCTCGTCACGAACAGCCCCCACGGAACCATGGAACAGCCGAGGTCCATCCAAAGAAGCAGACCTCAGAACAGCACGCTGTTCAGAAGGTAGAGATGGAGAAGTGTCCAACACTGCATCCCGGCGTGCAAGCTCCAAATTAGCCATGTTGCAGGCCTGAGCGTGTGTCAGGTTCATAGAGCCTGAAACAAAACACGCAAAGGCGCTGGAGCATCATCAAACTCCCCTGGTGGGAGATAGGAAGCCAGGGCTGCGACGAGGTGATCTGCCAGGGACAACATGCCCAGCATCTCGCGGAAAAGGCCCACAACAGATTCTAGCACCGACATCGGGAAAACTGCCGACTTTGGCTTAGCAAACCCAAGGGAAGAAGAATCCTCGTCCTCAGTAGTCAACCCTTGGAAGGTGGACAGGCAGATTCGTAGACACGAAACCGCGTGGGAGGTAGAAAGGCATCAGATCTAGAAAAGAAGGAACCCTTCAGGGCCTTGGAACGCATCTTGGCATCCAGGCCCTGGAAGGGGAATCAACAACCTGGGCCGATTGCAGAGGGCGCAAAATCCCGGAGCTAGAAGGCTCGACGGGGTTGTGGCGCTGCACAGACGACCACGACCGGGCGGTCCCTGGGGGTTGGTCTGAAGGCTGAACGTCTGGCAAAAAGCCAAAACAAAATCTAAAACCTACCCCAAGACTGACGAGGAGGGCCCGCCGCCTTCAAGCAAATCGTCATACTCTGTGGCAGAAGAGACGTAGTCCAAATCTGGCTGACCAGCGGGAACCTGTGAATGCTGAGCAGCATCCAAAGGGCCAGGCGACGAATCTCTGCGACTGACGAAAGGAGGCTGCGCCTCAGAAAGTACAGGGAAGCCAACATGAGGGTTACTAGAAAGCAACCGGCTGAGCGCCAGAACGGCCTGCCTCAGCTCACCCTGAGAATCGGTCGGAGCAGCCGCGCCCGACGGAGTGTCATCCCAATGAACCCTTCTGGAAAAGGCGCCCAAATCCTCAAAAGGGACCGATGAAGAACGTCGATCGGCAGACAGGGTAGGGAGACGGTGAGAAGACACCGGAGTATAGTCAAAAGAGTGATGCTCAGGGCCGTCACCGGCCTCTGCAAAACTGAAGGCCCTGTCTGCAAATCCTCTAGACGTCGATCGGCAGCTGAACCTGGGACACGATGTGGACATCGGAGGATTGTCCCAAGAGTGACAGGAAACTGCCACTGTTCCCTGAACACCAGAGGGCCCCAACTGCCTATCCTCTGAGACCGATGACAAGAGTAGTTCCACAGCCAGACTTGGGACACGGTGAGAAATCACCAGAGGAAGGTTCCAAGAGTGACCGCTAACAGGAGCCGTCACTGGCCTCAGTCTAACGAAGGCTCTGGTTTCCAATGCCCCAGCCCCATCCTGCTGGTCGGCTCACCAGGCGGGGAAGGCTGAACAACAAACTATTCGCCCGACGAGGAACGAGGAGTTGCTGCCAAAGCGACCGAGCGCCGCAACCGGCCAGGAGTAAACCTAGCCAGATGAGACAGGGCAGCCAGTAAACCCGTACAGCTTCGCTGAGAAGCCAGGGAATATTAGGAGCCCTACGAAACACCACCGGATACAGCCTCGGGCCCCGAGACTGTGAGCAGCATCGACAAATTCCTCAGCAGCTGCAGATGATGACGGCGGAAAATCGGAGAGAGCGACCGAGTGGACCTCAGAAGAACTCTTCTCGACGAAAACCGTCGCCTCAAGGGTGACCACTGGAGCCACTCCAGGCGTCCCATCACCAGCACCATCAACAACTGCGGAGGAATCAGTTACCGTAAAAGGCTGTCGAACATCCTGCGTGACAGAATCACCCCGTGCACTCTCGGACATATCCGAGCAGGCACGGCTACCTTTGCCCCGAGAAAGAGGGGTTCTTGACCGGTCAGAACCACCTTGTTAACGGAAACACAGAATTTAGTTGACCAAACCCCATAAACACCACAGGGATTGGCCTGACAGCAATTGATGTAGGTGACACGAGTACCGTACTGTGAACACCATCGACATGTTTCACCTGCAAACAAGAAGGACAAGGAATTGTTTTTGGCATTGTTCAAATGAATGTGAGGAGTGAATTTAGACGGGAAAACTCCACAAAGCAAACCAAATCAAATCATAATACTTCACACTGGCGGAAAAGCTATCAACACGGGTCGCATTTTCGCGCGCGAAACACACAAAGCCAACAGAGAGAATACAAGCTAAAATTAGCATAAATGTATGGAAAATAATAATTTAGAGTTGGAGTCAAAGGATACAATACCCAGAAATGCACTATAATAATATCTCTAGCGATCACAAGTAGTTCACGAAGAAAACGAGATGAACGAGCACGTTGTCACAAAAATCCGATCATGCAAGATGGCGGAAAAAGACGTCACGGTAGTTGCGCATGCGCTCGGTAATGCAAGAGGTGTGCAGCTAGAGTACCTGTAATGTCAAGCGCCGGTCTCGCCAGACCCTTTTCATCTCTTTATAGTACTTTTGCACTCTTCTACTTCTCCAGATTCGTTTGGAAAAGTTATTACTTTCAGTTAATTCCGAAGTAGGGCTTGCACTTATGTTACAGCCAATTATAAACAATTGTGAGTAGGTTGAAAAGAAATAAACATATCGTGTAAAAAAATGTACGAGTATGCAGACAAAGTGGTAAACTCCAACCGAGAATAATTCATGTGCGTGAAGTTAGCTTGTCACTGGGCGTTTGACATTGTTTGTCATTCATGTTTAATCAGTTTTACGTTATCGCTGGACATTCGTTTAACATTCGTCTAAAGTCAGCTTGACGTTCGGCGTTTTACATTCACCTGTAGTCAGTTTCACGACGTGAAAGTAACTCCTAGCGAATGTCAGAAAAATACCAGACGCGTAACGTGAAACTGTCTACATACGAATGTCAAACGCCGAACGTGAATCTGACTGCATGCGAATGCCAAACGCCGAACGTGAAACCGACAACAGACGAATGTTAAACGAATGTCAAATGTCGAGCGTGCAACGGACTAGTAACAGGCGAAGGTCAAACGCTAAACGTGAAACTGACTATTGGAGAATGTCAAACCTGTATCAAACGAATGTCAAGCGCCAAACTGACTACAGGCGAATGTCCAACACCCAACGACAAACTGGCTTAAAGCGAATGTCAAACGCCAAACGTCAAACTAACTTCCCACGAATGTCAAACTAATTCGAACGCCCAACGTCAAGTCAGCTTCACAAACCTGTACATTTTTGTTTTGTCGAAAATATTTCTCAAGTCCCCAGTTGCTTCTAAACGACCGAACACATTCGAGAGAGTAATGGAGAACTATAAAAGTAAAGTGTCAATGGAGACAGAGAGACAGGCAGACAGGGACAGACAGACAGACAAACAGACAGACAGACAGACACACACACACACAGACACACAGACACACACAGACAGACAGGACACACACACAGACAGGACACACACACAGACAGGACACACACACAGACAGGACAGACAGACAGACAGACAGACAGACAGACAGACAGACAGACAGACAGGCAGGCAGACAGACAGACAGACAGACAGACAGACAGACAGACAGACAGACAGACAGACACACACACACACACACACACACACACACACACACACACACACACCCTCTCTCTCTCTCTCTCTCTCTCTCTCTCTCTCTCTCTCTCTCATTGTCGGGAAGAGCTCGGTTGTCGGGATTTTTACCTAGCAAAACTGTTGTGGAGAAGCACTGTCGATGAGATTCTCATATTTCAAAGTGTTGCCATTGACCACCTACTACTAGTCTTGTTCAGTGGGACCCCCCCCCCCCCCCCCCCCCCCAACGCAGTTTTCTAACATTAAACGCACAAATTCCCAAACTGACGAGTACACATTTAGACCAAAATAAGTCAACAGTTATCGAAAATTTCTTTAAGAACTTTTGAATTTCGATTTTCAAGCACTTTGCAGAGTCTGTAATGTGTTTTTTTCCAGTGAAAGCGGCTTTATGCACGTTTATTGACTGGTACGAGCCGTGTTACGCGTAAGTCTATATAGTGCACATAGAGTAATCCAATTATGCCCTGTAGACACGTTTATTCTCAGCTATAATAAAACAAGGTGCATCTCTTTCTTGGTTGAATGGATTCTGCTTCTCGCATGCAGTCAGAAAAAACTTCCCGAGTCGGTTCTAACAGTTTTCTGTTAGTAGTGGAGGCCGGGAGTATGGAACCATGAATTTTTTGTAAGTTTCAGTGTTAATCCTAAAGCAAACCACGAGACGGCCACCCGAGAGTCTGAAAGAAATTTTTGGAGTAATGACTGATAAGCATAATCGTATGGGAAAACCGCTGATCTCTATACATCTGGATTGTTGGAACGTCTATTGGCCACATATAGAAAAAGTGGTTCAACCGCCACCATTTTACGGGGGGGGGGGGGGGGGGGGGGATGTTGCAATAAATAAACTATCATCAAAACAAAATTCTCGAAGGTTTTCAAGTGCCTGGCGCTTCGCATTCGCCCATCACCTTTTAAAGAGTATACTTTGATGAATAAGAATAAATTATTATAAGCAATTAACACCTTCGTGGGGGCAGATTGCAACACTGATAACACACAATACAACAGATATAATATACACAATTTTAAGGTAACAGAAATGTAGTAACTGACATTACATTAATAAAAATAATAAACACCTTTAAAAATTGAAATTGTTTGTTATAAGGACTTGTTTTCTTTGAGAAGTAAATCTAGTAAAGGAAGAGCTGGACTATGTTACAAATAACATCGCATAGCACTGGATTATTATTGGTCATTATGACTTTAAATTTGTCAATTTTATCCATTGGAGGGAAGTCAATTATTTCGTCAGAAATTGCACAAAATAATTCTTCTCTCAATGGTGCATACAGTGGACATTCCATTTCGAAATGCCATTCCGATTCCACCTCCCTCATTGTACAAGCTTCGCATTATGCCATATTCTGTGTTCATTCGAACGAGAAGGTTGTAAATGCATCCCACGTTCGATCCACAGCTTACGGTTGCTGATGCGTAATCGCGTGAAATTGTTTCTAGCTTCAATGGAAGAGGTGTGAATGAGATACGGTTCCATTTGATAATCTTCTTTGAACAGTGGATAAGTCCTAGGTTTGTTTTTTTCTATTCACTTATTATTATTATTATCACTGTGTATATCTTCTTTAACCCTTTACCCAACGTAACGAACAAACCCGTCCAGCGCTATTCACAAAAATTGCCAATTGATTTCCATTATGTTTTCAAACTTTTGTCTCAAAAACATAGGTTATGACCCCTCTTTAAACGAGCTCGTCCGTTGCAAAGAGGGTCATAACCTATTTTTTTAGCCAAAAAATGAAAAAAAGTTGTTATTCACGAATTTTCTTTGTAAGTGTCGTCTGCTTTTCATGTTAGGTGAAGGGTTAAATAATTTAATATGGTCCGATTCAGGTTTGGACTTTAGAAAATTAAGGATGTGAAAAATGAATATGTTGATGATGTGCACATTTTTCGAGGCAAGGCAGATCAGATATTTACAACATATTTTTGTCACAGAGAATTACCGAGATTGCAAAGTTGATATAGCGTTGTTAGTTTTCGCCTTCGTAACCACCAATACGTTTGATGGCGTGAAATCTTTCACATTAAACGTCATGGATTGGGAGGGTGGGGGGAGGCAGTTGGGGTGGCTACATATTCGCTGACATTCCAACAATCCATTTGTCTGCGGATGAGTTGGGAAAACTTATTATGAAATAAGTTTCTTTTTGTTTCTAGACCCTATAATGCCGGTGCGTAGGCCAGTTCGCTGCAAGTTTTCCCGTAGGGTGAGGCTTATTAAACAAAAATTTCTTCCAGTCCCCAGTCAGTATTCCAGTCCATAAAGCAACGGTCGCTTCTTCTACCATGAATCAGCGCCCTTTCGGTATCATGGAAGTAATTACAAAAAAAACTACAATATTTGGTTTGACGCTTTACCGAACGAATCGGCCGCATCCGCCCTGTAATTTTCAAATTTAGCAGTTGAAGAAAAATTTTTTTTAAGAAGTTTAATAAACAATAATTAATAAAATCAATTTTTATATCCTGTTCTTTGGGTAAACGGTTAACAGCACTAAATAATTGAATGAGTTCAGAACTTGAACGGGAGAAGTTGGAAGCGATGTAATCTCCGAAATTATTAAAGAACCTTGCAAAAGAAAATATTGTTTTGAAAAACATTTGGAGCCTTTAATCAATTTGAGTGCCACTGCTGAATATTCAAAAAGGAAAAAAAAAGTGATTTGATGAATTATTGGGATCTGAAAAAAATCTAGTTAACTCTTTGTTGTTTTTTTTTCAGAATTGAATGGTATCATTACAACTTCCCAGGTGGCCATTTGGTTAGTACGTCGGACTTCCGATCAAGATATCTTGAATTCGAGTGTAGTCAGTCACATGACGAGACAAGTCAAGATAAGACAAGTTTAATGACATAAAACACCACAAGCGAAACTGATGTCAATCCACAAACACAATACCAACGACAAACAAAAACAGAAATGGCAAGGAAAAATTTGTGCAAGCACAAGCGCGCGAGAAAATGCCCATGAAAACACTTATTTTGTGCATATATCATGCAATCTCTTCGTATTAAAACATAAATAAGAAACATTCTGTGAACAAAGTAGAATCTCTATCACTAAAAGAAGGTGGTGAATACCGCATCTCAAAGCATTTTGACTGGTTATTCAAAAGAAATTAGTTTAAAATAATTTCAAGTTTATTGGGCAGGGTTCCAGGCTACGGGGGTTAATATCTTCTTCCGAAAACACTTGAAAGGGCACCACTCCAACACACAAACACCACCCCTTCAAAAGAACAGCTTTTTTGGACGAATCAACTTAGGACAAAACGCCCGTGCCGAAGTGATTTTGAGAGGAACTGCCCTGGCACCATCTCCAAATACTGTCAGTGGTGTTTCTCGAAAATTCTTTTTAAAAATTTCAAGCTTACAGGGAGAAGGAGGGGGTGGGGACTACACTTTGGGGGTTAAGATCTCCATTTAAAAAACTTGGAAAACTACCCCACCCATCCACTCAAACTAAACAAAGCATAATGTTTAAATGTAGGCTACAGGCATATCGCGAACTGAAGGAAAATATTCACGCTGACACCTCATCTAATATAATCGAGGGTGGATGTATCATAACAAAAAAGGTTTGAAAAAGTACTCCTAAGTACAACACAAATATTGATAACACTGAATACGGCGAATCCCCGTTAAATAACGAATTACACATATTAGTGGATCCAGTATATATATACTGTTCATTTTTTTTTTTTTTTTGGTTTTCCAAGTCAATTAAATCGACCTGAGAATTCACTACCGCACGATCTGGGGCAATTAACGTCCCAATATACACGCGCGCACTAGAAACTAACAATTTTCTTGAGTAAGATACTGATGTTGAAGCACGGTGGCGCAGTGCAGGGATGTACGCTCGGTTTTTAGAGAGCGGGAGCAATATTTGTGCCCATGGAGGAACGTGGAAGTGATCAAACATCCACTACAAAGCAGCTGACACCCTTTATTTGGTAATCATCGCTTTCAACACGTGGTAACAGATTAGCCGCTCAAGGTACTAAATGGCTTTACTGCTGTGCATTGATCCCCATAGGACTAGATAGGGTCGTGCGAACCTTCGAAGTTTGAATTCGATTCGAAATCTATATGATGCATCGATTCGATTCGAATTGAGGGTCGCTGATTCGATGATTTTCGAATCTCCAAGATGTTCTAAATAAAAAACCTACCAAGTGTCTCCCATTGAACTCTTCTATCATTAGGTCTCCTGTAGGTTGTACATGAGGCCTGGTGACAGAAAAAGAGTTCAAGGAGATTATGCGCCCCAAACTACTTTGATTCTCTCCTGGAATAGTCCGGGGGTTTTTTGGCTGATTTGTCCAAAAAGACAAGCTGCGGTTAAATACAACACTTGAGAGGAGAACTGGTAACTTAGTGATAGTAGAGTTCAAGGAGTACAAGAGCCCAGGAGACCTGGGGCCAATACTATAAAACTTTTACAATTGTATTTTCTAGAATCGTATTATCTGCCTATTAAAACAACGGTCTAAAATTAATCATTAGCATTTTAAAAGATATGGCAATTTGCCAACTGGCAAATTGCCAGATCTTTCAAAATGCTAATGGTCCATTTCAACCCATTTAAAGTCATAACTAGAAAATACAATTCTAGAAAATACAATTGTAAAAGTTTTATAGTATTGCCCCCTGATGATAAAAGAAAAGTTCACGGGGATACCACTCCTCATACTACTTTGATTCCATTCTGGAATATTACGTTTTTTTGGTTCATTTGCCCCAAAAGACGAGTCGCCGTTAATTACAATCCTTGAGTGGAAACTTGTAATATTTACGGTTTTAGGAGGTGCAATATTCACAATTTGAAGAGCCGTTGGATTCGATTCGTGATGCAGTTTATTCCAAAATCCTCAGATTCGATTCGACACGAGGTTTCAGATTCGCGAGGCATCAGGAGAAGGATCATCATTCCAGCCAACGGAACTCTTGAAACACGTTTGAACAATAAAAATGTTCAGGTTTGAGACCTATTAGTTTATCAATACTTTTTTTATAGAGCGGTATTGTTATTTGGTAATTTGCACCGATCCCCATACAACAGAATTGCCGGAACGCTCATCGGTAACATGCAGAAAGTGTCTCAACCGCAACAATGTTACGTGCGCGCGGGGGAGAGGAAGGGGTTGCTCTATATAAACAGAGCCCAACCAAGAAAAAAATTCTCGAACGTTTTCAGTTTCCCCCAGCCTCCCAACCTCCGATCGCTGTTCAAAGAATATACTTTGTTATCTTCGAAAAATGAAGAAGTGCAATTAATTTGTGGCAATAAAAAAACTAGAGTGATGTCTCGCATGCAGCTCGACTGTCCCAGGAATGGCAATGCTTAGATGCAAAATAGTCGGAGCCATTTTTTGTTAAAAGTTTACCTAACGAATCTGCCATATCTGCACTCGTGATATACAAAATTTGCTATTCAAATTTTATTTTTTCATTTCTCTACTTCAAAACATACCTCATGACCTATTAATGGAACAAACTTGATGAGCTTGTTCCAATAAGGAGTAATAAGCCATGGTTAGAAGTAAATAAAAAATGAAAAAATCTGATGTTTCAGAAAAATAATTTGTACTGTTGGCTTCAACTTGTGTTAGGTAAAGGATTAAAGATGCAGTACATAAAGCAATGTTGGGCTATATGAGTCAATTTTCTTTTTTGCATGTAATAACTCCCAATCCTTCAAAATGCATTTGGGGAATAATTGCCTAAGTGACACGTTTGTGTGTGTGTGTGTGTGTGGGGGGGGGGGGGGGGGGGGGGTCGTGGAATTTATATTGAAACCTGGCCTGTATTACTAGCTGGAAAATACACATATCAACTTTGGTTGAAAACAAATAATCCAAACTGGAGTAATCAGTTGGAAACCAATTGTTTGCAGACAGATGGACGGACGAAAGTCATGACTATAGCCTTGACTATAGTCAGGCTAAAAATGCATTTTGTACCAAAGAAAAAATATTGCATGAATGGCCCTGGGTGAGGAGGAGGTGGGGGTTGGAGTGGGGGAGAGTGGGGGTGTGTTAGGTGAGTCCATTTTTTTCCACATGCGGTCAGTCTAAATCCTTCAGAATACATTTTGAGCAGAATGAAAAAATACCTAACTGGCACCACGGAGGTGGGGGGTGGTGATTGTCTGGGTTTTTAACCACAAACTTTAACCAAATCTGTAAAACTGCATTTTTGACGAAAGAAAAAAAGTGCCTAATTGGCCCCCTGGTGGGTGGGGTGTGTGTGTGTGGGGGGGGGGGGGGGGGGCTCGTGGGGGTGGCTATGCGAGTTTAAAAAAAAGGTCCACATGTAGTGACTGTAAATAGGGGGTTCGTGGGGGTGGCTATGCGAGTTTAAAAAAAGGTCCACATGTAGTGACTGTAAATAGTTCAAAAATGCATATTCCAGGAAAGAAAAAAAAATGCCTAATTGGGGCGTGGGGGGGGGGGGGGGGGTAACTTCTGTTTGGATTTTTAACCACAAACTTTAACAAAAAAGCATTTTTGACAAAAGGAAAAAAAAAGTTCTGCATGTAGTGACTGTAAATAGTTCAAAATGCATATTGGAGGAAATAAAAAAAATAAAATGCCTAATTGGGGTGGGGGGGGGGGGGGGGGGCGGTGGTGCTTGTCTGGGGTTTTAACCAAAACTGTAAACAAGCATTTTTGACGAAAGGAAAAAAAAA
Organism: Pictodentalium vernedei; assembly: GCA_031216915.1. Classification (NCBI taxonomy): domain Eukaryota; kingdom Metazoa; phylum Mollusca; class Scaphopoda; order Dentaliida; family Dentaliidae; genus Pictodentalium; species Pictodentalium vernedei. Next base: position 181,788,013 of record CM062291.1, read on the forward strand.
GTGCCTAATTGGCCCGGGGGGGGGGGGGGGGAGGGGGTACGTAAGTTTAAAAAAAAGGTTCCGCATGTAGTAACTGTAAATACTTCAAAATGCATATTGGAGAAAAGTAGAAAAAAGCCTAATTGGGGGTGGAGGGGGTGGGGGGTAGGGGGGTGGTGGTGTTTGCTTGGGTTTTTAACCACAAACTTGGAGTCACCCTACCAAGCTACAATGAAATCCCTTCATAATTATGGCCTGTGGAATATTCTAAAGGTTTTCGGGCTTCGGGCCTCTGTTGCCGTCACAGTTGCCCAAAAGGGGACGTTCTCATCTAGACATTATATGAAGTCAACCTATCACTTTACAATGAAATCCCTCCATAAATATGACCTGTAAACTGTGCTAAAGGTATTCGGGCTTCGGGCCCCTGTTGTCGCCACAGTTGCCCAAAAGGGGACGTTCTCATGTAGACATTATATGAAGTCAACGTATCAAGTTACAATGAAATCCCTCCATAAATATGACGTGTAGACTGTGCCAAAGGTTTTCGGGCTTCAGGCTCGGGCAGCCATCATGGTTGAATGATCGCAACCAAAAGGGGGCATTCTCATCTGGGCATCATGTGGATTGATCCTACGAAGTTACAATGAAATCCCTTCATAAATATGACTGTAGACTGTGCTGAAGGTTTTCGGGTTTGGGGCACCTGTAGCCCTCAAAGTTGCCCAATCACGTCCAAAAGGGGACTTTCTCATGTTGACATTATATGAAATCAACCTATCAAGTTACAATGAAATCCCTCCATAAATATGACCTGTAGACTGTGCTAAAGGTTTTCGGTTTTTGGGCTCGGGCAGTTGTGACGGTTGATAGATCACGCCCAAATGGGGAAATTCTCATGTAAACATCATACGGAGTCATCGTATCAAGTTACTATGAAATGCATCCATATTAAACATGACCTGCAGACTGTGCTAAAAGTTTTTGGGTTTCGGGCTTGGGCAGCCATCACGGTTGACAGATCATGCCCAAATGGGGACGTTCTCATCTAGTCATCTTGGCATTATACAGAGGGATCCTACCAAGTTACAAAGAAATCCCTTCATAAATACGACCTGTAGACTGTGCTAATGGTTTTCGGGTTTTGGGCTCGGGCAGCCATACCGGTTGACCGATCACGACAAAAAGGGACGTTCTCATGAAGACATGACCTAAAACCTGCATATGAAATTTCGTGACGATCAGATAAGAACTACCGGGTATAGCCTGTACTTGAAGGTTGAATAAAAAACTTTAACCACAAACTTTAACCAAAACTCCAAATGTCAACTGAACAGGAAAAAAAAAAACAAAACAAAAAAAAAAACACTTGAACCTTCAGTAAAAAAAACTTTAACCACAAACTTTAACCAAAAACTCTAAATGTTAACAGACGGACAGACGGACGGACGGACGGACGGACGGACAAAAGTCATTACTATACCCCTTACTGTAAACAGTCAGGCTAATTAATATTTACAACACATTTTAGATATTATCATCAAAAATGAGTGCCGAGATCATTAACTTAATTTCGTGCCTATTACTTATGTCGGTCTAAACTGTCTCATCACCTCCAACCTTCAATTTTTGAGGGGTCAGAGACGTTCTGGTCCAGATCCATTAGAGTGAGGTAGAAATTAATTTATGTTTAGGAAAAAGGGTGTTGATTGAGAACTCCTTATATCTTATATGACTGCAGTAACTGGGGCGAATGTTGGCAATGTTTATAGCTTATACCGATGATTAATGCGGGTAAATTACGCGCACGTCTTAAATTAAAGCGTAATACTGACTTCCAATGTCAAACAAATGTTCTGGAAATTCGCACCACAAAGAGCAGGTCTCGTATTTGGATAGAAATCTGGGAAACAGATTCCTATTCGCTCAATTGATCACATCTAGAAATCTAGAAATATGTGTATTCTTAGTCCAAAAATGAATTTGCAGCCAAGGAGAATTCAGAAATTGTTTGGTAATATTTACAAACATGTCTTTATCTTTTTATGCTTTTCATTGCTGACACCCACCCCCCCCCCTCCCCCACCCCACCCCAATGTTCAAAATGGCCGTACACTATTGCAATGTGAGTTACAGGACAAGAAAAAAGTTCGTACGAAATAACCTCAGGGACATTTTGAAACACTCGTCAGACTCAGAACAAGAAATTATCAATTTATCATTTATGAGGAAAATGGCTAATGTTTCAAACATCGAAGGAACGTTTTTTCGGGTGGATTTTTCAAGAACTTTGACAAAGAATAATGGTTGAAATGCGCATGAAATTTGCTACATCAGCACTTGACCATATTTATCATGACGTGCCGGAGGTAATAAGCCAAAATAGCGCCACCAATCACGTGAATTGTATTTTTGTATTTGAGGGGATGTGGATATAATATTACCTGCTGAGTCGGGCCCGCAGAGGCTAAGGTGATGGGTCATTCATTCAAGACAAACATAATAACTCACATTATAATATAGATACACCTTCAAATGAATAAATGCCCGCCTCGGACGAGGACTCTCTTTTTCGAAGATGGCTTCGGGTTGAAAGATTACCTTCGGGCTGGATGATGTTTGAAACACAAAAAGACCGAACGAGCCAAGTGTGGAATTCATTAGCCAAAGATAACTAAATTTGTTTACATTTACACCTAATATATCAAAGGAAAGCCGATGTACTGATATGTATACTTTTAACGTTTTAAACTCAATTTATAATCATGTAAAAATCTGTGGGACAGGGACACTTGCTTTCTGTACCACCAGGTTCCCGGGCATTATGGCTGATGGGACTAGTATCAGAGATTTTAGGAATTATCTGGGATTTCTAGGGCGTCGTGCAGTATCCTGGAGCAGCGCTTATATTTTTATCCCCGCATTTTCAAAAATGCGGGGATGTTGTCGTGATCTCCGTCCGTACGTCCGTCTTTACGTCCGTCCGTCCGTCCGTCCGTCCGTCCGTACGTCGCACCGTGAAAGGCTCCTAGGGTATTCAATTCGAAAGGTTTAAACTATGATAATTTGTTCAGGTAACATCTCTACATGTGCATGACGGTTTCGAAATTTTGATTTTGCCCCCGGTGGTTCCAGTGGAACAACTTTTATTGTTAGAAAATCAGTTTTCATCGAAAGGCTCCTAGGGTATTTAATTCGAAACGCTTAAACTATGCTAATGTGTTTAGGTAACATCTCTAGATGTGCATGAAGGTTTCGGAATTTTGATTTTGCCCTCGGTGGTTCCAGTGGAACCACTTTTATTGTTAGAAAATCAGTTTTCATCGAAAGGCTCCTAGGGTATTTAATTCGAAATGCTTAAACTATGCTAATGTGTTCAGGTAGCAACTCCAGATGTGCATGAAAGTTTCCGAATTTTGATTCGACCCCCGGTGGTTCCCGTGGAACCACTTTTATCGTTAGAAAATCAGTTTTCATCGAAATGCTCTTAGGGTATGCAATTCGAAACGTTTAAACTATGCTAATGTGTTCAGGTAACATCTCTAGATGTGCATGAAGGTTTCGGAATTTTGATTTTGCCCCCGGTGGTTCCAGTGGAACCACTTTTATCGATGGAAAATCATTTTTCATAGAAAGGCTCCTAGGGTATTCAATTCGAAACGTTTAAACTATGCTAATATGTTCAGGTAACATCTCTAGATGTGCATGAAGGTTTCGGAATATTGATTTTGCCCCCGGTGGTTTCAGTGGAACCACTTTTATCGTTAGAAAATCAGTTTTCATCGAAAGGCTCTTAGGGTATTTAATTCGAAACGTTTAAACTATGCTAATGTGTTCAGGTAACATCTCTAGATGTGCATGAAGGTTCGGAATTTTGATTTTGGCCCCGTGATTCCAGTGGAACTACTTTTATCGTTAGAAAATCAGTTTTCATCGAAAGGCTCCTAGGGTATTTAATTCGAAACGCTTAAACTATGCTTATGTGTTCAGGCAGCAACTCTAGATGTGCATGAAGGTTTCGGAATTTTTATTCTGCCCCCGGTGGTTCCAATGGAACCACTTTTATCGTTAGAAAGTGAGTTTTCATCGAAAGGCTCCTAGGGTATTTAATTCGAAACGTTTAAACTATGCTCATGTGTTCAGGTAACATCTCCAGATGTGCGTGAAGGTTTCGAAATTTTGATTTTGCCCCCGGTGGTTCCAGGGGAACCACTTTTATCATTAGAAAATCATTTTTCATCGAAAGGCTCCTAGGGTATTCAATTCGAAACGTTTAAACTATGCTAATGTGTTCAGGTAACATCTCTAGATGTGCATGAAGGTTTCAGAATTTTGATTTTGCCTCCGGTGGTTCCAGTGGAACCACTTTTTACACATGTGTTTCGCGTTCATTTTGACCTTCATTTTGATGTACATTTTGTGTATATTTAATTTGAATTGAAGGAATATCGGAGGTGAGAATTTTCAAAATAAACAAAATTTCATTATTTATATAGGCCCTTAAGATGGATACCATTAACAATGCGGAAAACCGTTGTCCCAAGATTACTGAACGCAATCGTGCAAAGCAAATCTGAGTGGATGTTTATTTTTGGTTTGGGAAAATTAGTACAAATATTCCATTGTTAAGTGGTTAATATTGAAGCCGTCGCTATCTTTGAATCAATTTTCGCCGAATCAACACGCGAACCAACATACAAGTATGCTACTCATTATACGTCAAGAACTTCTAATACAAGGCTTTGTGTGGTGCAGATGGCGCCAGTGATCATAAACCATGTGACACAACCCGGTCACTTCTCAGGCCACCAGTCTAAGTCGCTATTACCCCTGTTTGACAAGTGTATGTTTGCACTTCAGTCGTCCAAATTACTTTCAAGGCTAATCCAGAACGGCTGCAATTTGTGCCATGATGAATTGTCCTTAAATTTCTCAGATCAAATTGGTGTGACAGAAGCCACCTGTGTGCACTCCAGTTCAGCAAATGTTCCCCATCTGTCTTATAGAGATGACATCCGGGTGACAGTTATTGTCAGTACCATGTGTTTACACTCATAAATATTAATATTATTTAATATTTACTTGTATTCTCAATTTTCCCAGTTTGAGTTTTATTGTTAAATCTATGTCTTACCAAAAGTGTATTCAACTTTGATGTGGTGAAGTTTTTAGTTACTGGATTTATTTATTTATTTATTGGGATTTAACGACACTTTCGACAGCCAGGGTCTCTTCGTGTTGGACAGTTTTCCGGGTGGTGGAAGCCTGAGTACCCGGAGGAAACACAAAGCAACTGCCAGACACCCCGACGTACTAAGTCCACACAAGCAGGGTTAGCATTGGTTGAAGACAAGTGCACCATCGACGAGCAGAACGCCTTTGTACACAGCGCCCCCGCGCGAGCAATCGGAATTGAAGTGCCTTGCCCAAAGACACAACTCAGTTACACCTGGCGGTTATCGAACCATGGACCTTTCTGCCCGAAGTTGAATGCCGTAACCACTGAGCCACCGTGCTCCCTAATAACTGGAAATCGGAATCTTTAACTCCGTGCGTATTGTTGATCGATCGATATTCCTGTCCAAGACAGCAAATCTCGTGTTACTAGAAAATATGCAATGCCGGCACTTCGAATCAAATATCCTCCCTGCAGTTTGAATAAATGTTTTTACCATTGATTTCTTGAGTTAACTTTTCACGAATTTTTCATAAAGTCTATTCGAGGCCGCATTTTTTCAGCCATCATTGGATTTGATGTAAAAATGAGAAAGAAAGGGGGAAAAAGAAATATATGGATTAATGAAAGTCGCCTAATTATTTCTCGCTCCACCTCCGACCGCTTGCTGACATTTGGCCATCTTGTCAAAGATATCACTCACAGCCTCAGAAAAATGTACGAACTGGTGAGCTTGCAGATGACACGTTACTCGGCACTATGGATGTAGTTACTCTCCACACTAACATCCCACACTACGAAGGGATTGAAACCTGCAGGAAGACGGTCTTGCCTCGCACCCCCCCCCCCCTCCTCCCGACCATACTCCATTAGATATTAGTCTGCTTCTATTGATGCCACAACTTGTGAGACGGAATTATAATCGGGAGTCAGATTCAGATTCACTTCAAAATTTTTTGTTAAACTTTTCACAGTCCAATTTTACTTCTTGTGTGAGACGGTGAATAGTTGGGTGGAAAGGCAAGGCATTTTTTGTTGGTGGGATTGTTAAAACACGAAAACATGTCATCGCACCAAGCCTGTTGCGCGACAAGAACACGACAGGATTTAGGATTTTTGGGTGATGGTATTTAGCCCCACCCACCCCCACCCCTAGTTTCTACGCCAGTGATGGTTAAACTCTCTATAGTAAACCCGCTTAACACTGATTGTGTTTTTCTCCACGCCGAAGAAATATTGAAAGCAACAGCAATTCTTCCTAAGAATCTCTCATTGTGGTCGCTTTATTATAGTTATTCAATATTGTTTTTTACGCCGACAGTTTCTTTCAGCCGGCAGCGTAGATGGACGAACATCTGGTTTGATTCGGGAACAGTACTTTGAGATTTTCGCATGTAGGTGAAAGCTCATTACGCGTCGGACGCATCACATTACTGTGAAAGAACCTTTATCGCAACACTTCAAAAGGTGTGCATACCATTTGCTTCTCTCAACTTCAACAAAAATGTGGCACCAACGTTTGCAATCAGAAAGCTTTACATTTAAAAATACTAGAGGTCCGTTACAGTGGCCATTCATATAAATACTTTTCGACTTCCAAATTTAAATATACAATGTACTAGCGGAAAAAAGAAACGAAAGGTTTTTTTTTCTGTGGTCAATATTTCAAATGTGTTATGGATGATTATTTCATTGTTTGGAATTTGGTGTTATTTCTTCATTACTGATTACATTTTCATAAGTTTTGTTGTCTTAACATAGATGGCGTTTGCATGAATAACGTTCAAACGTGTGTACCGCGCGCTTTGTCCTCATCAAAATCAATAGCTGGAGTGCCCACCCCGGGATTCAGTCGCTGCTCTAACTCTCCTTACCAAGTTGTTTATGGTCCTTTGTGGGATGTCATTCCACTCCTGAAGTAGGGCCTGCGCGAGCTGAGCAACGTTGTTTGGAACGTGCTTCCAGACCCTCTTGTCCAGCTCGTCCCACAAATGCTCGATCAGGGACAGATCTGGACTGTAGGGTGGCCAATCGAAAACTGGGATATTGTTTTGGTTGAGGAAGTCACGACAACCCCCAGCAACGTAAGGTCTCACATTATCATGCTGCAGCGTAAGGTTACGCGCATGGATAAGTGGAAGGACGTGTCGCATGAGGACCTGATCCCGATATGTTACGGCCGTGGATGACCACGAGAGGCGTGTTCAGGCCAAGAGAAACCCCCCATCCCAAACCATAACAGACCCTCCCCGAATCTGTTGTTTTCCCAAACGCACGCGTCAGAATATCGCTCACCTCGAAGTCGATAGCAACGTTGTCGTCCATCTGACCTATACAACGTGAACCGAGGCTTGTCGGTGAATAACACACGTCTACAGTAGGCCAAATGAAACCGATTTGGTGCATGTGCCCGCAGCAATTGCAATCGACGTTGACGTCGCCTGGGTGTAAGTTGCAGACCAACGTTGGGACGTCGTGGTCTTAAACTGGAATCCTGCAACCGATTCCTAACTGTTCTTGGACACACAGGCGACCATGGGTGTCTACAACCTGACTCGCCGTCTTAAATCGGTTACGGAGGTGTGGGTTACGCGTGCCTTTATCTTGACGTGGCGCGGTAACGCGCGGACGTCCTCTCTTGGGACGGTCAACTAATCTTCCTGTGCCTGCGAGACGCCCAACTCATTGAGCTATTGTTGACTCATGAACCCCAAATTGCTGGCCGACGAGACGTAGCGATTGACCCTACATAATTAGAGCAATAGCCCTACACCTATTAACTTCGGATATTCACAGCATTTTGCTTTTCAATCGAGTTGAAATGAAATGTTGTGCAATCGATGTGTACTGTTCAGAACTTCGATTTGGTATTGTTTTCAAGCCCATAGCACGTGGACGTGCCCCGGATGCACGCTTTGTCGAAAAATCTGTTGAAAGCATGCAGCGCTGCACGTGGTCATTGTTGATTGAATTGTAACCAAAGACTCTTTAGACAGTACACTGAGGTAGCTATGTGTCAAATTTTACTTCATTTGGTCTGCGGATAAAACAAATATATCACCCAAACTGAACTTACGTTTCTTTTTTCCATCAGTATAAATAACAAGTTGGATGAAGAGTCTGAATCGCCCTTCACTATTCATATATAGTCATTCATGTTACTACTTTTCGCCTTTCAATTTAAACAAGGTATATCTACACCGAAAAAACAATAATGGTAACAGGGAACCGTTCACCAATTCCTCGAGCGACGTCCATCAAGATGAGAACCTAGTTGATGTGATATGCCTAGCGGAGATTTTCAAGACACACGACCACGTGACTTAAAATCATGATGCCCAATGAATATTATATTTCTTTCACGACGCGACCGCACTTGGTGATTTGTATTTTCCACGTCACTGAAACAATTTGTTATCGGAATAAACCCAAGTAGAAAGGATTCGAATATTGTTGGATGCACTAAAAGACTCAACCTCCCACCTCTGACCGATCTCAATTTATTTCTGCCCTCTTTGTCAGATATTTTGATGAAGATTTATTTAGAGCAAAGCAAAACATTCTATCCAGTCGATTTGAACAATGATTGGTTTAACAACCAACACAGCAAAAGTAACTACTTTAGTTATTCTACTACACTCTACACTCGGGAAGGTAACCGTGGATCTGGAAACGTACGTTGGCAATCGGGGTTAAGTTCGTTTCCAAAGAACACAACGTAGTTACCCCTGGCGGGGATCGAAGCGTAGACCTTTCGGTTTAACGTTCAATGCCGCAACCACTGAAACACTCTTGTTCAATGAAAGGGGATGGTTTACACAAATATCAAATGTTACACCGCAAAAAAATGATACACTGAAATGCCATTTCCTCGATTCTCAGACTCTGACTAATGCAACGAAAGGTGTTAAAATTGTGTGTGATGGGGAGGAGGGGACACCGATAAGAGCATTATACTGTCAAAAAAGCTGATTGTGAACTTAGAATCTCTATTGTTTGCGTGCCTATCACTTCTTGTCATGGCTTAGGGATGGAAGATGGTTGAAACAGAAATGGAGTCTGAGTAACGCGACAAAGGTGCACTTGTCTTCAACCAATGCTAGTACTGCATGTGCAGGGTTAGTATGCTAGAAAATCTTGACAGTTACTCATCGTTGATTGGTGGTACGTTACGGGTACTCCAGGTTCCCTCACCCGTGAAACTGTTCGGCATGACTGACCTTGGCTGCTGAACGTGTCGTTACCCCCCCCCCCCCCAAAAAAAAAAAACGGAAGTGTGTAATTACGCTAAACTTTATATATTGAATGTATTTTGCGGTAAACAGTTCTTTTACCAGAAAGAGGTACACAATGGCTCTACGTACAACGACATTCAACCTGATGGGCTGAAAATGACGGAAACTAGGGACACGCCCCCGGCTCGACAAACTCACACATAAACACACATTCTTGCGCAAACAATCTGCATGATTACAAAACGAGTTAAAAATTTTTGTGAGAATGAGTATATTTATTTATTTATTTATTTATTTATTTATTGGTGTTTAAGGTCACATACTTATGCACAATGGCTAATCGTGACCGTGACAGTTTTACGGGTGGAGGAAGCCAGTGTACCCGGAGAGAACCACCGATCAACGACGAGCAGCTGTCAGCTCCCCAACATCGTAACTCTGAACTCTGCGCCGCAGCACAGGCAGGGTTAGATTGGTTGAAGACATGCGCACCAGCGACGTGCAGTACGCCTCAGTACACAGCGTCATCGTGCCCCCATGTAGGCAATCGGGGTGAAGTGCCTTGCCCAAGGACACAACGCGGTTGCCGCAGGTGGGATTCGAACCTAGGACCTCTCGGCTTGCAGCCTGCACCTCTACCAACTGAGCCACCACGCCCCCGTGAGAATGAGTATTTGTCACTGTAAGTCATTCCTGTGATATAATCTGTAAAAATGTAAACAATTTTAGTGCGTTAGGCCAGTGAAATCCGCTTTCAGTCGGATGGACCTTTTTCTTCCACTTCAATCATCTTCCAACCCGAAGCTAACCTTCGGTCTGAAAGATGGTTGAAGTATACTATTAAAACAAAGTAGGAGTTATTTGATAACAGTGAGATATATGAAGAAATATATTTATATTTTCATCAAAAAGACAGTTGAGGGATTGCACTGTGGCATCTGGTGAATGATTTCAGCGCTAGTCTGACAAGCACATATTCCACGCACTGAGCTGTAGAAGACATGGACGGTCAGTCAGAGAATTTACCACATTCAGTCCAAGACCTCAATACCTTGTAAATCCTCCTCGGTTTGTGAGACAAACGCGGATCCGACGTGGAATACCCCTCACCAAAAGTCCAATATTAGCTTGGCTGATGTTATTGCATTCTTCATACAGTGCAGAGGCGATTTCCGTGACATTGGTAGGCGCCTGTTGGCGTTCTGCGCCTGCCAAGAATATTCTAGACGTGCTCGATTGGTGAAAGGTCTGAACTTAGTGCTGGCCAAGGCAGTGTAGTGATGTTTTGCTTCTGGGGAAACTCTGTAGCGACACGGGCCCTGTGTGCTCTTGCATTGTCATCTTGAAAATTGAATCGATGGCCGTAGCGTCGCGCAAATGGCACCACGTAAGCTGCTAACATGTTGTCACGATAGTACTGCCCTGTGACACGCCCTTGGATGACGTGTAATGCTGTTATCCTTCCATGGTTGTGCCTCCCCACACCATAGCCGATCTACCACCAAAATGATCGTGCTGTCTAATGATTACGTCATGGTATCATTCGTTCCGCCGCCACCACACTCTGTTTCGCCTGTCGTGGAAGTCGAGAGTGAACCTCGATTCATCGGAAAACATGACGTTGCTCCACCGACGATTGTCCCAGAATTGTAGTGCTCCACACCAATTACGCCTTGCTGCGATGTGACGTTCAGTCAAATGTTGAATTATTCGAGGTCGTCGAGCGTACAAATTCCAGCTGTGTAAGCGATGTTGGATAGTCTGACCACTGACTCGCATATCTGTCGCTCCGTGCAGCTGCTGTCCAATTTCTGAGGCACTTTGATGGCGGTTACGTAATGCTGTGGTTCGGATGAAACGATCCTGGTTAGCAGTTCTACGACCTGACCGACGTCTGTCATCAACATTGCCTGTCTGAATGTAGCGTAACCACAGCCTGCTGATCACCGATTGAGTAACGTTGAGAATTTGAGCCACTGCAGTCTGTCTGTTGTCAGCTTTCAACATGCCAACGGCACGTAAACGTTCGTCACGTATCAATCTTCGCATACCTCAAAAGTTACGTTTCGACCAGAAACTATTGATGAACGAGTTCATACCAAGAAAAGAACGATGAGACCTAGGAAAAAACCCGCCCAGAACAAAGGAAAATTTCAAAACGTATCAGTAGTATGTCATGTACCTTTGGGGCCTCATTGGCAGGACCCCGGTGCAGGACCCCGGTGCAGGACCCCGGAAGTGACGTCATGTCACGTGACCTAGTGCCGCCATGTTGTGTTGTTATGGTAACCCGCGTGAGCGGCCATGTTGTGACGTCATCTCCATAGTGATACGTGGTGTTAGTGCGCATGCGCAGCGCGTGTTGTTAGGGTGATACGTGTTTCCGTCGTCCATTTTGTATACTAGAGGCCGCCATCTTGGTTTCTATGGTAGCACGTGATTGTTATGTTACCTAAGGCCAACAACAGGACAGGGGTATGTTTTGGGGGTATGTTCGATTAAATCGGAGTAAATCAAATTACCACAAACAACCCGACAATCCCTCCAAATCACCAAAATCTATCCCAATTCACCGAAATTGACTTCATTTCCCCAATTTATCGGCTTAGCACGTAGTGCTATAGTACTAAGGGGTACAAAGGGGTGCGTTCGATTAAACAGGAGTAATGTTCTGGCTTAGAATTATCCCAGAATCCCTTTTTGGATCCCTATCCCATGACGTTTTTCCCATTAAAAGACACGTTTTTTTGGTCATTACCCAGAATTCTCTGCTTCTATCTATAGATGCAATAGTTTACGTCTATCTGGCCGTGTTCCTTTGTTCTAGAGTATACTCCAGTAGCGTAGAAGAGCCTATTATTTGGAACAGTTTACCTTATTCTTGCTATATTTATCAATTTCTAGTCTATTCTTGTTAGTTCTGACCCTATTCCATGTACTCTTGTTGTTTCATTTATCTAACTAACCAATCAGATTGCTTGATTTCCCATAATGCAGTTATCTCCCTTGTGTATAACAAAAGCCTATATCCAATGGCACCCCAATTTTAGCACCCCTTTTTGAAAAACATATGACCTTCGGCACCCATTTTTTGTCATATGTGCTTATGTGAAAAAGCACAATGTGACACAATATGCCCTATCACATAGGCACATGCTTTATGTGCCAATATGTGCTTATGTGAAAAGGCACAATGTGACACAATGTGCCCTAGCACATAGGCACATACGGGTATTTGAGGATACCTATGTCCTGGTATTGTTTTATTCGAGGATACCTACTGGAGAATCCCTTTTTTGTCATATGTGCTTATGTGAAAAGGCACAATGTGACACAATGTGCCCTAGCACAAAGGCACATGCTTTATGTGCTTATGTGAAAAGGCACAATGTGACACAATATGCCCTATCACATAGGCACATACGGGTATTTGAAGATACCTATAGCCTGGTATTGTATTATTTGATGATACCTATCTAGGATACCTTCTGGAGAATCCCTTTTTGTCATATGTGCTTATGTGAAAAAGCACAATGTGACACAATGTGACCTAGCACATAAGCACATGCTTTATGTGCCGATATGTGCTTATGTGAAAAGGCACAATGTGACACAATGTGCCCTATCACATAGGCACATACGACCAAAATGGGATTCCATAGCCACAGGCGTTTTCGAAAAAGGGATTCCACAAATGGGATTCCAAAAAAGGGATTCCACAAATGGGATTCTAAAAAAGGGATTCCACAAATGGGATTCCGTTTCCATCTTGTCGCCAACGCTCCAAGGCCACTACTGGTCTATGGTCTATCTGTCCTATCATTAGCTTCAACAACAGTCTTGTTCCATTGCGGCCTTGTACCAGTACTATTGGCTAAACTATCATCAATTACTTCCTAGCTATACCTTCGCTGAAGCTTTCAAAATGTTCCATCTGATTTCCCCTGTATACATATAAGGCATTCCGTAAGTGGCCCAGTCCATAAAATTTGGATTCCGTGTTTTTACATCGACACTCGAGGGTATTCCCATTCCCTGTTAGAAGAATTCAGTTCAATGGGTTGTAATTCATTCAGTTAAAATTCATTAAGTTTAAAATTCATTCAGTTCAAAGGGTGTTAATACATTCATAAGGGTTATAGTTCATTCAAACAGTTCAAGAGGGTTAACACTGTGTTACATATGGGGTTATAGTTCAGAACTTTGTTCAATTTGTTATGGTCAATTCAGTTCGATACCGTCATTGGGCCAGTTCTCTTCTATCTGTTCAGTTCGATTTTTGTCACTTTGTTTTGATCACTTCGATCTTAGTTGTGTTGGATCTTTGTTCACTATTTTATGGTCAGTTCACTTTATTCGATCAGAGCTGTTAAGTCTGTCAAACTAGTTCGATCAATCCGACTAGTTTGACATTCTTTCACTTTGTTATGTTTACATCTTGGTTCTGTTGGATCTGTACCTTCGTTGTTTTGTACTGACTGATTGTCTCTGTTCAGAGTCTTGTAGTCATTGTTGAATTTGGGTGTTATCAAACCCTTTCCATACCCTCGAGTGTCGATGTAAAAACACGGAATCCAAATTTTACGGACTGGGTCACTTACGGAATGCCTTATATGTATACAGGGGAAATCAGATGGAACATTTTGAAAGCTTCAGCGAAGGAATAGCTAGGAAGTAATTGATGGTAGTTTAGCCAATAGTACTGGTATTGTCATAAAAACTTTAAAAGCCTCAAGAGCTCATTTGAAGGCCTACTCTTAAAAGAGCATCTAGTGCCCTAAACAAGGCATACATAAAATAAGATAGTGGAATCCTGAAGAATGGCTTTTGAGTAAAGACCTGCAATATAGCAAGAAGCGTGCAAAACATTCTACAGTCATAAGTTAAATGAATTTTCTTGTTCTTCGCGGTTAAGTATGAAGAGTGTTAAAAGCAGACCAATTAAATATTGCATTTCATTAATTCATAATTGTGGTCAGTGTTTCGAGAAAGCCACTAACCACGCAGCCCAAAACGTGTTGATCTTGAGTTATGATTGAGAATGGAAAAACAATTTTAAAAATGCAATGAAAGGTGAAGGGTTCTTTATTCAACAAGAATTAATCAAGTGTTGTAAGAGAGCTGCATAATAAATAAATTTTCTTGCAACTCAAAGGGGGATGGAATTTAATTTTGCTCAAAACAGCTGATAAGAATAAATGTGCGACAGCTATAGCAACTTCTGTTTAATTTGATTGTTTACATTATTCTCTTGTGTATATAAATATAAAACAAGAATTTCTTTAAGATGCTTTTCTGTTAAAAGAAATTAGGGGTTGTAAAAGACTTTGTGACCAGGTGGGCCACACCCAAAGGCTCCAGCGCCCAAAAAAAACCAATAACTGGGCTGGTACGAGTGACTGTCTACAGTATTCCAAACAGCACCAGGACAGATGATTTGTATTTGCGTTAACATCTCGACAAAAGGAAGGGGATAGAAAATACGTATAGGTCACATTATCACATACTGTGCTTGAGATATTTGCCTGACCATTTTTTTGTTGTTTAACAGCACCTTGGACTGAGAGGTTGAAGTTCATCTCGTATCGGACAGTTTAACAGGGGAAGTGAGCCAGGGTACCTGAATACATATGCCGATCAGCGATGCGCAACTATCAAAACTCACAACATACTAACTACACACAAGCAAGGTGCGCATTGGTCGATCTAAGTACAGTATGCCTTAGTACACAATGTCGTTGTGTCACCACAGGGGTAATCAGAAGAACTGAGTGCCTTACCCAAGGACACATCGCAGTTGCATTTGGTGAGGCATGTGTCGTGGACCTTTCGATTTTAAAGTCCAGCGCCATAACCAGTGAGTCACTAATCTCCTGCCTGAGGCATTAAACCGCATCTAGAGGCATACTGGAAATAAGAAGTTGGTTGGATCTGAAGATTGGCTTTTGTGTATAGTGTGGCAATGTAACAGAAGCGTGCGAAACGTTTTGCAGCCATGAGTTTCATTAAATGAAAGCTTTTGAACACACATTGAAGTATTAAGGAAGTTAAAAGCACAACCTGAATATTCTGTTTCCTTCATTCATAATTGTGTTAGGTCCTTCATAGAAGACACTCGCCATTCCACACAGGCACGTAGATGTTGGGTGGGGTGCAGGAGCGGTGTCTCACTTTCTCAGAACACTTTTTCTAAGAAACCAGAAAAGGCAGATATGTGCACAACATTCAAAAGGTTCGATCAAGGGAACTCATTAGGGGTCCAAAAATGTAATTTCCATCAATACGGCAAAATGCACTCAGTGATCCCTGGGTGATCTCAGTGACCTTGACCCATATTGTGAATCTCTATCGAGTGTCGACTCATTTGGTGATGGTCCCAGGTCTATGCATCATACCATGCTTGAGCTATGAGTGTTACCCGCTCTAAAAAAATTTTCCCACGCCCACTTTTTTCGAATAAAAATTCATGTATGAACTTTGGGAATGTATTAGGGGGTCAAAAAATGTAATATCCAGCAATTATGAAAAATGCACTCAATAACCTTTAGGAAATCTCAGTGGCCTTGACCCATATTTTGACTCCCCATTGAGTGTTGACTCATTTGCTGTTGGTCCATTCATCATACCATGCTTGAGGTATGGGCGTGACCCACTTTCAAAATGTTTGGCCACGCCAACTTTTATTAGGTAAAAATGCATGTATGGAATGCATTCGCGGGTATAAAGATGTGATTTCCATCAATTCTGAAAAATGAACTCAATGAGCCCTAGGTACCTCAGCGACCTTGACCGATAGTTTGAACCTCTATCGAATGTCGATTCATTTGGTATTAGTTCCAGGTCCATTTCTCATAGTGTGCTTGAGATATGAGCGGGACCCTCTATCAAACATTTTGGCATCGCCCACTGTTTTACGTAAAAATGCATGTATGGACTTTGGGAATGCATTAGGGGGTCAAACAATGTGATTTCCAGCAACACTGAAAAATGCACTCAATGACATTTAGGTGATCTCCGTGACTTTGACCCATATTTTGAACCTCCATCAAGTGGCGAGTCATTTGGTGTTGGTCACAGGTCCATAGGTCATACCAGGTCTGAGATATGGGCGTGGCCCACTTTCAAAACACCACATGGACACCTCTAATGGACCAGGAATCTAAAAAAAACATTAGGTGCCGACAACTTGTGACTCTCTGTCAGTTTGCCAACAATCAACGAGATACGACAATTCGTTTTCGAGTTATCTTGCAGACAAAAACGCGCTTAGAAGACAGAAGGCAGGAGAATAAGAAGATTAAAAAAAAGAAACTGTAAAAAAAAACAATAGTCTGTGTGTATAAATATAGATTTGGTCGGTTTTCAGGGTATGCTGAGTGCACAATCGATAGAATACCGCGTCTATAAGAATTCGTCCAGCAGTACTCTTTCACATTGGCGGGAATGGTGCGTGGTTAATGTCCAAGGTTAGGTGTAAATTGCAATCTATTTAACTGATCCTGTTCACTAAATAATAACAATATGTCTGTATCAGGTATCATAGATTGTGCCGAACGTTTTTGAAGCAGCGACTCCAAACCTTCTGCGTTTATTCTTGAAACTCTGCTGAACTGGATTATATTATAAGAAAGTCCAGAAACCAAACACTTGCCCCGTGGGAACCTCCGCGCATGCGCATACGCTCTCCTGACATTCAACATGATATAATGCGATATTGGAGTCTCTCTCTGTGACTGAAACGATGCGATAACTATTTTGAAGAATGAGTGAAAATTTAATGGAAGTAGGCCAAGAATTGGCGGAGATATAGCGTTTTGATGACGGGCGGTAATTGTTTGAATATGGTCCTTTTGTAGCCGTGGCGAGCGGGCTCTGTGTGGTTGTCTGAGGTTGAGCTTGTGTTCCCTCTCTGAGCTAGTTCCACTTGAAACATGTAATTCACAGTTACTGGTTGAGAGATGCTGGTGACTGAAAGATGCATCTCGTACACTGGTGCCAAATGGGCCCCGACAAGCCGGTAACAGTTAGATAATTGCCAGGAAAGAAAAGTTGACAGAAATCGTGCATGTGTTAATGGCGAAAAAGTGGTAATTTGGCTAATTTAACATTAAAATTGAACAGATACCACCACTGTCGGTCATACGCCCATTGTGTCCAGGCCGCTGACGGCAGCTACATGACATTTTCAGAATTTGTTCTATTATCCATGCCCAACACTATAGTATCCTTGCCAAGTGCCGAGGCCCGGAGGGAACATCATGGAAACCGAGGGGACGATTCGTCCCTCCTTTTTTCTCAATGCAATGACCTTTCCATTCATTATTTACCTGTCACCGGTCGGTTTTGGCATTATTTCTGTCTATTTGATGAACTCTTCAACTTTAACTATTCGCACCTTTATATAGGACCGAAAGTTTGGAGTTAAACTGTTTATTTTAGTCCGTCCAAAAAGAAACTGACAACTCGACCCACTGGCGAAAAAACCGTCGTTTGGCTAAATTGAACAGACACCGGGGTTGGATGTACGCCAATTGTATCCAGACCGCCCAAGGCAGCTACTTGAAATCCTCAGAATGTGTTCTACTATCCCTGCTCGACAGTTTAGTATTTTTGGCGAGTGCTGCGACTGGGTGGAAACACCGTGGATCACGTGGAAACCGAGGGGACGATTCGTCCCCACTTTATTTTCAATACAATGACTTTTCCATTCATTATTTACCTGTCAACGGTCGAGTTTTGGCGTTATTTCTGTCTATTGGATGAACTGTTTAACTTTAACTATTTGCGCCTTTCTATAGAACTGAAAGCTCACTGCATGCTTACGAATATTCAGGGAATGATTTTACGAAAATAGCAATTATTCCGACAGTACCCACATGGGAACTCTCAAATCTGCAAAGGGTTAAACTTTTAATAATGACATGTAAAACAAAAGTTGTCATTCTTTGCCTGCTGCATGGATCCATAGACAACATTCAGCACGCAATCAATTAGGAATGGAGTAAATTGTCACTTGAACCTACAAAATTCTGAAAAAATGAAAGTTTTTTTTCGGCGGCACCTATCTTTATGCAACCGAAACAGGGATTGGGTTAAACTTTACAGCAACCTTATAACAGAAAATATTATTGGAATTGAACTTTGAATCTGAATATCGAAAAGCATTTTCAGATATTCTATTCCAAACTACCACTGAACGCTTACCAATATTCAATGATTTTACGAAAATAACAATTATTCCGACAGTACCCATAAGGGAAGGCTCAAATCTGCCATGGATTAAACTTTTAATAATAACATATAAAACAAAAGATGTCACATTTTGCTTGCTGCATGCATCCATAGAAAACATTCAGCGCTCATTCAATCAGAAATGGAGAAAATTGTCACTTGAACTTACTAAATTCTGAAAAGTGGAGTTATTTTCAACGGCACCTATCTTTTGTGCAACCGAAACAGGGATTGGGTTAAACTTGACTGCAATCTTATAACAGAAAATATTCTTGGAATTAAACTGTACATCTGAATGTCAAAAGAATTTTCAGATATTCTATTCCAAACTACCACTGAACGCTTACCAATATTCAGTGTTATTACGAAAATAACAATTATTCCGACAGTACCCATATGGGAAGTCTCAAAATCTGCAAAGAGTTAAACTTTTAATACTAACATATAAAACAAAAGTTGTCTTACTATGGCAGCTACATGCAGCCATAGAAAACATTCAGCGCTCAATCAATTAGGAATGGAGTAAATTGTCACATAATTGTACCAAATTCTGAAAAACGGGTTTTTTTTGGACTGCACCTATCTTTTTGCAAACATAATGGGCATAGGGTTAAACTTGACAACCAAACGTAACAGCAAATATGCTCGGTAGATAATTAAATGGAAGAAAAATGAACTCAAAATGAGCCAATTTTATGAAGAATTTTAGGCAACTTGAATTCAAGGCCCGAAAACTGGGTGAAGGTTAAAACTTTGAATCAAGCATATAACGGCAAAATTATTCTTCGACGAATGCACAAACCTCTCATGGGAAACGTTTTGAGAAAATGTGGCTTCATGGCTGAGAACTCGCATGCGAAAATTAGCCAGTTTTGCCAAAAATGATCTTTGGTCGGACATTTGTGGCGAAAAGGAGTCAACGTGGGTAATACAGCTTATGTAGTCAGGTAGTCATGCTACAAATATTATGAAAGCTTCAGCCAAATCGTCCAGGATTTTTTGAGAATTGTGGCAAAACGTAACATTCTGACAACATTTGGCAATCTTTTGGCAGAAAACGAAAAACTTAGACCCAGGACCCAGGTGAGAAACTACAGTAAATTCAAGTTTGTAAGAATAGGGTTAAAGTATCTATCGGGAAACATTACATAGAAAGAGAATTTATGGAGGCTTATTTTCGGGAGTAAAATATTTTTAAACAAATCAGAAATGGATTTTCGTAAACAGTATTTATAGATATTCATGCACGAAACGAACAATTTTCTAAGAAACCAAAAAGGACATATATGTGCACAGCATTCAAAAGGTTCAATCTAGATAATGCATTAGGGATCGAAAAATTTTATTTCGAGCGATACTGAAAATGCACTCAGTGATCCCTGGGTGACTTCAGTGACCGTTACCCATATTGTGAACCTCTGTCGAGTGTTGACTCATTTGATGTTGGTCCCAAGTCTATGTATCATACCATGCTTGAGATATGAGTGTGCCCCACTCTCAACAATTTTGCTCACACCTGCTTTTTTCATGTAAAAATGCATGCATAAACTTTGGGAATGCATTAGGGGATTAGAAAATGTGATTTCCAGCAATTCTAAAAAATACACTCAATGATACCTAGGAGACCTCGGTGGCCAAATTTTGACCCCTGATTGAGTGTTGACTCATTTGCTGTTGGTCCCAGGTCCATTCATCATACCATGTTTGAGATATGAGCGTGACCCACTTTCAAAATTAATGGCCACGCCCACTTTTTGCGTAAAACTCCATGGATGGAATTTGGGAATGAATTACGGGGTTCAAAAATGTGATTTCCATCAATTCTGAAAATGCACTCAATGACCCCTAGGTGACGCCTGTGACCATGACCCATATTTTGTACCTTCATCGAGGGTGTTGACTCATTTGGTGTTAGTCCCAGGTCCATTTGTCATATCATTCTTGAGATATGAACATGACCCACTTTCAAAAATTTTGGCCATGCACACTGTTTTACACAAAAATGCATGCATGGACTTCGGGAATGCTTTAGAGTGTCAAAAATGTTATTTTCATCAATTCTGAAAAATCCACTCAATGACCCCCAGATGACCTTTGTGACCTTGACCCATATTTGAACCTCCATCGAGTGTAGACTCATTTAGTGTTGGTTCCAAGTCCATGCATCATACCATGTTTGAGATATGAGCATGACACTCTTTCAAAACCTTTGGCCACGCCCACTTTTTTCATGAAAAAATGCATATATGAATTTTGGGAAAGCATTTGAAGGTCAAAAAATGTGATTTCCAGCAACTCTGAAAAATGCACTCAATGACTCCCAGGTGACCTCCATGACCTTGACCGATATTTTGAACCTACATCAAGTGTCGACTCATTGAGTGTTTGTTCCAGGTCCATGCATCATACCATGCTTCAGATATGAGTGTGACCCACTTTCAAAATTTTTGGCCACGCCCACTTTTTCATGAAAAAAATGCATATATGAATTTTGGGAAAGCATTTGCAGGTCAAAAAATGTGATTTCCAACAATTCTGGAAAATGCACTCATTGACCCCTGGGTGACCTCGGTGATCTTGACCATATTTGGAACCTCCATCGAGTGTTGACTCATTTGGAGTTAGTCCCAGTGAGTTAGAGCAATTCGTTTTCGAGTTATTGTGCGGACAAGGAAGCACACAGAAGACAGAAGACCAGAGATGAAGAAGAAGAAGAAGAAGAAGAAGAAGAAGAAAAGAAGAAGAAGAAGAAGAAGAAGAAGAAGAAGAAGAAGAAGAAGAAGAAGAAGAAGAAGAAGAAGAAGAAAAGAAGAAGAAGAAGAAGAAGAAGAGGAAGAAAAAGAATCTGTACAAAAACAATAGTCTGTGTGTTTCACACACACTAAATATGTTTCGGATCATGTTGACTCGGCAATTTCACAGTTGCAGGATTCTTTGTTACAGAAATTGGATTCTTTAGTCACGAAACGCTTTTCCAGTTTTGAGCAGCAAGTTCGCATTGTTCAGAAGGAGCTTTCGGATGTGCAAATTGATAAAATTGAGCATTTGATGTCGGATTCGTATAAATTTCGAAAGGGAGGCAATGAGCATCAATATAAGGACAGTGTATGAGTTTTGGAAAAGTTGAAAGAAGCAGAAACACACTTCAGTGATATTAACCACGTTCCTTAGGCTTGTGAGAAGGCTCGTGAAAAAGTTATCGAAGGTATTCAGCTTATCGAGCATAGGCAAAAGCTAATTAAAATTGCTGATTCTTCTGAAGGTGGATGGGCTACAGTTCAGGAATACGAGACGAACGTCTTGGCTGACGACTTGGACGATGAACGCCACATGTTCTGGGCTTATCAAAGGGCAACGAAGAAGTTGGCTCAAAATTTAAAGCGCCGTAAGGCTAAACGCAGATGGTCGTCTTATCCTGTTAGCAGTAGCATTTCACTAAATCATCAACCTGAGCCGAATAGGCCAGGAGCATGTTTCGCTTGCGGCAAATTTGGGCATTGGAGGGCTGAATGTCCGAATCTGAAAGGAGTGATTATGGCGTTTAGCGGTCAGAGTGCTCCTAAGATAAGTATTAGTTTTTGTGGTTTCGCTGTTTCTGATACGCACTACCTCAGCTCGGGGCCCGATGGGCAAGACGTGGGGGCTTGTTTCGAACTGTTCATAAGCAGAGCATTGCGATTTATCGGACAGTTTGGTTCGAGATTTAACTGCTATGGACTCGGATCTTAGTACGGTGGTTTCCCCTGCGGTGGGTTGAGATTGGGGCTAATCATGCTGTTCTGAGCATTATTTCGGATGGTTATTTGGTGCCATTTAAAGACATCCCGCAGAATCGCGTTTTGAAAAATAATAAGTCTGCATTGGACAACTCATCCTTCGTTCGAGCCGAAATTGATCGGTTACTGTCTCTTGATTGCATCTCTGAAATGGTTAACATTCCATATGTTGTTAATCCATTGACTGTGGCAGTCAATCGCGATAAATAAATAAAATAGTAGCTCAGCAGATTTTTCAGAAAGGGGACTAACTTTTCATCTTTGATCTTAAGGCTGCAAATCACCATAACCGAGATAAATCACCAACACAGAACCTTTTTAGGTTTCGCTTGGAAACGAGACGGGGTTAAACGTTATTATGTGTTCAATGTTTTACCGTTTGATTATCAACGGCCGGTTATGTTCTTTCAAAAACGCTACGTGAAATGGTCAAAATTTGGCGGTCACATGGGCACCGAATCATTATTATCTCGATGATGGTGTTGGTGGTGCAGACACCGCCCATCGATCATCCCTGCTTAGTGATCAGGTTAGGAGCGATCTTCTGGACTTAGGCTTTTTGATTTCGGAAGATAAATGCGTTTGGAACCCTTCAACCTCCGCTATATGGTTGGGACTGGTTTGGGATTTGGCTTTGGGGCACGTTCAGGTTACTGAAAAAAGGGTTTCGTCCTTGCTATCCAATTTGAACGGTTTATTACCCAAAGTCAGCATGAAGAGACTTTGGAGTGACAGCTCGGCATTTGGCCAGTGTTGTTGGGAAGATTATTTCCATGCAATTAGTGGTTGGTAGGATTGTCAAGATACACACTAGATTTTTGTTTCAGTGCATAGCAACAGCTCAGTTTTGGGACTCTCGAGTGGTGGTAAGTGATGGTGCAATGAATGAGCTTGTTTTCTGGAAAAACAATATCGGAAAATTGAACGGTAAGTTTCTGTTCGAAACTCCTTCCATGGATGTTCAAATTTACAGTGACGCTTCTGCTGGGGGGGGGGGGGGGGGGGGAGGTGGATGTTATCTGGTCGATTTGTCGCACAAGTCAAGCCAGAGACTGGCGTCTTCCTCAGACGTTTTAGCAGTATGTGAACCTGAAGGGTTTCTGTGTTATGATACAGGCAGTGTCGCACAGAGCGATGAATGTCTTCTGAAGACGGCACTGAGGTTCCGGCCTTGGTGGAAGGTACCGATGGCACAACATTTTGTGTCGTAAATACGTCCATTTGTGATGAGATTGTTGGTGGGTGGAGTGTTGTTGAGGCTCAAACTAGCTCCACATGGCGTGAGGCTGAGTCATTAAGAGGTGGTCTCCGAACATAGGCGGCTCGTTTAGAAGGTAAAAATGTCGAGTGGTTCACAGATAACAAAAATGTTTGTAGTGTGGTGGACTCTGGTAGCACTAAACTTGATTTACAAGAAATAGCCTGTGATATATTTTCTGTTTGTTCACAGTTTGACATAACATTGCACACGACATGGATACCACGGTTCAAAAATGCGAGGGCTGATTCACTTAGCCTTAGTCGATGTTCAGATTTGACTGGGAGATTCGGCAGTCAAATCTGAACATCGACTAAGGCTAAGTGAATCAGCCCTCGCATTTTTTAACCGTGGTATCCATGTCGTGTGTCTTCGATATGATTAGCTCAAAATGGAGTGGTCATACCGTGATAGGTTTGCTAATCATTTCAGTACTAAATGTGTGCGCTTTAATTCGCGTTGGTGGTGTCCTGGCACTGAGGCGTCGATGCCTTTCGTCGGCATTGGGGAAATGATCTCAATTGGTGGGTTCCGCCGCCTAATGTTGCCGTTGCGGTCATCAACAAAATCCTCAAGGAAAAGTCAGGTGACACGCTTATTGTGCCCGCATGGAAGTCCGCACCATTTTGGCCTCTATTGTGTTACAGATGTGTGCTTTTCGGATCCTTTTTGACTGAATTTTACTGTTTTCGTTCCGTTATTACCAGGTATGAAATTAAAAGAGAACGTCAAGAGGCATCTGGACGAAGCTGGTATTTCCAATGACAGGTTTGATCGCTTATCGGACAATTTGTGTCAGAATGTTTTGCTATCCCGTGCCGACAGCATCGTAAGAAAGTACTTTCATTATTATTCAAAATGGATGCATTTTATTGGTGAAATGGGTGGTGTACCAGCACCCGCTCAACCGATTCATATTGCGCGTTATTTGACAGATTTATTGGACAAAGGTTCTTCTTACAGTGTTGTGTCAGCCACAGTTTACGCCATTAAATGGTTTCCTGAAATTAAAGGCATGGCTGATCCCACTACAAATGGTTATATCAGCAATTTGGTCGAAGCTTCTAAAAGAATCGCCAAGGCGCCTGACAACAGAAAGGAGCTCGTCAATGCTCAAATGTTAATTTTTCGGTGCTCTTTTTTCGAATAAGTTACATGACCTTGCAATCCTCTGCGTCTTAACTAAGTGTTCCCTAGCATTTGCGTTTTTTTTACGATTTGACGAATTAGTCGCCCTCCAAACAAATGATATTCAATTTTTCGATAGCTATTTGTCACTTCGTATCCGTAGTATACTACTCAAAGTGTGCTAAGCACCAAGAATATCCAACTACCTGTTTTACGTTATTGTTGAAATATTGTAATAAAGGTTGTATATATTTTTTATTTAATTATATCTTTAATGATTTAAGTACAGAAATTAAGATTTTATTTGTGTTTGACATTATTTTTTAGATTTTGAATACGATAACCACGGAAAATGGATATTATTGGTAAAAGAGGAAACTTTTCAATTTGCCAAAAAGTTGACCGAGCAAACTGGTATAGGTTCAATATCGAGTATGAGACCCATTACTGTTAATTATAGCTTGCCAACGCCTTCTCATGCTCCAAATCAGGTTCCTGGTGGTCCTTTGTGGGATGTTGTTCCCTTCTTGGACCAGCATGGCACCAAGCTCCTGGGCACTCTTGGCTGGACTGGACGGGCTGCAATTGCAAGCTGCAACTCATTCCAGTTATGTTCGATTGGATTGAGGTCAGGGGATCTTGCTGGCCAGTCCATACGCTCAATCCCCTCCCTCTGTCGGTATTCCCCGACTCCATGGGCAACATGAGGGCGTACATTATCGTTCATCAGAATGAATCTATCACCCACTGCACCTGCATACAATCTGACGTGGACATCCAGAATCTCATCAATATACCGCTGTGCAGTCAATGTACCACGTTCATGAACACAGAGCCCTGTACGTCCATCCCTGCTGATGCCGCCCCAGACCATGATTGACCTTCCACCATAGCGGTCATGCTCAGCAATGTTGGCTGCATGGAATCGCTCTCCTTCTCCATACCCTAGAACGCCTATCTGTATGGTCTAGGCAGTACCTTGACTCATCTGTAAAAAGGACAGGTCGTCAATCTTCTCTGGTGCATCCAGCGTGGTCCATGGCCCATTCATATCATATCTGGCGGTGGTTCTGGGACAGCGGAATTCGAATACATAGTCTTCTCGATCGGAGACTACATTCGTGCAACCTTGCCCGGATAGTCTGCGTCGAAACATTTCCCCCGGATGCATTCTGAAGGTCACTGGGTTGCTGGGTTGCTGTGGCAAAGTGGTTCCTACGAGCCTGAATGATCAAAAACCGGTCTTCAGCTGCAGATGTTGCCCTGTCTCTGCCACCACCATGCCGTCTTACTGGTGTGCCATACTGCTGAAATCTTGCCCAGGCTCTGGTGATCACCGTATGGTGCACACCAAGGGTTTCACCAACCTGACGATGGGTAGCCCCTTGCTCCACCATCCCTACAGCCCGCCACATTTCTGCTTCAGACAAATGGCTTCTTACATTTGCCATATTACAGGGGTTTGTGTTGAAATGAAGATTGAATACCCTACACATGCCATAAACATGTCGACAGTACACGAAAACATCATGAAAATCAAGGGGTGCGTGCTTTCCTTGACTGTCACGAAAGGTTTACCTGTTAAGAGAGCTAATGAAAACACTGGGGACCATTTCAATACATTCCTCAATAATATCCACCAAAAATATCGCAAATATGTCACAAGGAAATTTCACAATGATGTGTCAAATATTTGGTGCTTAGCAAACTTTGAGTAGTATATTAAATCTTGAACAATTGTGCACGTGAAATGTTTATCAATGTTACATCCCAAGCCCCTAAATATTTGATCACCCTATATCAAATTTATGTAACATTGGCAATAGCGGGAGGGTTTGTCTGTGACTGCCAGCTGGTCATAAAAGCGCGTACACTCTGTTTCATTTCCACATCGAATAAAAGCACTTTCGGGTGGGGGAAATAGGCCTGTACTTAATTTGAGACACTATAACATGGAGCTCAAGGAATTGGTGCCCAATGTATAACTCAATATTTGAGCCTCATTTTACAGTGAAGGAGTGTGCAGTCGAAGCGAAAAACACAAATGTCGCATTTTGTCATTCTTCCAAAATTTTCAAACAATTAGACAATTAACTGTTTATTCAGATGAGTGTATCTGAATGATGTGGTAGGGGTTATACATTGCAATTATATCTGCTTGGTTGGACAAAACGAGGCCTTTTTAAAAATATAAACATTGTGCACTCTTGGTATAAGGGAGATAACTCGAAGAATTGCATCAGGTTGTGAAATTAGACACATCTTTTGCTTGGCGAAAACACGATTTTCAACAGAATAACTATAACGCGACCTTATGGAATCTATATCTAGACTCTAAATATGCTTGGGGGAACTGGAATATCCAAATGAATCGAAGAGTCATGCAAACATCTGCTCTGACAAGCATTTTCCTTGACACACTCGCCTCACATGGGAAAAGGGGAACGCAGGCGTCCAGAGTCTCCTGAGATATTGACCCTGAAAGTAAGATGCCGAGAGACGTGTACGATTATAGCTTTGAAACTATCTTTGGAGCATTATTTTTCATCTCATGTGGGTAAATGGATACGCCTTGGAATTAGTCAAGAGAGAGTACAAGTACTCTGTCTGCACTTATAATGTACAGAGTGATTTCAGAGTAAGCAACACAGTGATTGTTGTACTGTAACTTGAGCAATTCGCCAAAGTAGTGAAAGAGATAGTGACGTCAGAAGCAGACGCATGTAATAGTAGCAGCAGTGATCGAGGTCAGTAGGAGTGTCCTAGTGATAGATGCTAGTAACAGTTACGTCGGTGGCAGCAGTTGTCAAGGTGATAGCTTAAAGCTGCGATTTTCTTGATTAAAAGTGCAAATATTTTCGATAATCTTTCTGACTGCGTTAAACACAAAACGTAAAGATAAGTATATGACGGACCCCGAAAACCGATTTATCATTTAAACAGACCAGCAATAATTCAAGCGCTGCTAATTAAGCATGACATTTAATGTCTTTTATGGAGCATTTGTTGAACCTCACATGGGCTATCTGATAACTGATTAAAGGAGTAAGAGAGACAGTGTTCTCCTGCAAGTCGTTATCTGTGTAATTATGGCCAGTTAATAGGCAATTGTTGTAAAAACAGTACATCGCATATGTTCTTGACACACACCCATATTACGCATCTAGCTTGTCATCAAATGTCAGGACATACCAAAATTCGAGTCTTTCAAAGGAACTTTAAAGCGAATATTAAATTAAGATGGATCTAAGCGGCCAAGTTCAAGAGAAGCAATTAAATTGAGAATTAATGTTCTGGCTATCGAAATAAAAATCGGGGAATTTCTCGAGAATTTCATTCCAGTCTGAAGGTGTGTAAGACTGTGGGTTGTTGCGAGTAGATGGGGATTCTCATTCTATAGGTTAGAGGAGTGCCGCATCGGTGCGAAAGTATAGGCACGTTGCAGTGTAGGGGGCCACAGAGATCGTATTAAGAAAAGGAGCAGTCGCGGGCCAAGTCGGTGGCCATATATGAGAATAGGATCAGAAACACAAAGTACGAGCTCAGGGAGCAATTTGCATTTAGATAAACGGCATTACCTGTTTTAGAAGGCAAGCCATACGTAGGCAGATAAGGCTTTGCCTGTATGAACATTATTCTGAGATAAATGGAGGGGCGCGTTTAACCCCATTGGTGGCGACTGCTTGAGAGAAAAACGTCAAGCAAAGTGACAATAAGCTAGTGGCCGTGCGACGGCAGTGGTAGAGTTACATTCCGTCACTTGTTGGAGGGAATGCGATATAGTGAGGTGACAATACGTTAGTGGCCTGTATGAACATTATTCTGAGATAAATGGAGGGGCGCGTTTAACCCCATTGGTGGCGACTGCTTGGGTGAAAAACGTCAAGCAAAGTGACAATAAGCTAGTGGCCGTGCGATGGCAGTGGTAGAGTGACATCCCGACACTTGTTGGAGGAAAGGCGTAACGATAAAGTGACAATAAGTTAGTGGCCGTGCGACCACTGTGAAAGGGTGAAGTGAAGAGGCCACCAAAGAACAAACACCAGCGAGAAGGAGGAAAAACCAGCGACAACAGAGAATGCGGGCCCGCACCAACTGTGTGGGTAGGGGGTAATTGACGTTTTGTGTTCTGATTCATTGGATTTAATATAAGTCACAAATTACCATATTCATTTATATATATATATGTATTAAAATTGTTGTGTTTGGTGAACTTCTGTTGATTCATGTTTTTGACGAAAAGTCACTGACCCCTTCAGGATAAGAACCATCCCAACAAAACGTTATGGTGAGACATACGTTCACACACGGATTCAGGCGACACTCCTTGAGTTTTGGCTGAATTCACGGCGTGAATCTATTTCCTCCATCAACGACAAAGTCCCGATTTCCGACACTAGTCTTGGGCGAAGACAGTTATAGGGTTAGCTGCTCACAGGACTGATAGTAGAATAATTCTGAGTGTAGGACCAGTACTGGTAGAGCCAATAGTGCAATAATACAGTTCAGAAGTGGTAAAGGTAGAAGTGGCCATTGTAAAGGTGAATACCAGCAGTAGTATCAACAACAGTTTGGGGGGGGGGGGGGTTAATAGCAGTAGTAATGGTAGAAGTATTAGTAGTGGAAGAAAACTGTAGTACTAGGTGAAGACAGCAGTAGTGGACTGTGGCAGCTGATTGCAGGAGCCATGGGTAATTGGAGCCGCCTTCCATCGTCACAAAAAAAAAGAAAGTTGATGCCTGATGGTGTGAAAAGTCGCATTCTCTGCATGAGATGTTGGCTGCTGTCTGATATGATATGATATATGATATCGACTATCATTACCACTTGAAACTGATGGAAATCATTTCCAAGTAAACTACTTGATCAAACAAATTGAAGATACAATAATCCAACACATATATCGCAAGTTCGCAACGGCGTGTGATTATTCTGCATTTCCATTTTCTCCTGGAAATAATGCAAAGATAGAGATTAACAGCTGAGTTTATACTGAGAACGATTCCACAGATTAGTATATTTTCTGTTTCCCCGTTCTGCGCCATGTTTCTATGCCTCTGCTCAGGGAGTATCCAAGTTTAATGACAGGCCACATTTACAGTGAAAAGTGAAAACTTACTTAATTATTAAGAACGTTTCGTTTTCTTTGCATAATCTCCGACATGAGGTGGTCCTGGCTGTCGAAAGTGTCGTTAAATCCCAATGAATAAATAAATTCTTTGCACAATCACTCACCGTGTGTGCCAGAAAACCAAGTTTGGGGTTTGAACAGAGTTGCTTCCCTTCCACTGAAGTCATTTTTTAAACTTCTCTCAAGTTTGAACTAGTTTTGCTTCCAGTATTAGGTTGGGGGCTGTGGACGGTAATTAGGTCTTTTGTGGTTATATACAATTCACAGTACGAAGTACCAGGGCATGTTCTATGTTCGTAATTTAGCGCGCGTGCGCGCGTTATATCTGGGGCGATTTTGACATAGTTCACGGTGTAATCTGTGAGGAAGAATGGAGTTTATGAAAAACGGACCTCTGCAAAAATCTGAAACGAATATTTGTAATCCTCCTTTATTTGGTTTTGCTTTATTTTCATTTTCGTGCATTTCTTAAGCTATACAAGCAACGCGAACAGTAATACATATTTATACTTTCATGTCCTCTGCTAAAGTGTTTAGCAACATTTAAACGAAAACAATCGGACTGAAAAGTTCGACTCACTTTTTTTGCAGGTGACACTGAATATCTGGTCGCACTAAAATAGGACCTTTGGTAGAAAACAATGAGACAGGTCGTACTACAATAATGCCGCTGGCAGAAAATGAGACGGCAAGTGGCCGCAGGCAGAATACAAGGGTTGGAGTCCCTCAAATGAACACTATCTGGTTATATGAGGTATACGAAATATATATCCGAAGTTTGGTAACGATATTTTTAATTTTAACCCAAGTACATTTTTAAAACCATTTTTTGTTTTGATACATCCACCCTCGATTATATTAGATAAAGATGTCTGCATGGATATTTTCCCCAAAGTCGCGAAAGGTCTGTAGTCTACATTTAAATATTCTGTTTTGTTTATCTTGTGTGGAGGGGTGGGGTACTTTTTCTCAAGTTCTTTCGAATGAAGATACTAACCCCAAAAGTGTAGCCACCACCACCCTTGTCCAATAAGCTGGAAATTCTTTAAAAAGAATTTTTGAGAACCTCCACTGACAATACTTGGAGATAGGCTGGGGAAGTTCCTATCAAAATCACCTGGATTTTGTCCCCAAGTCGAGTTTCGTACCGGGACGATCCATTCAAAAAGCTGATTTTTTGGGGTGTGTGGCGGGGAGGGTGCCTTTTCAAGCGTTTTCGAAGGAAGATTTTAATCCCCATAGGTTGGAACCCTGCCCATTATACTTTAACTTATTTTAAACTAATTCCTTGTGAATCACCAGTTACAATGCTTTGAGATGTGGTATTCACCGACCTCCTTTCAGTGAAAGAGATTCAACTTTATTCACAGAATGTTTATTTTTTTTTGTTCTAATACGGAGAGGTTGCATGATTTATGCACAAAATAAGTGTGTTTCATGGGCATTTTCTCGTGCGCTTGTGCTTGCTCAAAACGTTTTCCTGTCTTACATTTAGATCAAATAGTTTATTTCCATTTTTCGTAAATTTTCGTAAATTTTCCAGATTCCCAGATTCTCTCAACATTACAACCCCATTTACTGTGAACCAGGAGCTAATTAAAGCGACCCCCATATCTTGGAAATCAGTTATTGAACAAAGTAAAAAATCGTAACAATATGACGACAAAACAAACAAAGCACCTAGAAAGTCAGGCAAACGTTTTATTTGAAGTTTATACAATTAACCGCAATGTTACTTTCTCAAACGCGGGAAAAACGGAACCAACGTTTGCATATCAAATTGCAATCAGATGATTAACAGTTGATGTATAACCGTTTAGTCTCAGTTACAGATGACACGTGTCTGAAGAGTTTGCAGTGTAAAGTGTTACATAATATTTTATTTACGAATTCAAAGCATTTTAAATGCCGACTCTCTGAGACAGAATTTTGTACTTTCTGCAGCAACGCAACACACTCATACATCTGTTTTCCGAGTGCTCGCAAACATGGATTATGTTAAAATTTCAGGAGCAGTTGAGAGACAAATGCACAACGTTTTTATACGACTCACTCGGAATTATACTACTAGGGTAGCATGCCCTCCTAAATGTGACAGAGGAGATAATGGCTCTGTGAAAATATTCAAAAATATATATTTATTTCTGCAAGGTGAGAGTATGTCGATCTGTTTTTTAAAACCTTTTTGGAAAATCTAAAACCTTATGGGTCCCGTGAAATAATGTGCAGATATATGTGCTCACAAAAAGGTCGAGAGAGCTGCTAACAAACGATGGAACAACTGAAACCCTTTTAGACCTTTATTGAACCAGGGTCAAATCTAGTCAGTCCAATTGAAGTACAATGTACAATATTCGTCGAACAAAATAACTTTTAGTTTTTGAAATCCCTTTTGTATCGCCAATTCACGGTGACTATTAATGATGATTTTCCAATGATAGCCTGATAGGGTTAATCGTGGGTCAGGAATAGGGAATCCAGGATATATGTTTGTGTCTGTGCGCGCGGGGGTGTGATTGGGTGTGTGGGGGTATATGTGCGTGTGTGTGTGTGGCGGTGAGGGTAGAGCGTGTGTGTCTGTGCAGGTATATACATGCACACACATGCATCTATCCAAACGACAAGGCTTATGTTCGTATACATGTATGTCTATAACCTTAATTAAAATGCTATATAAGTAAGGGAAATTTGTTTACTTTGAAATTCCCATCTCTAATATTCCAGAAATTCAAATTACATATACACAAATTATACATCAAAATGAAGCGTGTGGTGTATAGAACACGAAAAATATGGTCCTGGAAGTCTGCTACCGTATTCGCACCAGAACTGGTAACATTTTTCGGAGAACAAATCGTGGTCGCATGTGCTTCAGATATCCAAGAACAAAGCTAGGCATTCAAAACACTTTAGGGTGCTGCAATAGGACTGCATTTGAGAAAAGGACAACACTGTTTGCATTTTTCACTGAAGATGGAACCAGTGGTGTCTACGGTCGACTCACCTTAAGGAGCTATGTAAGTAATGGAATTTTGTTTATTTTGTTTATTTTGAAAATTCTCACCTCTGATATTCCTTCAATTCAAATTAAATACACACAAAATGTACATCAAAATGAGGATTGAGATGCATAGAACACGAAACACATGTGCAATCAACTCATATAGTCGACCGTAGGCACCACTGGTTCCTGGAAGTCTGCTACCGTATTCGTACCAGAACCGATAATTGAATAATATTTCACGAGAACAACTTGTGGCCAAATGTGATTTACATATCCAAGAACAAAGCTAGGGTGTCGAAATTCTTCAAAACACAGCGACAGAGCTGCATGGGGTAAATTCCAAAACCTTTGCGTATTGTTTACATATGAATTTACTTTCGATTTCCGGTCAACGTCATCGGACGGAAAAAGCATTTATATACAATGCCGTCTAAAATTAAATAATGAGAAAGATCGCGTTAATATAGGATACTGTTATTAGATAGAGACTGCACAGTTGCCATATTCAATGCAAGGTATCATGACACCTGTTGAAATTTCTTAGAATTACGATTTTGTTTTTCGATGGAAATTCGTTGTATCGAGTGATTTGCGCATGTCTGTCGAGCATGGAAACCAGCTTCAATGAAAACAATGCAGACAGTGTTGTTCTTTTCTAAAATGCAGTCCTATCGCTGCATTCGATAGTATTTTGAATGCCGAGCTTTGTTATTGGATATCTGAAGCACATTTGGCCACAAGTTGTTCTCGTGAAATATTATTTTATTATCAGTTTTGGTACGAATACGATAGCAGACTTCCAGGAACTAGTGGTGCCTGTTGTCAACTCTATGAGTTGATTACATTTGTGTTTCGTGTTCTATACATCCCTGCCTTCATTTTGATGTTTAATTTGTGTATATTTAATCTGAATTTAAGGAATATCAGTGGTGAGAATTTCAAAATAAACAAAATTCCATTACTTATATAGCCCCTTGATCAAATAGCCTTGATCCAACAGATGTGCCAAAACACAATTGAAACATCAACATTCGAAATGTTTCAATTGTGTTTTGGCACTGTGTATTTTGGTTAAAATTTGGGGTAACATAGTCCTTAACGTTCAAAATCAATTTTGTAAATTTACTCACTGCAGTCCTCGAAATAATCTATTTCTAAATTCCATGGTATTCATCAGATTCCACGTGATTTCCCCGCTTTGATGTTTCACATTTGCGTCATTTTACCCATTTAAAGTCGTCAATAAACACTTTTGCCAATTGATAGTATGTGATCTCATCACTTCAAATTCCATGCTAATAATACTTGTTATGGTCACAAATACTAAATGTTCGCTAAAGATCACGTTGTTTTGTGTTAAAAGTCTTTTTGTAAACACCCGCCATCAATGGCATCTTCTCGCTAAGAATGCTGGGAGTAACTCGGGTTGACATAATCACACTCTCCTAATATGGAAGTTGTTGTAACAGTTTCCCCATGGAGCAACCACCGATTTTCGTCAGTTGAAGTGGAGGTTTGACATCGTTTTGGTGGTCACGTGCTATAAAAGCGACGCGTTCCGTTGGTGGGGGTCTTCACTGCATCATTTACTGGCTTGCAACTTTCGATAAATTCAGACGTCGAAGTTCACAACCAAAACATTCAACTTCTAAATTCGTAACAATCAAAGGTAATTTTCATGTGAAAATGAAGAGAATATATCACCACAGGCACTGACATGCTGTAACAATTACGCAAAGTCAGAAAACCTTTATTATTCGAATCCTGACTTTCTTTCTATCGGTACTACAAATACTACACAAGTACTGTAGAACCGCCGTGGACTGGTTGTAATCCATGGGGGGGGGGGGGGGGGGGGGGGCAGTGATGTCCATGCATGCGTTTACCAGGTAATAAAAATCATCAGCAACGAAATTCGAATTAATGAAGCACCGGAAACTATCTTTGTGACCAGATATAAATTAGCTCATAACATCTGTTGAGATATACTTACTCCAATATTATCATTTCTGGTGTATCCAAATATAACGCTCTAAAATCAGTTGGGTTAAGAATCAACCCAAATCATCTGGGTTGAGTGAATATGAACCCTATTGGCTTCATATTCACTCAGCCCAGATGATTTGGGTAGATTTTTAACCCAACAGATTTTAGAGTAAAGAGGTAATACTTACCAAATAGAAACATTGTGTATTACTATCTCTTTATTATCAAATAAAGGGAGTTAAAGGGTCGGGGACGTTTAATACTTAACAGTTCCGCGGTTTCATTATAATTGGTTTAGCTTCAATGGGAGCCTGACACGTTACATTAGCTTTAGAGTCTCAAGGATTTCTACTAGTTTTTTTGTCCAACAAAGAATACAATAAAAATCATCCTTATTACTTTCAAGTGTATTAACAACATTGTGTCGTCATATCTGTCAGAGCTGATATCGTAACGTTCCAAGCAGAAACCCCCTTTCATTTGTCTGAAACAACTTTTCTCGGCCGACCTCGAAGCTTGCCTCAGCAGGTGAAAGAGCTTGTTTTCTGTTGGAGCTGCAGCTCCAACTCTTCTGAATTCTGAATTATCCTGCCCAAGAAAACAAGGCAAATGGCGCGGGTCGAGATCGAACCGTCGACTTTTCTGTTTAAAGTTCAGGACCCTAACCATTAAGTCACCTCGCTCACAGAAGACTAAGTTTAACTCCTGTATTTTAGTGAATAAAAACGCCATTTACACATCGAAACGCACTGAGTATGATCACAACATTAACAGCTTTAACTTCTTACACATTTTACCCCACCAATCCAAGCAAAAACCCAAATATTTTTTTCAGGCATTCTCTACAACGAATTCTTATTTCCACGCACCTTCAAGGGACTGGAATGAGGGGTGTCGCCAGTGGCGGCTTACCCATATGTAGAGGGTGGAATAAGTCCAAAAGGCCCAGGTCTCCAGCGCTGTCCTTAAACTCTTGAAGAAAAAAACATTTTTTTTTACAGAAATAATTTTTTTTCTCAAATATTTGGGGCGCTTGAAGTTAGGGTAAGTTTAAAAGGATATCGGAGCAGTGTTTTTTTTTCTTTTTTCTTATACCCCATCCATTCTCTCTCGTAACACACAAACTTTGTCCCGTATTTGACAATTGAATGTTAACGCCGAAATTAATGTAAAACTGGCGGTGGGGAGGTGTTGGGGGGGGGGGGGGGGGCACTTTTGATGAAGAACTTCAAATTTTCAACTCAAGGTGAAGAGTTGTTTATTGGTTTTTTTTAATCGTAACCCGCTATCCACAAGTTGAAGAAATATTTTCCATATTGTTACCTGATACTGCCAGAATATGCTTTCTCTTACATTCCCAAAGGTTGCTGTTGGTGCACAGGAAGTAGTGAAGATATTTTTTTTATTCCTGTTACTATTATATTTATTTATTGGTGTTTAAGGTCACATACTTATTCACAATGGCTAATCATGGCCGTATTCCTGTTACTTCTTTCATAAAAGAAGTATAAACATAATCAATTATGTCCTCTCATACACCACAAATCAATATTAATTATTACTCCTAAATGTGAGGTTGACCTATGATGGCTGGAAAGAAAAAGATGTACGAAGCATCCCTAATTTTTAAAACCATCTCTCAGTCTGTAAAATTAAGATTCCCCCACTCTTCAACATTACCTATTCATAATATTCCCTGCTTTTCAGTCTGTGTCAGACGCCTGTCCTTCCAGTTTATGAACATCAAGATGAAGATGTGAATGGTATAACAGTTACTGTTTGGTGAGTGTTATGCCACTGTATTGTGGTAAACATTTTCCCAATTTTGAGCTGTGCAAAATGTCAATGAAGTGGCTGTACCACTTGACAACAAGTTGTGGGTCCTTACAGCAGCAATCTGCAGTGAAGCCAGGTATAGCCTCTAAGATGAATACAGCTTCTAGATGAATTTGTGGTATTGATTAGCAGACATCATTATAAATATATAAGAACCAGAATTGGCCGGAATGAGTGAAAAACGGTCGTATTATGTTATTGGTCTGTCGTCCGTCAATCTCTTTGTTAACCATTTCGTCTGTACATGATAACTTTAGTTTGGATTTAACTGAAGTAACATGAGTGCGAGGGCGTGGATTGAATATATATCTTATTTTTTTCAAAATGCAAAATGAGGTTAACCCTTTTTAGACTAGAATACAGGTCATGAGAACAACAATGGAAATGTTCAGAAAAAAGTTCATCAAACAGCCATTGACAGTGCATTGAAAACATTGCCTGGACATTTCCCAAGTAATCTCACCAACTCCAGACAACTCTAGGTATTTCATGGTTTTTCATGGATATTTAGGCAAGCAAGCAACCTTTGGATGAAAATGAAGGCTTTTTCCAATAACCCTTTACCTAACATGAAAAGCAGACGACACTTGCAAAAATCTTGAATAGGTATTTTTTTTCATTTTTTGTCTCAAAAACATAGGTTATGACCCCTCGTTGGAACGAGCTCGACGAGCTCGTTCCAACGAGGGGTCATAACGTATGTTTTTGAGACAAAAAATGAAAATATAATGAAAATTAATTGCCGATTTTTGAGAATAGAGCTGGTCGGTTTTGGCCGTTACGTTGGGTAAAGGGTTAACATATTTCAGGGACTGCTTAAGAATGATGCTCTATTCAAAGAGGGTTAATTGTGCACTGAATGGGCAAGTGACTGAATCTAGTCAAGAAGATGTATGTTCAGTTGCTTATTTTTATAGTTAGTCTGATTTTCAAATTTACATAAAACAAATGGGAGCGCGGTGGCTCAGTAGGTAGAGGTGCAGGCTGCAAGCCGAGAGGTCCTAGGTTCGAATCCCACCTGCGGCAATCGCGTTGTGTCCTTGGGAAAGACACTTCACCCCCATTTCCCACGTGGGGGCACGGTGACGCTGTGTACTAAGGCGTACTGCACGTCGATGGTGCACCTGTCTCCAACCAATGCTGACCCTGCTTGTGTGGAGTTAGTATGTTGGGGAGCTGACAGTTGCTCGCCGTTGCTCGGTGGTTCTCTCCGGGTACTCCGGCTTCCTCCACCCGTAAAACTGTCGAGGTCATAATTAGCCATTGTGCAGAAATATGTGACCTTAAACACCAATAAATAAATAAATACATAAAACAAATTCAGTTAAAATTGAATTCTTTTAAAAGACTCTTTCAGTTGAGATAGTTTTACCTGGTAGTTTTACCTGGTATGTACCAGGCATTATAAAGTGTGAAACTGAAAACATAACCCCATATATGCGACAACATTCTATTCTACAGTATGAGCAGGTTATCACCTAAAAACCATTTCCAGTATTCAATGCTGTATCTGGTGTATTACAAGTTTTATGATGAACTCTCTTCTGATTTGAAACGTGTGAATTCTTATACGTATTGGTTTTGACTACAGATCTGCCGAAGTTCCACTTATTCGCCCAAAGTGGGATATAAATTGTTAAAAACATTTTCAAATGCAGTCTTGTTGATGCATTGTAAAGTGTTTTCAATGTCTAGATTTCTCTTTGTTTATCTGAAGCACATTTGGCCACGTGTTGTACTCCTCAAATATTATTTTATTATCAGTACTAGTACGAATACGGTTGCGCACTTCCAGGAACCATTGTTACCTGCTGTCAACCCTGTAAGTTGATTGCATATAAGTTTCGTGTTTTATACCTCGTAACCTTAATTTTGATGTATAGCTTGTGTATATTTAATTTGAATTTATGGAATAACAGAAGTGGGAATTTCAAAGTAAACAAATTATCCCATTAATACACCTTAATACAAGACGGGAAGACATTCATTATCTATTGATGTCCAATGTATTTGCAACACCCCTGTATGCCTCACAGCACATTTAATGACTCCGTTGAACTAAAGATATGACGAACTGAAGGAATACAACTAATACTGTTTTATCAGAGGTAGCTTATTCAACCAGTGTCATCTATGTTGTGTCTAAGAGACTGAGACCACTAACTGCATTACTCAACTGGGAACGCGATGGCGTAATGTGCAAAGAAGTATAGCACGTTGATAGCACACTGCTTTCAACCGATGCTTTCACTGTTTGTTCCAGGTTAGTATGCTAGAGAATCTTGACAGTTGTACTCACCGCTGATCGGCGGTCCACTGTGGGTACTCCAGATTCCCTCTCGCGTGAAACTGTTCGGCAAAACATGACTGTTACGTCCAGTTTTGTGATAAATGACGAGTTTTGTCGTTGCTCCCACATTTGTAATAAAAATCGGCAGATTTTGTTTGTAGTCCCCGCTTTTGTAATAATAATCGCCAGATTTGTCATAAATTAGGCTGCCAGTTTTGTAATAAAAATCGACAGGATTTGTCATAAAAAATGTCACCACTTTTGTCATAGAAATCAAATGGTTTTGTAAGACATTACTTTTTCCCCACTCTCATAAAAACACTGTTAGCCCTAAGTCCCACTAACCCACCTTATACCATCGTGTTGTTGCCTTGGGTAGTACGCAGTTCTAGGTCATATGGTACTGTTGGAAGTATGTGGTTGACAGGTATGGTTGTATAGTATGGACGGTATGCCCCCTGTTGGTATACTGTTAACCCTTGAGCTACTTACGAACCTTTTGACTTTTACTGTCGCCTGCTTGCTATGAACAGTACGAAGTGGTTTTTACAATAAAGGAGTACATGGCCGAGTAGAAAAACTTCACAAATGTCGAATTTTGTCATTCTTCCACACTTTTGAAGCATTTAACTGATTTATTCAGTTGAGTGTATTTGAATTTGTGGTAAGGGTTATAATTACACATGTAATGTTATCTGCTTGGTCGGGCAGAAAGAGATCTTTTTGAAAATATAAACTTTGTACACTCAGGCTCTTGGTAAAAGGGTGGTAACTCAAAGAATTGCTTCAGGTTGTGAAAATTCAATTCAGTTTTCTGTATACTTATTTGTACCCTTTGTTGGCACAGGTTCTATCAAGCGTTAACATTTTCTTTGATCGGATTTATAAATAGCATAGTAGAGATATTAGATACGAGAGAATGTGGATCATTTTCACATCGTTCCATTCATTGTATGAGATAGGTGTGTCAGCGGCGAGAGATTTAATTGGTTGTTATAGTGGGAATCTGGCCTTTCAACTGGATCGTATAATACAGTCGTGGCGCGAAAATGTGCTCCTCAAATGAGGTTTCCTATTAGGTCCGTGTTATATAAATGTTATAGAACTTTGGTTTAACGTCTTCTTTGAAGTACGCGTAATTTCGGCGGTTAAAGAGTTTTTCGATCGTATCCAGTGCATTTAAACAGCCTAAAGCTGGGCAAAATTGCAAAACAACGAAGTACATTAAATGTTTCGAACCGTGATCAGAACGTCTGATAAAACGTTGAAAAACTCCGAGATTGCGGAAGGGAAACCGCCTGAGGGTGCTTGCCGGGAGTAGGCAATCGGATATGTCGTTCTAGCAGCCTATGCATTGGAGAAGGCAGATTGATAGTCGTACAAGTTATGAGACAGCACCAGCGAAGTATTAAGCTAGAACTGTTAAGGCATCATATTGCAGTCATATTAACTCGTCATATCTTAGCAGTCTTGATTGAACTCACATTATTAGAAGTTATGTTTATTTCGCTAGATATCTGTATCTAAAGGAACTCTATTATGCTTTTCAAGTGAAGTGGCACGCATGAAGGGAATTACGTTTATCTAGGATATCCGGATTAAAGGAATTGCAATACGTTGCCACACGGAATTTACTTCAAAACTGTGCTTACTACTGTGGATTCATCGTAGGAATTTACCTGAGTTAACTTCAAGACGGCTTCCTGGATAAATACTGTGCATTGGATTATATGTGAACAACGGGCATTCTCACGGTGGAATTATTGGGACAATAAAAAGGAGGGTTGCAAAATTCATTGTACAATTAAAATATAATATTTATACGTTGTTCCAGCTCATGAGTTCTTTTGTTTGAACATTCTGAAGCCACGAGAAATGGTACCACGCGCAACAGGTGAACAAAGCCAAAATTCACATGTCATCGAGGGGTAAACTAATCGACAGTGTGCGGAGGATTTGAAGAGCGATATACTCTGGGTATATCGCCCTTTGAGTCAGACACCCACTGCCGTTGATAAAGCCCTCCGGTAGTTTGACAGGTTCTAACATGGAACTTAATTTGGCACTTGTTACCACTCAACGTCTTTTCCGTCGAAACTCTCACTACAATGTGATCTGGAACATGTTCGCGATCGTCAAATTTTTCTTGTTTTTTTTTAATTCTTTATTTTGAATTATCCAGTTAAAATACACCCCGACAAAAGTTACATATCACGTTGTCGGTGTGCAGCAAGTTAAGTGTACAGGTGGGCGCACGGAGAAAGAACAATGGCCGAAGTGAAATATCTCAAGCCTGTGACGAGTATAAAAACCCCATCAATGGTGCTTACCGTCATCACAGATATATACCAAAACACTTATCCGATAATAAAATCACATTGTAATAAACGGGGTATTATGATTTTAACCTCCTGAAAATGATTAAAGGGTATGTGGTTAATTCATTTTAAGTGATAATATTTCAAAACCATACGATTTTAATAAGAGTCAGCCAGTGAAAATAATAGGAATGTTGTCCTCTTCGTGCGTTTTGAAAAACCCTCACAAATAAAGGGACATTATCAAAGTGCAATTATCGATTACTTGTTTTGACATACACGAGTTTTTGATTAATGTATAGAATAATTAAGTGATCGTCGGTTCTAGACATGAAGGTGCATTTAACAGGATTAAACTTTCGTCATAATAATATACTATTCCAAAAAGCATGGGATATATGATAAAAGTGAGATACATGAAGAAACATATTTACATACTACTCAAAGTTTGCTAAGCACCAAGTATATCCAACTACCTGTTTTACGTTTTAGTTGAAATATTGTAATGAAAAGTGTATATATTTTTTATTTAATTATATCTTTAATGATTTAAGTACAGAAATTAAGATTTTTGTTGTGTTTGACATTATTTTTTAGCCTTTGAATACGATAACCATGAAAAATGGATATTATTGGTAAAAGGGGAAATTTTTCAATTTGCCACAAAGTTGACGTAGCGAACTGGTATGGGTTCAGTATCGAGTATGAGACCCATTACTGTTAATTACAGCTTGACAACGCCTTCTCATGCTCCCAATCAGGTTCCTGGTGGTCCTTTAAAGGACGTTGTTCCATTCTTGGACCAGTATGGCACCAAGCTCCTGGACACTTTTTGGCTGGACTGGACGGGCTGAAATTGCAAGCTGCAGCTCATTCCAGACATGTTCGATTGGACTGAGGTCAGGGGATCTTGCTGGCCAGTCCATACGCTCAATCCCCTCCCTCTGTCAGTATCTCCCGACAGCATGGGCAACATGAGGTCGGGCATTATCGTCCATCAAAATGAATCTATCACCCACTGGACCTGCATACAATCTGACGTGGACATCCAGGATCTCATCAAGATACTGCTGTGCAGTCAATGTACCACGTTCAAGGACACAGAGCTCTGGACGTCCATCCCTCCCTACTGATGTCGCCCCATACCATGATTGACCTTCCACCATAGCGATCATGCTCAGCAATATTGGCTGTATGGAATCGCTCTCCTCCTGTTCTTCTCCATACCCTAAAACGCCTATCTGTATGGTTTAAGCAGTACCTTGACTCATCTGTAAAAAGGACAGGTCGCCAATCTTCTCTGGTCCCTCCAACGTGGTCCATGGCCCATTCACATCGTGCCTGGTGGTGGTTCTGGGACAGCGGAATGCGAATACATGGTCTTCTCGATTGGA
This sequence comes from Pictodentalium vernedei, assembly GCA_031216915.1. Classification (NCBI taxonomy): domain Eukaryota; kingdom Metazoa; phylum Mollusca; class Scaphopoda; order Dentaliida; family Dentaliidae; genus Pictodentalium; species Pictodentalium vernedei. The sequence goes on from CM062291.1 coordinate 181,830,755, forward strand.
GACCGCATTCGTGCAAACTTGCCCGGATAGTCTGCGTCGAAACATTTACCCTGGATGCATTCTGAAGGTCACTGCGAAGCTGGGTTGCTGTGGCAAAGCGGTTCCTACGTGCCTGGATGATCAAAAACCGGTCTTCAGCTGCAGATGTCACCATGTCTCTGCCACCACCATGCCGTCTTTCTGTTGTGCCATACTTCTGAAATCTTGCCCGGGCTCTGGTGATCACCGTATGGTGCACACCAAGGGCTTCATCAACCTGACGATGGGTAGCACCTTGCTCCACCATCCCTACAGTCCGCCACATTTCTGCTTCAGACAAATGTCTTCTTACATTTGCATTTGCCATATTCAATCATTAAATCACAAGGGTTTGTGTTGAAATGAAGAATGAATACCCTACACATGTCATGTACACGTAGACAGTACCCGAAAACATCATGAAAATCACGGGGTACATGCTTTCCGTGACTGTCGAAAAGTCTGCCTGTCAAGAGAGCTAATGAAAACACTGGGGACCATCTCAATACATTCCTAAAAAATAGCGCAAATATGTCACAAGGAAACTTCACAGTGATGTGTCAAATATTTGGTGCTTAGCAATCTTTGAGTAGTATATTTTCATCAAAAAGACAGTTGATGCATTGCACTGTGACACCTGGTGAATGATTGCATCGATAGTTGGATGTCTGACAAGCACACATTCCACGCACTCAGCTCTAAAAGAATTTACACCCCATTATAATGACAAGGTCAGATTTCATTTGACAGTTAACTCCACTGTGATGTTTACATAGTCTCCAGTGTGAACACAACATTGTACTGTTTGGGGGGAATTTACTGTATCAGGAAACAGGAGGCTGTGAAAACCCTGTGGCATACTGGGCCATACTCAATGGCTCTAGCGACCTGAAAAACATAGGTGGCCGAGAAGTTGTGCATGTCTACCAGTATGCCAAAATCTGTGAGATAGGACGATTCGTTTACGAGTTATCGTGAGGACAAGGAAGTGCATTGAAGACTGAAGACAGGATAATAAGACGAAGAAGAGGGAAGAAGAAGAAGAAAAAAAAAGAAGAAGAAAAAAAAGAAGAAAAAGAAACCGAGCAAAAACAATAGTCTGTGTGTTTCACACAGATTAATAATCGGATACATTATATATCGCTACGGCGTGTGTTTATTCGGCATTTTCCATTTTCACCTGGAAATAATGTCAAGATATAGAAAAACAGCCGAGTTTTTATTGAGTTCGCTTTCACAGATTTTTATATTTTCTGTTTTCGCTCTGTTCTGTCCCATATTTCTAAAACTATGCTAAAAGAGTATCTAAAGCTAAATACTGACAATATTTACAATCCAAACTCACTCACTATTTAGAACGTTTCGTTTTGCTTGCCCAGTCATTCGTCGTGTCCGCCAGAAAACAAAGTTTTGGGCTTTGAGCAGAGTTGCTTCCCTTCGACTGAAGTCTTTTTTTAAAAAAACTCGTTTTGCTGCCAGTATTAGGTTTGGAGCTGTGGGCCTGAATATATCTTTTGTTATATAAACATTTCGTTGTGCGAAGTACCAGGACATGTTCTAGGTACGTAATCTTATATTTAGAGCAATTAATTTATCTCCATTTGCATACAATTATTCATAGATGAGCTTTAGTCTGTTTTGGAGGTACATTGTAAAATGTAATATTCAATTTCTATTGGGGGAGCATAACAAAACTTGGTGGGCCTCGGTAGCCAGTTGAGCATTCAGAAATTTCACGTACGTGGGTATCATCGCGTGGTAAGTGATAAGAAGCGTATCTTTGAAGTCGGTTACAGGGGGGAAGTGCATCAACATTGAGGGTGCGGTAAAACAGTATTGGCGATGGATACAAGTAAAGTTGGTATAAGCCAAGCACACCCATCGCTGAGAAAGGAACATGCCACACACACACTGAAGCAAACAACGCCAAGTCCAGTTGCATTGTGAATATCGACCGTCACGATGTCTTTAATAAGTTCTCTCCTTTCGCTATAAATCTTCAATAAAATAACTGTATTACGTGCCTACAGCATTAAGTTATATCACACGTGACCTCCCCTTCTTCTGATTGGCGGAGAGGTACTATTCTAGTCAGGATTACCGAGAGCGAGGACGAGATCCGGCGCAATGTGCAGAAGGGGCCCTGCGAGCGCCGAAGGCGCAAAGCGATAAGTGGGGATTCTGCCCCCCCCCCCCCCCGCCCTCATCCATAAATTCTTTTAAATTAGTGCGAGGAAAAGCATTCTCCTGCATGTTCTTGACAATATCTACTACAATTATTTCCTTACAATGTGGGTAATGTATTACCTGTATTTCTGTGTGTATGGTGCATTGTTTTCTCCAACAATTATCCTGACCACCACGATGCAGGAAAGATCGGTGGAATACCAACAAACTGGGACAAGTGGGGGTGTTTTTTATATGAATGAAACCTGGTCAGTAATGAAACTACGTACTCATGCCACCTCTACCAGCGTCGGATGCTTGTACCAAAAGACTTCACACGACTTTCAGCTCATACATATTGATAGGTCAACCTACATTTTTTTTAAAACACCAAAAATCCTGGGCCCCATAACGGGGCACGGACCCCAGTACGCCTACTGCGGATGCCGTGTTCAGCGAGTCTGTTGCGGACAGTTTGTGCACCGATTCTATTGTTAGTTCTACCAGGGGCCCAGTTGATTCACTCTCGGCACAGCACAAATTGTAACAAAGTTATGACGTCACTTGTACCGGTGAATCAACCAGCTACCAACTGGTCCATTGCACGATGGTATATGGCCTTCAAAATCTTTCATATCCGGGAATAATAATTGGCATTCTTCGCATTGAAACATCGTCTGTCTGTCAGACATTTTGTCGAATGACGTCACGGCACAAATCTTGCACCACCTCGCGAGGAGGTGTAAATTTGTGCCGGTCGGCACAGTCCCGTCACATGTTCTGTTCGTGGTTGATTGTGGGGAATCCCTGTTCCATCACAGCTTGTGCTGTGCCGAGAGTGAATCAACCGGGCCCCAGGAGTAATTGCTGCTGTCCTCGTCGCCGGAAGGAAGCGATCCCACAAGTGAGACCTCCCGATGTCTCGGTCTTGTGCAGGGGTCGGAACTCTTGGTCGACCTGAACGCGGTCATGCCGGCAGTAGATTCGGTGGTTATATACCTTCCAATGAGACGGTAAATAGTGGCCACAGTGACTCCGAACTCAGCAGCGAGCTCATATGAAGGTATTTCGGCCATATCATATGCATACCAATGGCACGCAACCTCTGATTTTCGGTTAACCCAAGTATTTTTTAAAATGTCGGAAGACAAAAAACTAGCGTGTTTTCTCTATAACCCAGACTCTCTCGCACAACATAACACAAAGACAATCGTCGGTCACCCATTCAGTTTGACATTCTCGGGCAGCAAGTGCTATTTTGAAATCCGTAGTAAAATTGTATACGGTTGGGTGGACAACAACATGTCATTAAACTCTTTGCACAAACTTCTTGTCCACAAACATGCAACACTAGAACTATTATATTTCATCCTTTATGCAATTTTTTCTCATTTGTTTCTATTATACTTTCTTTTTTGACTCAGTATAGATGCATGCACACACGTACATGTACGACAGGACTTATGTACGTGTTATGGATGCGGACCGGACCGCTGTCGTTGGGCCGCTTTGGACCGTTCCACACATGACGGCCCGGTACTGGACCGGTTCGCAGACTTGAATACATATATGTATGTCTAGCTTTAGCACTGGGGTTATCTTGTACAGAAATCCGACGCTCCGATCACCAGTCAATATAGACTTAATACAAAGTGTCGCAAATGTCTGGTCACTGGTGGGAGATCTCATAACAGCTCGCCAGATACATTCTGTGATGTCGGTGACATCAAACGACAGTGAGTACCGCCTCTGTTTTTTGATTCCACCAACTTCAGAGAATGCCCTGATTGGAACGCGCCTGGTTTAGTAACAAACTAACAATCTTTAATCACGACGATGTCACATGGAAAACGTTCACTGACTTGAATACTGGGCCGTTCGGCAGAGGCCAGATGGTTCCACATAAATCATTTGTAATTCTGTAAATATAGCATAACCGGTTGTTAAAATTACAAATAATAATGGAACCTTCTAGAGAGTCAGTCTAGTGAAATTAGTGAATCGCCCAGTAATTCTAATACAGCGACAAGTACAGGAACGATTCCAAAACGCAGGACACTACGGGACTCGCACCTGGCAAAATATTCTTTCCCTGTATATGGATGCCTGTATTCAGAAAAGAATGATACAGCTGGCGTTTCCTATGTGTAAAATGTGAGGGAAAAATAAAGAAAGGTGGTGGTGGCCAGTCCAACTTAAAAAAAAAAACATTTTATAAAGCACCATAAAGACATTTTCGATACAGTGATTGAACCACCAGCCAAAAGACACACGTTCATGTTGAACTATGTTAAAAGATATCCTCAACTGCATAATCATCCGAATCTATCCCGCTTCCACAAGGAATTGCAGTCGGCGAATCCGAGTTCGGGTCAGAAGAATACTACAAGAAAGACAGTCTTCGATATGCGCAATGCAGGGGTCGAAATGTTCAAAAAAATTTACTTGTCACCTGCGACAAGTAATTTTTTTTTCACTTGTCACCCACTGAAACCAACTTGAACAAATTGACTTTCAATACATTCGGGCCCCTTTGTGCATTCCGCAGATTTTTTCCGAGTCAATTCAGGGGGTTTTCGTTACAAATTTACCCAGGACTAAACTCTTTGCAGATGACGCTGAACACGTTGACTTTCAACTGTTGTGCAGTTACCCCGACATCGCATGACTGTACGCATTAATTTACTATCAATACCGATGACGTATAAATTTAGTTAAAAATGGAAACAAGTTTTCCCCAGAAAACACTAGATGATGTCGAGTACGCACAGAATCTCCCTCAATATATGTGACGTGTTTGGTTCAAAATAGAAACGAGTTTCCCCCACAAACAAAATGGAAGTGGAATGTAATTATTGTTAACTGTGCTGATTATTTCGGATTTTTTTCTGCAATCGGAATTGGTATGTTTGGGAATGATTTCAACAACATAAAAAGTCATGACAAAAATACACTTGTCGCCCAGGACAAGTGGATTTATTTTTTGGTTGTCGAGGGTGGAAATTACTTGTCGGCGACAAGGAGACAAGCGTTATTTCTACCCCTGGCAATGTAAACGGAATCTCGCTCAGATGATATGTTCAGATATTCAGCCTGTATCTATAGTGAATGACCCTGGATTTCTACAGTACTGTTACACATTAAATCCAAGATTCACAGTTCCTTCGTTAGACACAATGGACAATGAGATCACAAAACTATACGACGATAGGAAAGCTACAGTGCAGAAACTTTTGAAAAAATACATCACATACTTCTGTGCCACTTTTGATATGTGGACCTCTACGGCAATGCATCCATATATCGGTTTGACTGTATATTTCATTGCAAATTCATGGGAATTAGAGAGTGTTAGACTTGGAGCTGCATCTTTTCCCGGAGAACACTCAGGGGAAAGTATCGCTGACAAAGTTCTCGAAATGTTGGACTCATGGGAGCTGCCGAGAGACAAGTTAGTAGCGGCAACATGCGACAATGTCAGTTCGAACATCAAATTTTGCAGAGACTTCTTACATGTTGAACGATTTCCATGCCTTGGCCATGTTTTGAACTTAGCTGTATAAGATGGACTTAATGTGCGGGGAGTAACTGAAGTCATAGACCGGTGTAATAAAATGGAAATGCATTTCCGCAATAGCAAGGTCTTGCTTGATAAAATGGAGGCTGTACAACGAGAAAAGAAACTTAACGCAGAGAGACTCATTCAAGATGTATGCACCCGATGGAACTCAACGTATTTAATGTTGCCAAGACTTTTGGAACTTAGAGACATTATAACCACCCTTGTAGATGATACCCTACCACACAGGAATGCTTCAAAACCCACTTACTTCCCCTCTGAAGTCGAGTGGAATCTCGTCTCCGGGCTAATTTCACTACTACGACCATTTTATGATGATGTGACGGTTTGGATGAGCTCCTCTTCGTATGTGACAATATTGGCGGTTGGTCCAGCTGTAGCAATGTTGGGGCAACACTTGTTGGAAACGAAAGTAAACGACCCGCCCGGAATCAAGAAATTCAAGGAGCCAGCAAAAATGAAGATGAACAAATACTTTGATGTGCAAGATGAAGAAAATCAAGTGGACATGAGGTCATATGTGGACCCTTGTTTCCGTGCTTTCGGTCACAAGTTGGCGGCGAGATCGACCGTTGAGGCAAAGGTGACATCAGAACTTACGGGGCTAATCAGGCGCATAAAAGCGCAGGCATCAGATACTTGTGGAAGTGATTCTGTGGTGCCAGGTGTTCGGGATCCGACAACACCGACACCATGCGAAGAAAAAGGACTTGGCCGTCTTCTTGGCCCATGCTTGGAGCACACCTGTCATATAATTCAAGCAATTCAGATTTCGCAATGACAGAAATAAGTAGGTGCAATGCCCTGCCGCGCGCTGGGATAAATACTAACCCACTTGATTGGTGGAAGTTACATTAAGATACGCTTCCATACATGTCTGAATTGGTGAAAAAGTTTATGTGCGTAATTGTTACTAGTGTGCCAAGTGAGCGCTTGTTCAGTGTTATATGAGACGTTATTACTGCAATACGAAATCGTCTATTACCCAATACAATAGCTAAGTTATCATTTTTGAAAGACCATGCTCGGAAGCGCCACCTTCCCCAATACCTACGGATGAGTCGTTTGTGCAACTGCAGGAATTGCAAGCGTCTCGACCAAGAAGAAGTGGTGAAAACAGGGGGGGGGGGGGGGGGGGGGGGGGGGGGTAGGAAAACATTTGCAGACACTGATGCCGTTTTTTTTTGTTTTTGACCGGTTGGCGGACCCACCCACCCAACCCATGTAATTTTTTTCCCAGTTTTACAATTTTTTCCGGGGTTATCTGAACCACCCACCCCCACTAAATACATGCTTCTGCATCATCCTTCCCACCATACTGCACCATAACCAATTTTATGATACAGTACTGAGTGACTGACCTTGTACAGTAAGACAGGTCTTGAAAGAACATCCGTTTTATCAGACCAAAGTGGTCTCTTAAGGCAGATGGTCTCCCATAACAAATCAAATATAGAGTAAAGCTGGTATGTCCAGGTATGTCCATATAAAACATGGTCTCCAAAGACATGGGTCTCTTAAGGCATGTTCTATTGTAATAAAAAATTACAATCAAACGGAACACCCTCAAGATAACTTATCCTTAGAGCGCAGTGTTTGATAATTGCAGTTAGTGTTGCATTTTAACTTGCATTATTCAATGTCATACATTGTATCACATTACACATTGTATCACTATAAGCCGAATCATAGCTCAGCCGCAATAACAGTTTTATAATCGTATATAACCCATGGTAGGTACCCCCTGATAACTTGAGTGTCTTTTTATTGGTTCTTGAATGATACTTCACTGATTATGGTATACAATTTTGCCCAAAACTGTCTGAGAAATTTGCAAGCATCGGAATTTCTTTTTTGTCCTCCTTGACCACCCACCCACCCACCCACCCACCCCGGCATCAGTGTTTTGCAAATCCCCCTCCCTCCCCCCCCCCCCCCCCCCCTGGTGAAAACCTATGAAATGCCTGACTGACAAGGAATACATATGTATTGTGTTTACTGTTTATGTGACTTCCGGGTGAGAATCAACAATCAACGTGATGCAACAAGATGCAACAGTGTTTTGGAATTATTTTTTCTGTTTATAATTGCACATTGGCAAGTGACCAGTTTACAATAATTATGCATTGCAGATTACTCAAATATGAGACGATAGTTATAGTTTTATTCTGGTTGGGGCAAATGGGCAAGCGACGATGTAGCCTACAATATACACTATCGATTTCAATAAGCCGTTTTATAAAGTCAAATATTGCCGCTTTAGAGGTTAGATGCATGTTTAGCGGGACATTTTCTAAAACGCGTTTCATACAGCCATCTTCTCGAACACGACAGCTTGCATCCAGGACAAAAACAACGATTATTGATGAAACGAATAAGCGATTTACAGAAATATCCTCTTTAACCTTTGATCTCTGAAATGACAATGTCTGAAATTACGAAACTGCTTGTACAATTACCAGGTTCTCGACATTTGGGCCTATATCTGAGACATTGGGTAATACCCAGTGTGTCAGATATAGGCCAAAATGTCGAGAACATGGTAGTTGTATGAGTGGTTTCGTAATTCCAATGGGTAATGGTATGCATATTGCTTGTGACAATGACTGATGTCAGACAAGAAAGCGAATTAGGAATTACCATGTCAAGTTGTCAGCTAACCCTCATAGGCTCATATACATCTCAATGTACTGAAGTTTGGTTGCAAATCGCGATACACCGGTACGCATGCCTGCATGTCGGAAATTGGCCAATCTATCTGGAATATGTCAGGTGCCAGTGCTAAAAACAAAACGTGTTTTGCTGAAAGACTTGGAGCATTTGCACCATCTATCTTTGTTCTTCAAGTTCTTAACATAGTCATATACTATATATCCATTTGCACTATCTATCTTTAAGTTCTTAAACAATCATATACTATATGATATTTAGTATATGATTGGGTTAAGAACCTAAAGATAGATAGTGCAAATGCCCCAAGTCTTTCAAAACTAATAATATTTAGCCTGTAGTTCGCATTTCCGCTATCCCCCGCAGGGTATATGACATATAGCATGTGCAGGATAGCGGGGAACGCGAATTACAGACTCCACAGTGAGTCACAGTCACAAGTTGTAAGCACGTTTATTCGCTCTCTAACTTCTCTATAATGATGGATATGAGAAAATATTTCAAAATACACTACACAATTACGCAATGTGGATACAATGTATTATTTAACATGCCCAGAGTTACCAAGCTTGCCCGTCAGATGGCAGTAACTTGATGCCTTCTTTTAGGTTCCGCTCCACAGTTTCGTACTTCGGCACAGGGGAGAATTTTGAAATAAAAGGCCTATACTGAATCTGACCCCACATGAATTAGGTCTGTATTTTTAGTATTAGGTATTTGAAAGCATGAGACTACTTGTTGGCAAGTAGACTTTAATGTTTTGGTCATTGGATGGATGCCTGATGCATAGTGTCATGACAGCATGGGATTTCTGTGAAACAGTGGCTCAGAAAATGAGGCCAACTTTTCAGACGTCATTTTTACACGGGATTGTTTACAGGTGTGTAGCCAATAAATGAGACGGAAACATAGAATTTTTTTTCTCTCTTTTGTAATTGGAGTTGATGTGTTCCAGGCCTGGGTAGGTGTTGAAGCTGGGAAAATTCTGCTTTTGTGGCTGCCAAGTGCCTGAAAATGGCTGGTTTTGGCAATTTTTCAGCCAAATTTTAGGGCCGGGGCTTCATGTTGTACTGGAAGTTATGCCACCCACAATTAAATGTATCCGTTTTATCTTATCAGGCTGTATTCACTAGGTTCAGCCAATTTAGAAAATTTATGCATGTCAGGGGTAATGCAAATGAGTTTGGCTTCATTGGCAGTGGAATAGAACACATAGCACGCCATTTTTGAAAATGCCTTGAAAACTTGTGGAGCGGAACCTTAACACAAACGCGTATACTAATTCAATCATTATACAATATCTCAAATGAAGCAAATGTGTTAGAATCTTAATTTGGTATTACCAAAAGTAAGATTTTAACACATTTCACTTCATTTAAGGTATTTTATAATAAATGGACCGGTCCGGAACCGGTCCAGGCAAGAATATCGGATCACCTAGGGTTGGACCCGACAGAACAGGACCACCTCTTCCCCGGACCAGACCACCACTGGCGGTCCGGTGCGGTCCGCATCCCTAGTACGTGTGTATGCCTATATAAGGATATGTGTTTTTCTTCAGATGCATGTACCTCCCCCACCCCCATTACATTTCACTGAGACTTTTGTACTAAAAGTTTTTAGTTCTCTGGAAACAGGTAATGCATCACGGTGTTGACTTTCTCTGTAAGGCGCGTGTACATGCATAAACTACGACTGTAATGCTAGTACGTTAAAAAGACCTTAGAAAACGGGAACTCGAACAGCTGTACATCTCTGTGAAATCAACGTTGAGCAGAAAGCACCGCTCATCTGACGCAAACAACTTATCTCAGCCGACCTCGAAACTTGCCTCAGCGGGTGATTGTTTTTTTTCTGTTGCAGCCCCAACTCTTTGGAATTCCCTACCGAGCAGTCTAAAATCCCCCAAAATATCAACATATTTAAAAGTTCATTTATATCGCAAAGCATTTCACCAGTGATGTGTAGTTTAATAACACAATACTAGTTCTTTTGTAGAGGCGAAGCGCATTCTTTGGTGTAATTTGGGCTTTAAAATTATAATTTATTATTATTATTTATCTTGCTCAAAGACAAAGCGCAAATAACGAGGGTAGACCTTTCGTTTTAAAGTCCTGGGCTCTTACCAATAACTCACCCTACTCTCGGACAAATGTTAATTTTTACCAAGAAGAAACAAAGGATAGATGGCTGAAGGGGGACACGAGGGAGAGGGTAGGAATGCTTATTGAAGAAATTGAAAAAGAGGAAGTGAGGGACACTATTAAGCAGTTTATATCTGAATGCTGGGAGGAGAGGAGGGGAAGAGGGGGTGGGGTGCAGGGGGAATGATGGCCTTCTCTTATGAGGACCGCGACAAATCAGCGGCTGGCCAAAGAGTTATTATTATTATTACCACTTTAGCTGGCGTTCTCTAGTACATTAACTCTACTTCAAAAAGTCATGTGGTCTGTCGGGCCGTTAATGGATTAAAATTCTCATTAACAGCCCGACACGTCACGTGACTTTTGTTCCTCGCTGTCGTACACTCGGAAGTGGAAACGGTTTCCGGAAATAATTTCAACTAGTAAACAATGTGATTTTTATTTAAATTGTTAAATATGGAAAATTTCCAGCAAAGCTAGCCCCGTAAGAACAAGCAGGTGTATATAGCAGGTAAGTCTGTACACATTTTAAGCCTTTATTTCTGTCGTAAAAGCGGTAAATATCGGGTCTGTTTTAAGTTTTCGAACGTCATTGCAATTGAAAGCGTACCGGTACCGATCGATAATCATATGACACCAGTTTGTTCGACAACAGACGATACTATCATCTGTCAAAATTGAAAACGTTAAAAATGTCATGTAGGTACAGGGTCAAAACTTTTTCAGAATCCCAGTTGTAATAATAGTAATAACATGACTTTGTCGAGCCTTGTGGTTTATTAGGTGTGAATAACAGCCCTTCAGCTTATTGATCGCCCTCGACTTCGTTTCGGCCCTTTTATAAACTGTCGGGCTGTTATTCACACCTGTTTGGCTGTTAATAAACCACAATGCCCTCCAAAGTCATTTTGTTGTTATAGTCCTGTATGTTATACATATAGAAACCCACTGGGCATGATCACCACCAAACTGCGGTTCGGTATTACCATAAATATGCCCACTTCTCTAAGCAAACACGGAGCAGAACTCTTGTAGTTATGCAAAATTCCTAGCCATCATCCAGTCCGAGGTTTTCGGGGATCTCAACCCACTACCCTACTGCCAGTCGCACACTCAAACTTAATAAGATTATTGGCTCTCACTTCCGACTCTCGTGGATCTATAAGCAAATAAAGCTATAAAGCAAATAGAGTTATTCGGGTCGCAAGGGATTTCAATCCCGCAACGTCCATGTGCGCCTTCGGCGCGCAGAAACTTTTCATTCTTCTTTTCATAATATGAACCGCCTTAACTACTTGCACATTTTCACCCAAGCAAACTAGGTGTGTGTGTCTGGGGGGGGGGGGGGGGGGGTCTGGAAAAAATCTGCAGATACAGGGTCTAAAAAAAAATTTTCCGCCTTCCGGGGACCCACCACCTCAAACCTGTAAATTTTTTCCACCTCCCCCCCCCCCCCCCGAGGGGACCCACCCCCCCATATTTCATTTCGGAGCTCAAAACACTGCTGAAACCTGGCCAATTATCAATGGTCCGTTTTCTATGCTATTGTGCATTCCCAAATTTTAGTTTGTTCTGCAAAAACTAATACAAGGGAAGTAATTCTAAATTGAATATATTTGTTCATGTTCTCCTCTCGTACTAAATTAAACTAGATATTTGATGAAACTCATAAGGACGCATGTTCCCTCAATGCTCTATAAACTGTTTGAGATATACGATTGTTTAATTTTTGTTGATTTTGAAGAGATTCAGTTTATTTTTCCATGTTCTATTTTATATTCTAGGTTTTATTTTATCACAACATTTTCGATTTACAAATATCTTAATTTTTTCATGGAGTTAACTTCTTAACCAAGTCATGGTTGAATATGTTTTTGTTGATTTTAGTTAAGTTTACATTTTATATAAACTAATCAAAATGAATATGATAGTTTTTGCTTTTTACATGTGGAGAGATGAGCTGTGGGATTAGGCAAACTCAAATGAGTTGGTTCTAAAGACTATATATCAAAGATATATTTTGTTAAAGTATATTAATAGCTGAATTCAGTAGGGAAATTCTACATGAGTCAGTTTGGTTGAATTGAAAACAAGTGTTCATAACAAAACTGAACTGCAGATTATTCAGATTTGATCAGTGTATGTTAATGTTTCTAATGTCCACTTCAGGTGAACAGTTGTCGAATTTGAGAATCTTCACTGAGAACATTTTGACTCTTCTGAGCTTGTCTATCCCCCACATTCTCTCCAAAGCATGTTTAAAATACTCATTTCACCACCCTGAATCATCTTAAAGGTATAAGAACATCATTCTTTGAATGAATTCAAGTGCAGGAAAAAAATTGCAATTTGGATCATTTCCACGTTTTCTCCGGGCCAATGGACCCACCCACCCCTACCCTGTGTCTGGAATTTTTTGGCAGACCCCCCCCCCCCCTCCCCCTGTGCAAACACCCAAATATATTTTTCAGGCATTTTCTTCAACCAATTCTTATTCTCAAGCACATTCAAGGGGCGGCGCCAGTGGCGGCTTACCCATATCGACCATAGGGAGAGTGTAGAGTACATCCAGAGGGTCCCGGGCTCAAGGGTTGCCCCTAAACCTTTGTTGAAAAGTAATTTTAAAAAAACTAAATTTCTCAAATAATATTATGTAGGTGCCCTGGGAGTTAAGGTAAATTTTAGAGGATGTCGGTGTTTTTTTATGAAACTCTATCCATTCCCCCCAATAACACACAAAATTAATTTATCCCGTATTAACGTTGAATATTAAAAGGCAAAATTAAGGTGTTAGATACAAGCCTTCCAAATAGTCTAGAGTCGAGGATTCGGCGAGTTTCATACCTGAAAATAAAAATTTTCTCTCTGTGGGACGAACCCTGGTCAGAGCGGTACCTAGTGCCGCGGCCCCTATCTTTCCCAAACTCAAAGGGCCCCACAATGCCCACTCGGCCACCATTGGTCATCGTGAAGGGGTGGGGGAGGGGGCCACGCCTAGTAATTTTTCCAGTCAGGACATTTTCGTCCGGATTGGGAGTGTTAGAGATCGACTCGCCCTTGCTAGTAATCATGTACTTTCTTTAGAAACTTGATTTGATACTGGGACTTATCGTCCCATGGCTTCCAATGTGTTCTATGTCAGTGGGCATATAAAACACACTGGAACTCGAGAGACTTTATGTTACGTCCCCCCCCCCCCCCCCCCCCCCAAGTCGGTCATACAAGTGGAGGCCAGTATTACCTGATTAGGGTTGTTGGGACCCAGCATAACTAATTTGGGGCTGGGTGTGTAATAATTAAATTGAGAAGCCCATGCAAATAAATTTTCAAAAACTCTTAGTTTTGAACTATAATCCCGACTAATTAATACTCATACCACATCATCATTGCATTAACTGATTCAAGGCATGCATTCAGTGAATGTACGATGTGGTTCAGTGGTTGGAATATTTTATCAGTAGGGATATGAGCCATTACAGTCCCCGGCCCCTTATCGGTAATCATCGCGACGCCTTTGGGTATAGCGCGCTGTGGTGTATCTATTTCTACTCGACAAAAACAGACGACAGCGTTATTCCAATGTAACAAGTGAAAATAAACTTACTGCACACTTAAAATATGGCATTGCCAATTCATGAAAGCACTCTTCATGATGTGAAATCATTCTTGGAATTATTAATATAAGGTTTATAATACATACGCTTTGGTTTACCTTTTCTTGTTCATATTGTTCCCAGTCAGCCCCGTTCGATTACTTGAAGTCTGTTGGGACAAATTTTGTCTTTCCCCCAGTATATATTAATTCACCGTGAATTCCGCCACGAAAATGAAATAAATTTTAATGAGCTTCCAAAGTATGTCTTTCAAATCATCATCCAATGTGAAATAAAATACACAAACTGAGTAAAAGGATTGCCAACACTTGGTTCACACACATAATGATAATCACTAAAAATAAAACAACGAACCTCGAAAAGTGGAACTTTGAAAACTTGTCTTCGCCTCGAGGTCAGTTTCAAGATTTCCATTTCACGTTGTCTTTTATGATTGGTTAAAATATGTATGGCACGCATGTCGCCCCGAATTGGGTCACTTACTCTTGTGTTCCAAATAAAAGTACGGAGTAGAACATTTATCAAAATTAAATAAAAGTACAGACCCAAATAATAGTACAGGTGGAAATCCATTGAGGGGGTTGGGGAGTAATGTTAGTTAATTTCATCTAAACGCCTACTTATATACTCCAGTATTGCAGTTAGTTTCATTAAAGAAAACTAATAGGCATTTAGGCATCATGATTACATGATTACAACAATAAATACACTGTGCTAAACAAAAGACTATCACACATTCTAGTGAAGATGTACTAATTTGAAGATCTCCTCCCTGTTGAAAGAGCAATGTTAATAAACATACAGGCCCTTCTAAGGTACATACAGGGTGCAAAAATTCCCTCAAATTCCCTCCCCTTATGTTGTTGTAACATATAATGAAACCAAGACAGATTTTCTGAGGCACCAAAGACGGTGGGGTATCGGTGCTTCTCCTATCTCAGAACTAGAATGCGTAACCCACTTAGGAATCCCATTGCACAAGTTCAACTTCAACAAAGGCTTCGTGTCTGCCATCTGCAATAAAATAAGGAGCACATTCTTGATGTTGTCAAATGCTGGTTTGTATTCCTTAGGTATAACCCCAGTAAGTAGCTCCAAAATATACTCCTCAGTTTTGTTACCCAAAGGCCTATATGGCTGTGAACTGCTGTGTGGTATTAACCACACCGAATCTTTAACATTAGAAAAAACCCACAGATGGTGTCTTAAAACACTTCAAGGTGTTCCTGTCAGCACTAAAACAGATTTTGTTCACGGACTTTTAGGTATATATAGCTTAAATTGCACAGTTGATAAACGTAAACTCTCCCTTTTTGGAGCCCTCTGTAATTACAAAGGGAATAAAACAGCAAAACACGCCTTTATGCTAAGGCTTCACCAGTTTCACCTTAAACAGATATCAAATAATTTTTCATTTATTGAAGAGATAAACAAAACACTTCAGCATTATGACGTCAGTGAGTACATGTCTGAATTTAGGAAACACAATACATTCCCCCCAAAACGTCTTTGGAAACAAATTATACGATACCAGGTAAACCAAAAATATCGCAGTGAATGGTTTGAGCGTATGAGCGACAGTGTTACGTACAATAGGTTTCTGAGTGTGCAAAACAAATTTGAAATATCTTGTCTTTGGAAGACATGTAGAAAATACCCAGAAGATAAAAGAGCCTTCATTTTAGTTGCTAAACTTCTTACTAAGACGCACCAATCTGGTCCCTCAATCTGTACAAAATGCCATTGCTTCTTGTCAGACGAAGTTCAGCACGCCATTCTGGCCTGCAGCTATCTTAACAACATTCGGAATTCTGTCTGGTACTCCATCCTCGACATGTTTGGCGTGGCATGTTACATGTATTTGGACCAACTCAGCGAAGAAGCATGTCTGTCTGTGTTTCTGAGCTATGTTCCTGAACAGGTATTAGATCTTGTTGACGATATTCCCAAATTTGTGCATTTCTTTGTTACATCCACAGCAAAGCTATGAATACATTTACAGAAGATTAATGTAATAATACAAGTATATTACATATTCCTTATTAGTCTCACTATCATCATCCAATTATCTTGCCTGTTTATCACTTCCACAAAATGCCTCCATCAATCAGTTTACTTATTTAATTATTTCAGCCCCGAATTTTGTATGGTATCTTCAATGACCTATCAGTGAATTAAAGAGTATAAACCATAGTGAGATCGAACGATGGAACAATTACTATCGCCAAGTTGTCGCCCAGGGGCGGCAGCTTGGGAATAGTGGTTGTTGCACTCTTCGCACTCAGTTTTCGGATATTATACGACATAACGGAACAAGTCAGCTGTCCGCCATTTCGGCCTGGAGTGCTGAAATGGTTAAAGTCTTCATGAATAACTAATAACCTTAAAAGTCTACCATGGCTTTCTCACTCCAATACGGAAACAAGATGGTCAAGCCTTCATCGAGTGAGGGGGGGGGGGGGGGAGGGGGCAGCCATAACTGCACTCTGCATCCACGACGGGCTTGGGGAGTCGGTTACAGCTGTTTCTTTCTACAGATCCGTGGTACTATAGGTGTCCTATTGGGATTTGTGGCACTCAGTTCGGGGAACACTAGTTCACCACTTATAGGAACTCACTTCCTTCCTGATTTGTAGGGAGGTTCAGCTGTGACTAACGCCTTCAGCCCCAGTCAAAAGACCCGATTGTGAAGATAAACTTGTATATACATTGATATTATCTTGTTGTCATTTCTCGTTTCTTTGTTTATTTTCTTCTCTATTCGTTTTGTTCATACACTTTCTGTTTCGCATTTGTAATTATACTTGCTCTTCGATATCGGAGGAAAATAAAGGAATATATAAATTAATAAACATACATGTATGTTTATTATAGGAACACAAGAGTATGGCATGTGAAAATAAGAAGAGCTAGGCGGATCTCTTGCGTCACACTTCGAGCAAGAATAAGACCTCTACAATATTTTTAGATCTATCCAAATAAAATTTTAGACATTAAACCACGATGCATCGTTGTACAAATTCGACCTGCGTGAGATACTTGGCAAGTTCGTTTAACTACAAAAAGTGCTGATAATACATCTTTAATTTAACGAAGGTCAGTTTGAAAACCATCGGATTTCCTTAACCCTTTACCTAACATGGAACGCAGCCGACACTTGCAAAAAAAATCCTTGAATAACTAATTTTTTAAATTTTTTTTTGTCTCAAAACATAGGTTATGACCCCTCGTTGGAACGAGCTCGTTCCAACGAGGGGTCATAACCTATGTTTTTGAGACAAAAAATGAAAAAATAATGAAAATTAATTGGCGATTTTTATACGCCCGTCAATTTTTGACGGACGTATTATGTTATGGCGTTGTCTGTCTGTCTGTCTGTCTGTCTGTCTGTCTGTCTGTCTGTCTGTCTGTAATCAATTTTTGTGTCGCCTACTCCTCCAAAAGTTTACATGCTACACTGTTCAAACTTTACACACATGTTGATCAGTAATTGCCTTTGTGCATGTGACAAGTGCAGGTAACTATGTTTTGTATTTCCAGAGTTATGCCCCCTTTTAGTACTTAAAACTTTACAGTATTGTGTCGCCTACTCGTTCAACATTTTAGATGCTATATCGTTCAAACTTTGCACACATGTTGATCACCAATTGCCGTTGTGCATGTGACAAGTGCAGATAACTCTGTTTTGTATTTCCAGAGTTATGCCCCCTTTAGTACTTAAAACATTACAGTATTGTGTCGCCTACTCCTTCAACATTTTACTTCCTGTATTGTTCAAACTTTGCACACATGTTGATCACCAATTGCCGTTGTGCATGTTACAAGAGCAGGTAACTCTGTTTTGTATTTCCAGAATTATGCCCCTTTTAGTATTTAAAACATTACAGCATTGTGTCGCCTTCTCCTTCAACGATTTACATGCTATATTGTTCAAACTTTGCGCACATGTTGATCACCAATTGCCGTTGTGTATGTGACAAGAGCAGGTAACTCTGTTCTGTATTTCAAGAGTTATGCCCCCTTTTAGTACTTAAAACATTACAGTATTGTGTCGCCTACTCCTTCAACATTTTACATGCTATATTGTTCAAACTTTCCGCACATGGTGATCACTAATTGCCGTCGTGCATGTGACAAGAGCAGGTAACTCCATTTTGTATTTCCAGAGTTATGCCCCCTTTTAGTACTTGAAACATTACAGTATTGTGTCGCCTACTCCTTCAACATTTTACATGCTATATAGTTCAAACTTTGCACACATGTTGATCACCAATTGCCGTTGTGCACGTGACAAGGGCAGGTAACTCTATTTTGTATTTCCAGAGATATACCCCCTTTTAGTACTTGAAACATTACACTATTGTGTCGCCTACTCCAACACTTTACTTGCTTTATTGTTCAAACTTTGCACCCATGTCGATCACCAATTGTCGTTGTGCATGTGAGAGGAGCAGATAACACCATTTTGTTTTTAAACAACGAGAATCCTCACCGTTTATAGCTGTTATAATACTCAAAGTGTCCTTTTTCTTGGTGCCACCTATCGTCAATCGTTATCAATGAAGTTAACCTGTCAATGAATGGACGCTACCATTGTAAACGGTGAGGAGGATCTTCTACAGCAGCCTTCCCGCCCTTCAGAAGTTATCTTATGAATAAAATGGATGCTACCATTTTTTAGCCCGACTGTTTACAGTGAGGGCCATAGTCACGACTTTCGCCAATCTGTCCGTCCGTCTGTCCGTCTGTTAACATTTAGAGTTTTGGTTAAAGTTTGTGGTTAAAGTTTTTTACTGAAGGTTCAAATGGGTTTTTTCTTCCTGTTTAGTCATGACTTTCGTCTGTCTGTCTGTTAACATAAAGTTTGTGGTTAAAGTTTTTTAGTCAACCTTAAAGTTTTGGGTTTTTTTTTTCTTTTAAATTAATATTACTATTGATTGTATCATTCTCATTATGTTTTTTTTTCAGGGTTCATGTTATTTTGGGAAATATTTAACCCTTCTTGTATGGCAATTTAACTCACAACTTCCAGGTTAAAGTTTTTGGTTAAAGTTTTTTTTACACCTTTAATTCTTCAAACAGTTTAGTAGAATGTCGCTGTTTCTTATTTGGGACAATGTCTACTATCTACTGAACATTTCTACAGTGATTTTCATTAATATCGGCATGATTTTAACCTCTTTTAAACATATTTTCAGACTTACTTTCTTTGTATTTGATATTAGACTTTGCCACATACTTTCTTACTCTAATTCTTGCATGGTCAATACAACTTAATGATTGCATTTACATCAATGATTGCTTTTATCGGTTTTTGGAAATATTTAACCTTTTTTTGCCAATCAATTTTACTTGGTATTCCCAGCTTAAAGTTTCGGATTAAAGTTCTGCTTTTCAAGGTTCTACCTTTTATTCTCCAAACACTCTGTTACAGCGTCATTTCTTTTTTTCATTTCGGGCAAGGTCTACTGAAGCTGTACAAAGTGGTTTCAAATAATATTGGATTAATTTAACTTTTTTCACAACGCTTTTCGAACTTAGTTTCTCTAAATTTCAAATTAGGCTTCTTCTACCACATACTTTGTTACTTTTTATCCCCTTCCACAAGGGAGGGATATAGCACAGAGTTCGCTCCTTCAGTCCACCCGTCAGTCCGTCCGCCCGACAGTCCATCCGTCTGTCCTAACTTTCTTTATGCCATAACTTAAACAAAAGTTAACGGATTTCAATTCTTTTCAGTACATGTCTCTAGGTCAAGTTTGATGACCACAATTATCCAACGAAAATTGTGAAGTTATTGCCCTGCCCAGCTTCTGCCAATTTGGCATTTTTTTTCTTTCCTCCAATATGCAGTTTGAACTATTTACAGTCACTACACGCGGAACCTTTTTTAAACTCACGTAACCCCACCCCGGCCAATTAGGCACTCTTTTTTTTCGTCAAAAATGCATTTTTACAGTTTTGCTCAAAGTTTGTGGATAAAAACCCAGACAAACATCACCACCACCCCCCCCCCCCCCCACACCCCCGGTTCCAGTTAGGCATTTTTTTCTCCTTGCTCAAAATGCATTCTGAAGGATTTAGACTGACCACATGCGAAAAAAATGGATTCCCCTAACACCCCCTCCCCTCCCCACCTCCTCCCCACCCAGGGCCATTTAAGCAATATTTTTTCTTTGGTACAAAATGCATTTTAGCCTGACTGTTTACAGTCAGGGCTATTGTCATGACTTTCGTTGGTCCATCTGTCGGTCCATCCGTCCATCCATCGGTCCATCCATCTGACCGATAACTCCAGTTTGGATTATTTGATTTCAACCAAAGTTGATATGTGTATTTTCCAGCTAGTAATACAGGCCAGCAATGAATATAGGTTCTACAACTCCCCACCCCCACTCCCCGCTCAACCCCCCTCTCTCCCCGACGGTCGTTTAGGCAGTTTTTCCAAAAATGCATTTTGAAGGATTGGGAGTTAATAAACGCAAACAAACAAAAATAGACTACTATAACACACCACCACTGCATACCAAATATTTTGAAGGATTTGGAGTTACTAAATGCAAACAAACAAAAATTGACTACTATAACACACCACCACCCCACCCTGTGGCTGCATGGGGACTTATGGGTTAATTACATTCAGGCACGTGGCGACAGGGGTGGTGTGGGGGGGGGGGTGTCCCCCCCCCCCCCCCCATCCTGGCCAAAATTTCCTATAGTTGGAAATTCGGAGGGCAAATGAGTAGTTGGAAATTTCATCTATCTGGATATTAGAGCTTCTTTGGCGATGCTGATGTCTTCTTTACTTCCCAAAATTCCAACTCTGTTTCAAATCGGCAAAAATTCCAAGTGTTACTATTTAAAACTACGGTGTACGCAATATCGAGCTTCATAAGTATGCATGATATCAATTGGTACGGGATTTTTATAGTATGTTTACTTATCGTAATAAAAAAATCCCCGAAATGCACTTCAAGAAAATCGCATCATGTAACATTGTTATCCTGAGTTAATTCCATCATTCACAATTACAAAATGATGACACATCGAAAATTTATCATTCCTGCATAAGATCTGATTTAATGTTAGGAGAGTGTGAATTGCTCAAAGTTCTCAGGTTGAGCATTTTTTTAGCACATATTCAATTCCCAGAATAATACCAAATAATAACAACCTGACAATTCTATTATAAATGTGTAGGCGTTTCAGTTACTTGAATCAATTTTAAGCCCCCTTTCATGGCTTCATGTTCAATTTTTTTCTCGGCAGAGAATTTCCAACTAGGGGGAGGGATCGGGAGGGGGTTTCCTACACCCCCCAATCGAAAACCTCTAGCCACGCCCCTGATTACATTATGATCGGTACAGTACGTGTTGGGTGAATTATCAATGAATCACTAGTGGACTGTAATTTCCACTCAGAGTTTACCTCTTAAGGTCTATATAGCACAAGCCATGCCGCAATTCATATCAGATGCTTTATTATACTGGAAATAAGTTTACGTTTGTTGTATAGCTAGTCTCCAAACCTATTCACATTTTGACTGGTTTTGGTGGTAAATAAAATAAGCTGAAACCAAACTAAACGAAGCAATGTTTTAGCTAATGCACTTCCGGTACTACTGCTCGGGGGCCCGTTGGTTGATATGTTTGTTTGCTTCTTATGCTTTTCCGCAAAATGTTAGCTATAGCTTGGATAGATACCGAGAATACGTATAGGACCGTCTTGAATGGACCGGTCCTCTCCGCGGAACTCCGCGGAACAGGGGTAGACCGGAGAGCTGGCGCTGTACGGCTATGTATTTGTCCACTCTTGCCGCTAGGGACAGTATTTTGTACCCGTTGGACAGTCAGTCTCGGCCGAAAACATGTTCAGCCTGCGTTTTGTGTATGATGATTTCAATATATGCCGACTGTTGCAAAACTGGAACCGCATCACCCATAAGCCCAAATAGACCATCCGACCGCAATGTAAATTCTCGGGAATTGGTTTACCCGGGCTACCCCAAGCTGTTATGCCCACGTTCGTACTAACTGACATATTTTGTCGTAGCTCCCTGTTACGCCCACTTTTGAAATAACTTGCGACTTTTTTCATAGCCCCCACTTTTGTAATAAAAATCGTCAGGTTGTCATAACTCTCCACTGTGTAATAAAAACGCCAGCTTTTGTCATTAACTGAGGTCTCAAGATTTGTAATAAAGATTGACAGGTTTTATCACAACAGTCTCATCATATTTGCCATAGAAATCAAGAAGTTTTGTAAGATATTCCTTTTTTCACTCGCATCAAAAATCTATTGGCCCTTAGTACAACTAACCCAAAATGTCTTATACCATCGAGTTGTTGTCATGGGTAATATGTAATTCTAGGCTACCCTCTGCTTGTTATAGTAATGGGGTGTACGAAATGGTAGATCACGTGGTGGTGTGGGCATGCCAGGTTGTCCAGAATTGTAGCATGGTATGGGCGGTTAGTAAACATTTTGTTCATTTTAACTTTGGGACACTCGTTGACCTGTGTGTAGACGTACACTGTACCACTTTGTGGTGTTAGCTATTTCCTTACAAATCAATTGTTCTGGGCCGTGCTCCAGTAATGTATACGAGCCTTAGTTTCTAGTTCCTAGTTCCTAAAGATGGCTCCTAGCACCTATATTAGAACTTAGCGTCATGGTCCCTATAGCTCGTAGACTATAGACTTCATGGAGATAGTGGTTTGGGTACTTATCTGGACTGAAGATAGTTGCGGTATGGTACTTTGTGGGGGCAGTTGGGGACAGGAACTTCACTCCAACCACAACTACAACACCAACTAGGGCTGCACGATATATCGATAAACCGATATATACCGGTATTCAAACCAACATCGATTGAATACCGGTGTAATTACAAAAATATCGGTTTATCGTCATTATTTATTTACCCACAATTTAATTTTCAAGATGTTTTGAGTTTTAACTGTAGCCCCGAATGAATAATATTATCCCTTTACCCGCGTTTTTTATACAAATTCAGTAGTTGAAAAAATAATTTTAAAAAATTTCAACAAAACTATATCATATGACCCATCATTGAAACGAGCTCGCTGAGCTCGTTCCAAGGAGGGGTTATATGATATTGTTTTGAAGACATTTTTGAAAAAATCTGATAAACTATTATTTAAAATAATAAATTTTGATATCGTCTGCATTGGGTAAAGGTGTTTCGAACCGCAAGAAGTATAGCATGTACCCGGACGGGCCTTATTGGGTGGAGGGAATGGTGGAGGGGGGGGGGGGGGTGACGTCATACTCACGTGAACCATTGGCGCCATGTTTGGTTGTCATGGTAATCCGAGTGAGCGGCCATCTTGTGACGTCATCTCCATAGTGATACGTGGTGTGAGTGCGCATGCACAGCGCGTGTTGTCAGGGTGATACGTGTTTCCGTCGGCTATTTTGTATACTGGAGGCCGCCATCTTGGTTTCTATGGTAGCACGTGGTTGCTATGTGACCCAGTGGCTTCTAACAAGACAGGGGTATGTTCGGAGGGTATGTTCCTTTGTAGAAAAGTAATTTCCCGATTCGTAGAATTACCCAAATAAACCCAACAATCTCTCCAAACCACAAAACGACATTATTTCCCCACTTTATCGGTGTAGTATGTAGTGCTAGAGTACCAAGGAGGTACCGGGAATGTGTTCGATTGAACAAGAGTAATTTCCCGAGTCGTAGAATTACCACAAACAACCCGACAAGCCCTCCAAATCACAAAATCGACATTTCCCAATTTATCGGTGTAGCACGTAGTGCTATAGTACCAAGGGTGTGTATTCGATTGAATAGGAGTAATTTTCTGGCTTGGAATTTGCCCCATATGGTTTATAATAGTACCGAGGCAGCCCCGTGGGTATGTTCCTTTAGACTAGAGTAATGTTCTTTTCTCCAATAAATTGTATAAGAAGAGCACATAGTGCTATATGACAAATTCCTTTGGTCATTACCCAGAATCCTTTGGTTCTACCATTTATAAAGATTACAAGTAGGAATCATATGTGTACATGAAAGCCACGAAGCTAACTTCAAGTTCCACCATATACTCATGTGAGGATCTACCCAAGAGATGTGTCATATGAGGTCTAATTTACTATCCCTCTTAGCCGCATTTCAGTATTTGAGGATACCTTTTGGGTTTGTTAAAAAAAATAACAACACAATTTTTTACATTTTAATTTCTTTTATTCAACAACAAAAACATACAACTTTTTATGGAATCTTCTATGGTATGTAGATTGTCAGATATTCATAAACAGTCTTTCTGCAGATTGGACATCTTCTCAGTGGTTTACAACAGTCTTTGCACAGGCACAAATGGTTACATGGTCGCGGAGCGACATTGGCTTCAGCTAATAAACACACACTACATTTCGTCCTCCGTGAATCTTCTTCTTGAACTGTCGAGTCCATTTCTTCTTTGATGGCCATTTCTTCTTCTTGAACTTTTTCAACATCTATGAATTCAGATGATAAATTGTGACTATAATAACAGTCTGGAGAATATTTTCTGTGTTCTTCTATAACATCATCTTCTGTTTCCCAGAAACGATCAATAATACCACAATGAAAACATTGAGTTCTGTCTCCTGCCCCCAAATAAAAGAATCCAGCTTTTGTCACTTCATTCGGAGTTTTCACTTTGTAACATGAATTGAAATGTCTTGAGACGATTTTCCTCCACTGCATACTTGATGTGTTTTGGTGGCCTTTGTTCTGATGTCTTTCTTATTTTCTCTTCTCCACGTAATAATTGCTCCAGTACTAGTGGTGGAACATCACGAAAATAAGTTTCGAATGAAACGCTCATTCTCTCTACAAAGTCTCTTGTATTTCTTATTTCTTTGTTTCGTGATTGATAATCATTCAGTGCCATCTGTATCAACGACGGAATAGTGAACATTCTTCAACCTTTTTTATCTTCATTCTTCTTTGGTTTTCTTTCTCTCTTTGGTTTGGGTTCTCCTATTTCAAGGCTTCTCTTCTTTGCAATATCCACTACTTTGGTCACTTGTTCCGAATCTCTCGTGGTAAACTGGAACCCAACGTCGTTCTTGAACAGTTGAATCTGTAAATCGTTGTTAAGTTTGAAGACGGTCACATTTGTAGACATCCTTCTTCTTTGGCTGAACAAAAAATGAGCTGAACACCAAGTGCACTCTTTTTTATAGTTTTTCTTCAATACAGCGACATCTAATGTCTGGTTTCCTCTATAACGTCATTAACCAACGCGTCATTATCCATTGGATCAGTCGTAAACATGTTGGATATGGTTTCCATCGGTACACCGCAACAGCGATGCTTCAAGTAAAATAGGCAGTATTGTCCACACACTGGTAATGTCCTTGAAGGCGTTTTGTATTATACTTCCAATATCTAGAATTCTTCTTCAGGAAATTCTCGAATGGTCTGTGTTGTGGTGGTAATCCATAGGAATCAAAGTATTCTGCGTTGTGGTGACTCACAAAGAGAGCTACCCAATGTTCTCCTTTTCTGTGGTCTGGATCCGTGTTGGCTATCAAAGCCACTGGTCTGATCTGGTAATCTTCATGGTAATTTGTTTCTTGCAAATACTCCCAACCATATTCTCTTCAAACAACTATCTGATCGAAGTGCATTCTCTAACTGCAACGTGTTCATGTTGAGTAATCCAAGATTACTTGTCTATTCTTATCCACTTCTATGATGTTCTGAAATTCTGCATACACCAGTACGTTGATTGTGGTTGGTAATGAGTTTTCGAAATGGACTTCAAGTCTCAAAGTTCCTCTCTTCACCAGATCGAAGTGTTGTCCATGTGATAGGTCTGGAGTCAGGTCGAATATGAATAGGGTGTATCCATTTATGTACTCTTCTCAGCTGATGTGGTTTCCTTCATTCTTATACATTTGTCCAGTTCCTTGGAACAGGGTCACATAACATCTGGCCACTTGTTGTTTGAATCGAGGTTGTAATGGTTTGGCAAGAATCTGCTGGCCATCCACATACAAAGCCAAGTAATTGATTTTGTAGTTCTTGAAATTATACGGATCTTTTGAAAAGTTTCTATTGAAAGAATCGTTGTCTACTCATCCCACTACGATGCGTTTAGGCAGTTGGCCTAAAAATAAATTTTCTTGTGTAATGCTCAGATTTCCTTTTGGCACTAAAAACACCTTGGTTTCCACACGATCGATAGGATATTTTGCAGTTGCTTTTGTTAGTGCTTTCTCGTGAGCCATTCTCACGAATGATTGGAGTCTCTCTTTGCATACAAACATGGATACATCTATAATTTTGATCTTGTATATATCGGCATCGGCCATTAATGGGAAAGCATCTTTGGCTCTATTCATTTTAACATGAACATTAACTCCATTCAGCAAGTAACGAGTTTGGAAAAACATGTCCAAATGCAATCTCCCAGTCATGTCCACGATTTTACTTTTATCTATCAATTTCTTTCGAAGAAGAAATCCCTTGTTATCATCTGTCAAAATCTTCCATGTGTCCGGCCGTATCCTTGTACCATAATTCATTAGCCAGTTGTGACTTCTTTGAAGCTGGTCCATAACTCAACAAAGTTTCTATGAAAGCTCTGTAGTGATAAATGTTGTTGGAAGGAGATACCAGTTTTTCATTCAAGCTGATATAGATTTGATTAAATAAGGAATGCATCCATAAATTGACTGGGCCCACATTGGCATCGGGTGCAATCGATGCCCCATTGGAATCTACAACCTTTGCTTTAACATACAAATATGTCTGTGCCAAATTCAAAATAATCATCTCCTAAGCCTGCAATGTGAAATTCTATTGGCCCACTTTTTCCCATAGTCGCCAAAGGCCTGTGTTCTACCCATTGCCCATGTTTCACACTAGTCTGTGTTGGTGGTATGGAAAATAAGTCGAGTTCGCTGTTGACACACTCACAAGATTTTTCATTGATGAGAGATATCACGCACCAAGAACGTCTTGTGTCTGTACAGTTCTCCTTCGTTTTGTCAATTTGCCAGTTTTGCGTGGTGCAGGTTTTTTTTATACTTTTCCTGCCGGGTGGTTTTGAACCACCAACCACTTCATTCCAAGCCTTCGCACCAGCCTCTTTGACTCTTTTGATTGCTGCCTTTTTAATATTTTTCCCTTTAATGACATCTTCGGCAAAGGCCGCTCCTTTTCTCAATAACTGTTTTCCCACGGTCCTGGCTGTAGTTTTCAATAAAGGTAACACCATATTCTTCAGTTCTGCCAATATACTCCTCAGACCATAACCTCTCTGTATTTGAGCTCCAGAAAAAGCTGTTAGACCGTTCCCAGCTTGTTTCGTGTAATATTCTTCGTATAATTTGGACTTACAGCAGTAAGTCATGTTTATGTGAAATGAAGAGATCTACGATTTCTGAAATGAAGTGTCACTGTCACTTTCCCGAACTCGAAAGGTACTATGGCTCCTGTGTCGTCCCTTATATACACCCGGACGGTACTGAAATTTTTTCGTTCCACTAGTACATAATACACATTCTCAAAAGTTTTAGAGATCATATTCCCATATTTTCCACGTACAGGTATGATACGAAGAAGGGGTATTCTTGTATCTACCACGACCCAAGTCACAGTATACATAGAGTGAATAAAATCCTTGGTTGACATCAGCAACTGTGGAAGAATTGTAAGTTCCTGATTTAAAAACACACTCATTAAATGCCAAAATATTTTGAAGAGTAGGGCTCAATGTGAACTTTACCAGTCACTTCATCCAATTCAAAATGTATCTTATCGTGACGAGGCAAGAGTAATTCTTTAACACCATTGATAGCCCGTATCACATCAGTGGGATCCGAATATCGACCTTCCTTGAGAGTAAGTTGATAATTCTTTTTCGAAGACCAGAACACTGTAAAGAAAGTTTCTTCTCCACGAATATTGAACCAAGTATTTGGATACTGGATCTCTACTAAACCTACTTCCCATTCCCCCGTGAGATTCACTGGTTGTGATAATTGAGTGGTGTACGTAGTCAACGTGTTTTCAGGAAACACGTTCATAGAACTATTACTTGGTAGAGTCAAATAAAACATTACTTTTTCTTAATGGTTGGATTAGGTAACAAATATCCTATGCTACTACTCAAGAGAGCAGTCCACAATTTGCTGTCTGTGTTCTCGAGAGTGAGATTAACAACACTGGCAATGATGATGATGTACAAAGTGATTATTTGTGAAAAATAAGTGATCTCGCTCCTTGGAATTTTTTTGCCAAACATAGGCCAAGAACCGTTCGATCCTTCTTCCATTTTGAAGAAACCTCAGAGGTTCACCTCCTTTTATAGGTGAGCTGACTCGGCTTGATCCACGAACTGAACGAAGTAGGGTATCCTAACCACTTTACAAGCAGTTCTGTGTTTTTACCATGACCACGTTTCTTGAGTACGTGTTCGATTTTGTAAATAGTTTTATGTGAAACTCGCAGAAGCTCTTCAGTGTAGAACGACCCTTTCAATATTTCCCCATTATCATCTTGTAAGACATATGTGACTGATGACCTTTTTGACAGATATCACCATGAATAACTCTTCAGTCCAACTGGGCAAATAACCTTTCTCAAACGTTTTCTTAACTTTACTGATTCTCACTCTGTCTCCCACTTTGAATTTTGGGGTCTTATGTTTTTTGGGTTTGCCATACAACCTTTGCCAAACCTCTTCTTGATTTTCAAAGTTCACGGCAATTGGTGCCATACCTATGCTACGATGATGAGAATGATTATATGATTTCACCAACTTTTGAAGTGGCAAAATTAGTCTATCGTTCTTGGTAAAATATTTCCACATTTTGGGTTTCAGAGTTCTATTGATTCTTTCTACTATGGAACATTTTGTTTCCACATTTTGTGTTGTGAAAAATTCTACTCCGTGATCTTTAAGAAAATTCTGAAATTTTCTGTTTTGAAATTCTTTGCCTTGATCAATTTGTAATTTTTTTGGTTTTCGACCTTGTTTAAAAATTTTAGTAAAAGCTTTAACAATGGAGTCACCAAGTTTGTTTTTGAGGGGTATGACCCAAGCATATTTACTAAACACGTCTATACATGTCAACAAAAAAATTATGTTTTTGTTGAATTTACTTATGTTTGCTACATCTACCAAGTCAGCTTGCCATTGTGCATCGATACCACTAACTATCACTTTCCTTCTAGGAATTGTATGACAAACAGGTTTGTGAAGAGTGCATGTGTCTTGAGTCTCCAACCATTTCACAACTTGTTTAGTCTTTTTCTTGGACGCTCTACGAAGAGCGTCTATACCACCAAAACTTCCAGGAGCTTCAGAATCATAGTATAATGCTTCCATGACTGTCTTTTGTCCTGTATCAGCTCTATTTATACCCTTTTTCGGTCCACTTTGGCGTTTCTATTTTCTTTGGTTGTTTAGGTTCCGACTTTATCTGGACCTGTTTCATAAAATCCCAACGTTCTTTATGACCAATCAATTCTTGGGATATGTTACTATCTCTCAAAGCTTCGGCCAACACTTCCCATTCCTTTGGTTGGAAAGATTTTCGTCATCTAAGTAAATCGTTCAGAAGATCTGTTACATTCGACCCTACCACTGTTTGATCTTTGTAGACTAATTCACCCTTCTCATTCCAAGATACATTTGAGTCACTTCTAATACGATTCAACAACAACTTTCCCTTTCTTTTCATTGTCATAGGTACAGAATCGAGAATGTCTTCGTCTTTATTATTTTTCTCGAATTCGACTTTAATCAGTCGAGGAGCCATTACCATTTGTTGAAATGTCAAGTATCTTTGTAAAATGTGATTATAATGTGTCATCCTTACATCAGCTGAAAGAAAAGGGGCATCGAGAATATCTCTCATTTCTCTATCCAATGATGAAACAGCCAGTTTATTCGGTTGTCTTCGAGTCTCTTGTAGATGTTCCAATAACCTTGGTTCTACTAAAGCCATCTTCTTTGCACATTCCATCATCATCCAAAAATACCTTTAACAGCACCCGATAGTACAGGAGGTAGCAATGCCCTCAAGAATCCCCCTTTCTGCAAGATTTGTCTCCTCTTTTTGTCAGAGGTATCTTTATTTACCACGGCCCTCACTAGTTGTTCTGACAAATGAGTTTGGTTCTCTGAGCTTTGGTCAGAGGTACTGCCCCTTTCAAGATATTCGAGGCACAGTCACATAAACAAGTAATCAATTCTTTGTCTGTATGTTTTAGTATGGATTTAACGATTGTGGGTTTCGATTTATTAAGAAACTTGGAATGACCAGGATACATCTGTGCTGCCAAATGTGAGATCTGAGAACGATCCCTAGGATTTTTAAACAAGATCATGTAATGACTATTGAGAGCTACAGTCCTATGGACTTTATTTTTGTCAAATACATTTTGAACAATGAACATCACACTAATCTTACGGTGGTGACTACCTTTAGTAAATAATCTAGACACTCGAACATCTGCATCGAGCATCAGATCATCCAATATGACTAAACTATCAGATTTTAATTCTTGAGGGAGACCCTCTACAAATTCTACTTGGGGTAAAGTATTGTATAATTGTTGCCATTCGCTATAACACCAAATGATGTGATTTGGAACAGGTGATATAATATCTTGAATGTTTTGAATAACCCGATTTACAAAGGATGATTTACCACTACCCATGGGACCACACAATAACCAAGTGAATGGATGCTTCCAACGAGGATCCATCTTTGTTGTTCTATGTGGGAACTACTCACCCTTTTATACGTTTTTGGGAAGGGGACATCTAGCGAGTTAAAAACAAATGTGTATGCGTGTACTGTATGTAGGGGAACTAAATTTCATTTTTGTTGAAAGAAAAAGGTTCGTCCTTGCCCAAAAGTAACCTATCAGGCGACTTAAAGACATCCACGGTACCTTTCTCTGTGGTTGCCAAAACAAAATTCAGAATAAAATGTGTCGGCCTTGCCCAAGGGAAACTCATCAGGTGGCTTAACGGCAACCACAACATTTTTTTTTTATTTTTGTTCTTTTTTATACTTTTTTTTCTTTTTTTTTCTTTTTTATAAAAAAACTTCTATTTACATCTTCATACTGAGTGGCTTCTTGAAGGTCATGCATTCAATCATTAAATCCATAATGCAACATCTCTGTTCATTAGTGAGAGGTTTCTCGAACATATCTTCATACTCTTTCTGTACTGGTGGTGGATTCATTCCAGAAGTATTATGGTGCCACAGTAGATGGACATCATTCTTGTTAACTCTTTCAAGTGCTTCACTAAAACATGTTATAATCTTCTCTTCTTCAGACATCATCAGGCATGCATTATGCTGAATCTGACTTGGATGATCGACTGTACATCCATAACATTTTTCTTTTACTACAGCGTCAATATTCTCTTCCACATAATGAGCATATGCCAAACAAAGTTCATGTTGCAAGCGAACTTGCCTAAATTCACTATCATTTTCATCAACGATCAATGGTAGTGGTTTGGTTCTTCTTACTGTGATCTTCTTCTTCTTCTTCAAAGGTGGTTTCCTTGGCTTTTTGAAGTCATCAGAAGGTTTAGTATCCTCAGTTAAAGCTGTTTGCTGGGTTTGATGGCTGCATCTATTTCTTCTATTTGGGATTTCAGAGCATTCCATTCTTCTAAAGAGAGTGCAGTCCGAGTCTTCGTTGGATAAGATTTCTGGTCGTTACCCTCAACGTATCTTCAAACATGTATCTTCATTTCACCCTGGTACTGGATGCCATTAGTGTAAGTCTGCTTGCTACCAAGTCGGAACATCTTCTCTGGTCAATGGTTCGATCGTGAATGATGCCAAATCCATTCTTCTTCTAATCTTATATATCTTTGACAGACGTGTTTGAAAACACCACTGTAGTTCAGCAAATTTTGATCGATATTTTTATTCTTGATTGGAGTTTGTGTTTTTTTCCTGTAGGATTATGGGTTAAAGTTAGAAAAATTAGAAAATTAGTATAGAAAGTAATGGAAAAGAAACACAATTGGAATATATTAATCTGATTGGCTGATTAACTTTGATCTGATTGGTCAGTTTGGCGATCAAACTGCAATCTTGACCCTTAAACTGTAGGATATGGCATTTTTATACTGACTTCGTACAGGTCAAGCTACAAACCTCTGTCCAATGGAGATAAGTCAAATAGCTCGAGTGCATTCCCACCTCCTACAGTTTGTACTTTTTTTTCTATTTCAATCCTGTAAGAAGTGTCCCTCTGCATTTTGTACTGAACTTAGTACAGGTCAAGTTTGTTTGATATTTGCCAAGAAGATGAACATCAAATAACTTGAGAGCATTACCACCGCACAACAGGAATTTTTTTTTGTTTTTTAAATTTTTAAATTTTTAAATTTTTTTTTTCAATTTTTAAATTTTTTAATTTTTTTTACATTTCTATAAAAAAGGTAGAAGGAAATTTATTCAACAGAGAATGATGATGATGATGATGATGATGATGATGATGATGAATTGACAACATGAATTACTCCATTGATAGGGATAACCTGAAACATTTTTTTAACTAAATATAACTGGGTATCATCCGATTCCAAAAGGGGTAACCTAAAGGATACCAGGAATCAACTTTTTTCAAAAATTAAATGGAATGAAATTAAACATAAATGTTTTCAGTATTTTGAAAATAAATATAATTAGATATCATCCGGTTCCAATAGGGGAAACCTAAGGGATACCAAGTATCAACTTTTTAAAAAAAAATAAATGGAATGAAACTAAACATAAATGTTTTGAGTATTTTGAAAAATAAATATAATTAGATATCATCCGGTTCCAATAGGGGTAACCTAAGGGATACCAGGAATCAACTTTTAAAAAAAAAATAAATGGAATGAAACTAAACATAAATTTTTGGTTAAACTTAGCCTACACCAGAAGTGTACAACATGAATGATAATTGTTGAAGAACAAATTTCCTTCCATAAACTATTTACAAATATGTACAAGTAATTACTTTCACCCTCCCCCATGAGAAAAAAAGAAGATGGATAACCATCTCTGTAAATATAAAAATAATATTGATTGGGATAATTTGAATATAAGAATTATGCTTACCTCTGGATTTCTGTAAAGATTGTGAAAGAATAGTCACTGGTTGTTGAGAAAGAAAATTATATTGTCAAAGGTAAAATCGATACACCTTCTAGTCGTTTTGGATAAAAATAAGATAAGCAGTCTTTCGTCTGTACGTAGGTGAACATGTCATTTCCATTAAGTCTAAAACCTTTATTTTTTCCTGTTCCTGTTTGTTTGTTTTTGATCACTTTTAAATATGTTTCCTTTGTTAAATCATTTTGTCTTTTATTTATTCCTTTACAACTCAGTTTGTTTGATGGGCCGAAACAATAGTAAGTTTTGCTACACAATCCAATAACCCCCTCTCCCTCCCATTCAATTTTAAAAAGACCCGGGGTTCTTTTATCAAAAGCTTTCCTGTCCCTGCAGCATTGAGATGGCCTCCAGTTATCTCCCCTTAATTTATTGTTTACATAATCTTCCCTGTGCGCATCACAGGCTTCTGAGGGTAACCATTTATGGGTTTGGCGATAAAATGATTCTTTTTTTCTCTGGTCTGACTACTTCTTCAAGGGAAGATCCAGAAAGGGCTGTATATAAGTTGTCCGTGTCCGATTCACAAAGTTCAAAATCCTTACGATCAACAAAAACATCCAAAAAACCATAGTAGAACTGGAGCATACGTAACTTGGCATATTGAAAAAACCAATGTGGTGCGGCGAGTCAAGTTTGATTCTGCTTTTATTCATTTCAATTTCATAAAGTTCTTCAGTGAGGGTGTTCAATTTCCGAAAGGCCAGATTATTGATGAGGTTGGACACACTATCTTCATCACAATACACTACATTCCTATGGTTTGCCTTATTAGTGACTGTCCTCCCATAGCCCGAATTACCCAATAGCTTCATCGTGTCAGCTACGATGGCTTTACTTGGGTCAGAGTCCCCTTCCCGTCGGGCCTGTGATACTTGATCACCAAATGTTTGGAAGCACGCCTTGGGCTGGTACTGGATGCCTTGATATACCCGACTGACTACCAGTCCGTGCTCTAAATACCATTGCAATAATGGTGTAGCCAGCAAGATTTTTTCATTAAAGTAGCTACCAATGAGACTACGACGAGGTTGGCGCATAATGTAGTTGGCTTTAGCGTAAGCCTTCATATGTGGCCCGATATCTTCCCGAGAAATATTTGTATTTTTGAAGATTGGTGTCATTTCTTCAAAACAGGGCTTCAGTTGGTCGGATACAGAAATGTCGCTCTCCACGAGGCCAAAGATATTTCCTGTGTGGATCTTCTCGAGAAGTTCGCTGGATGTCATCGAACAATCCACCAAAGTCCCAAACTTTCCTGGAGAAAGGTCTTTAAATCTGCATCGGTCTTCTTCTGCTGATGCCACTCACATTCCCTGATTTCTATTACATCATACCCAGGGCTCTGTAGGTACTGGGTGGTTCCCTTGATGTTTCCCTAAGCTCAGACATGGACTTCCCCCGTACTGCATTGTGAGTGGCCAATGTACCGTCCTTCATATTCAGATGACATTCATGACCGTGCCAGAAACATCCGTGAAACTGATAAACAGTTTTGGTGTCTATCTTCTTTTCTGTATCATTGTATTCGCGTCGGATGTGGACACCAGCCCTGGTAGACATATATTCCAGCCACTGATGGGCCATCCTACTGTACTTATGGGAATATTCTGGTTTAAAGCCCGTCTCTTCCTTGTGTCTAATGTAGCAACCTGTTGGAATTTCCTGCATTAATGGCCATAAGTACAGGGGGTTGGCATCATAACCTACAACACTCCCACATCCCTTTGCTTCTGCGCCATACTTAAATTCTCTTATGTTGGTAATATTCTTCTCGTGATAACGATTGAATGTCATAAAAGCCCCCCCCCCCCCACCCCCCCCTACAATATTGTCCTTGATGAGATGATGAAGATCATTGCTCTTCTCGTTGATGTATTCGAAGGATATACCTTCGTTGACGGTACTGAATAAATATTTTAGCGTCCGTCCTGGAACGCTAATACCATCCTTAAACATATCGATCCCCTTTCCGAGTAAAATTGTGATTGTTTCTCAATAGCTTCTAGGAATGGCTGGACATCTCTATTATTGTACCAAATCAGGAAGTCCCTAAATGTCCTCATCCCATCCCCCCCCCCCCCCATCCCCAAACTTGCGGGCAGTAAGCGTATTCTTCATTGGTAATGTTTTCTTTTTTGAAGAGCCATAAAAGAAAACATGGGGAGGTAATTCGGTAGTGTCCAATTTATCAATACAGTCAGTCCATTCATAAGGAAAAAATCCTTTAGTAATGGAACACCCAAAAGCCTTGAGAAATTTATCATAACTAAATTCAGGGGCTAAGTAATTGCAAATATCTAAAAATTTCAAATGATCTGTTTTCAAAACCATATAGTTGTTACTGTTTTTAACAACAAAAGACAGTGGGTCATACTTTTTCAGATACTCCATCAGTTCTCGTTTTAATCAAGTTCACATCATATTTTCCAGAATTAAAACCTAAGACAGGCATTTCCTTCATGTAACGATCAAATTCTGCAACTAATTTTTCAAATGGGTGGGGGTGAGAATCATCTGTACCTTCCTGTGTCAAAGCATCTTGAATCATTTGTCTGAGGGATAATATGGTGGCCATGTGAAGCTCTTGCATGAGTGAGTAACTTTTCTGAGAAATTTCCATTAAATAATTCATCATATTTTCAACCAATGTCTGTGTGTCACCATCAGTAATAAAACATTTGGGATTATCAAAACCGGGGACATTACTACATACACTAACACTGAGGGGTTTGTGTTGAGCTTCCCAACCAAGAGTATCAGTTGAAGTGGGGAGAGAAGTTTTATCAAAATAACATTCAAAATCAAATGTAGCCCTATAGGGATATGATCGTAAGTGTTCTGGAATAACAATACCTTCTTCATGTAACTTTTCAAAAATGGTCTTTGGGGTGTGATACATACCACCAACATACTTATAAGACACAGCATCAGTACAAGAGAACTCGTAGCGATGGAGTGCTTTCACCGATTTCCACAATTTACCACATTTATGACAAGTAAAGGATTTACAATATTGATTAATGTCAGTGATGTAACTAAAATGGTTCTCAGACAAATTGACATGCATGGTATTCTCAAAATTTCTATTAGACCTATGTACAATTTTAGCCAAAACTTCATCATCTTCCAATAAGAGTTCAAAAACTTCAATATTCACTTCAAATACTTTTTCAACTTTGTGGAGTTCATCTAATTTCACATCAGGAAAGTTTTTTTGGTTCATTTGTGTATTTACTATACAGGGTCTGAGTAGTAATATTCAAAGAATGGCGCTCACTTCTGCTCCACAGGGCTAAACACCGGAATTAACCGAGATTGTCATTATAAACAAAATGGTTGTTCTGATCACTGACAAGGGCAACAATCGAATGATTTTCCAAAATATACTTGGGAAGATTTTCAGGGACCCCACCAATTGGGTGGTTTTTAATCTTGCTTACATAAAAAGTTACATTGGTCAATTGATGGACAATCCATTAGAGTTGGGTCTTTGCTGCCTAGCCCATTCCAAAATGTCTTTCTGTTCAGGATCTTCAAGGAATATCTACAGCATTTTCAATAAGGGGTGGCCTATCAAGAACCCGGGCATTACTTTGTGAAGGATGATAAAATCTTAATTCTTCGGTTTCATTATTTTGTAAAATGAAGCCATAGCTTAAATTAATTTTGAATTTATTTTTTTTGATATTCAAAGATTGTTTTATTTAATTCATAATTCATGGTAGATAAATCAGTTGTGTCTAATCTATAATTAAAAATGTCCTGTATCTTCCTGTTAGTTATGTGATGGGCCCGAATAGTATTCCAATTCCTACGATAAATTTCCGAAATTTCATCACTTGTTTCTGCCAAAAGGTCCTAATCAAAATCAATGGGGTCAATTTTCAAAACAGTACGGGTATTTTTCAGGGTTGTTGCCGGTCGTTCAGAAGTCCGTTTCTTGGGGAGAGTAACAGGGAGATGGGCGGTGTTTTATGCCTATTAAAATGTAATATTTTATTAAATTTCTGTCCACATTCCAAACATGTATAGAAATCTAAGCAAGTTTTTCTATGGTTGTCTAAATTTTCTTTCCTAGTAAATGTTTTATAGCAGTTGTTACAGTCAAATGTCTTACCTTGTCCATAAGCTGTCCTCCTTTGTCGATCCATATTGTCCTTCCTATTGAATATTTTCCCACAATCCTCGCATGAAAATCCAGAAGTCTCCATAATCCTTAGAATAATGAATGCACAAAAATAGCACACACAAAAAACAATTGAATAATCTGAGTGCACAGAGATGATCCTTTTCCGTCAAGAGATGAAAATGGAATGAAGCCGACGTCACAAAGTCGCTGAATTTATTTAGACGTGACGGACGTTTTTGAAAACGTCATGACGTCACAGCGTTTTTTATGGAAATTTTCATTCTTGATTGGGGTTTGTGTTTGTTCCTATAGGATTATAGGTTAAATTTGGGAAAATTAAAAAAATAGTATAGAAAGTAATGGGAAAGAAACACAACAGGAATACATTAATCTGATTGGTCGATAATTCTGTTATTTCATTGGTCAGTTTGGAGATCCAAAAAGGAATCTTGATCCTCACATTAAAAAAAAAAAAATAAAGTTAATGAACTTATTAAAATAGCGATGGGGGTCATTTAAGGATGTTACTAAAAATAGAAATTTATATAAAAAAATAGAGGATTCTGGGTAAATTTGTCCTATAGCACTACTCTTATACAATTTATTGGAGAAAAAACATTACTCTAGACCAAAGGGACGTGCTCTCGCGGCTCTCTCGGTACTATTATAAACCATATGGGGCAAATACAAAATCAGACAATAACCTGTATTCAATCGAACACACCCCCATGTGCCCCTTGGTACCATAGCACTACGTGCTACACAGATAAAATGGGGAATTCGTAGTAATTAAAGTCGTTTTTGTGATTTGGAGGGCTTGCCAGGTTGTTTGTGGTAATTCTACGAGGATTCTGGGAGAATTCTAAGCCAGAAAAATACTTTTGTTCAATCGAACACACCCCCAGTACCCCTTGGTACTATAGCACTACGTGCTACACCGATAAACTGGGGAAATAATGTCGTTTTTGTTGTGTGGAGAGATTGTCGGGTTTATTTGGGTAATTCTGCGAATCGGGAAATTACTCTTCTACAAAGGAACATACCCTCCGAACATACCCCTGTCTTGTTAGAAGCCATTGGGCCACATAGCAACTACGTGCTACCATAGAACCCAACATGGCGGCCTCCATTATACAAAATGGCCGACGGAAACACGTATCACCCTAACAACACGTGCTGTGCATGTGCACTCACACCACGTATCACTATGGAGATGACGTCACAAGATGGCCGCTCACGCGGGTTACCATGACAACCAAACACGGCGCCACTGGGTCACGTGACTATGACGTCACTTCCCCTCCACCATTCCCTCCACCCAATAAGGCCCGTCCGGGTACATGCTATTCGACATCAAAAGGTTTTACACCACTCTGATTCTTGTACAGTTCTGGCTCACACTCCAAAACAATCGAATTGTATTGAAATAGCACAAAACCCACCGGATAGTACAGTATATGCCTCTAGATAAGCCAATGGAAGTCTCCAAGATTAAAATGTACCTAAACTGGTATAGGCCGCCCATACTTTGCTACAAATCCGAGCATACCCCACAACACCACATTACATGCCATTACGTACTATTCATACGTAGCCAGATTTTAGTAAAGGCGTAAATTGAGTACGAAGTCCCTAGGCCATTTTTTTATTATTACAAACCTTGTTGATTTGTGTTACCAAATTTGTGGTGACCTCGGTTTATAACAAAACCTGGCGATTGTATTACAAAAGTAGGGAGATATGACAAAAACTGGCGATTTTCATTACAAAAGTGGAGTGATAACAAAATGTGTCAGTTATTACGAAAGTGGATGTAACATACCCTTTTTATCGGAGCATACCTTTGCGAAGTATTATAGATCTTTGGGAAAAACCCTTGATGAGGCTTCTGTGGAAAGCCCTCATGTCCCCATCAAGATATTTCAGGTATCCTGGTGTCGTCTCTATTTAAGTTCCTCTGTTCCATGGTTCCATATTCGTTTCCAATGGTAGTTGGAGTCTAAGGCCTCTACTAGAAGTCCTCGTGCCTAAGAACACTTATGCCGAAACATAAACATTTTAAACTAAGAATTTAATCATTTTAACCTTGCTTTACGGAGTTTGCTGAGCTCTGTGAAACAAAGCTGAAATGGTTAAATGCTTTGTTATATTATGGGATGTATTTCTACCTGAAGATTCTCTGTTTTGACGTCAGTGTGCAGACCACACTGCGTTGGCACCTCCGGAGCGTCGTATGTGTCCCTGCTTTTGGTATCCACTGTACCCACATGTTTATAAAAGGCGTCAGAGACAAGCCATTAATGAAATGACTACCCGTAGCTCTCATGCGCCACCTGAGCATTTATCGGATCACAATGCTATGGCCGCAATGCCAAGGTCAGTATTGGAAATATCACTGTTGAAGAAGAATGTTTCAGCGACACTTCGTCTCATGTTCACAGCAGCCGGGGTTATAAAAAAGCTTCCGCGAGCTTCACCTCTACCATTTGTACGGCAGTGTACTAGTCCCATTGTAGTTTAACCCTTTACCTGACACTAAAGGCGGACGACACTGGCAAATAAAATTCTTGAATAACTCATTTTTGGTAGTCAACCAACTCGAACTACGCGTCGTAATCATAAATCTACAGCTGTGGTTAGTCTTCGTTCATAATTATTTAGAAAACAATAATGTTTAATAGTGTTGCCAACGTCATTAAAATTCGTTCAAATCAAGTCTCGACTGAAAAATATTTCAAAGAAAATGAATGTTTGTGATACATTTTAATCCTATCGAATGGGATATTGCAATTGGTAGGTTCGGAGCGTGGTGGCTCAGTAGGTAGAGGTGCAGGCTGCAAGCCGAGAGGTCCTCGGTTCGAATCCCACCTGCGGCAACCGCGTTTTGCCCTTGGGAAAGGTACCTCACTCCCATTGCCCACGTGGGGGGCACGGTGGCGTTGTGTACTAAGGCGTACTGCACGTATATGGTGCACCTGTCTTCACTCTATGCTAACCCTGTTTGTGCGGAGTTAATACGCTAAGGAGCTCGGTGGTTCTCTCTGGGTACTCCGACCTCCTCCATCCGTAAAACTGTCTTACACGAGATGGCCCTGGATGTCGAAAATGTCGTTAAACCCCAATAAATAAATTGGTAGGTTCGCTTTTCCGACCAACTGAAATATTCCAGAAGATTGAATCTAAACTTTGTCGATGGAGTCTTTAATGGCTAGAATGTGATGACTTCTCACTTTTTGTGTGATGTCAAATGATGTTATTTACAAAATGCACCCAAATTCAAAAGATATAAGTACTTTGGCGTCACTGTTGGTAAATGATAAGCCATGTTGGAGTTGGAGTTTTATTGCAAAACTGATTTTTGTGTACCAGGTGACGTGTCCCCCACGCCCCCCCCCCCCACCCCAATCCTGGCCAAAATTTCCTATAGTTGTAAATTCGGAGGGCAAGTCTGAGTAGTTGGAAATTCCACCTATCCGGATTTTAGAGCTTCGTTGGTGATGCTGATGTCCCCTTTACTTCCCAAAATTCCAGCTCTTGTTTCAAATCGGCAAAAACTCCAACTGCTACTATTTACAACTACATTGTACGCAATATCGAGCTTCATAAGTATGCATGATTCAGTCGGTACGAAATTTCTATCGTACGTTTACTTATCGTACTAAAAAAATCCTCGAAATGCACTTCAAGAAAATCACATCATGTAAAATCGTTATCCATTCACAGTTAGAAAATGATGAAACATCGAAAACTAATCATACCTGCATAAGATCTGATTTAATGTTAGGACAGTGTAAATTGCTCAAAGTTCTCAGCCTGAGCATTTGTGTAGCACTTATTCAGTTCCCAGAATAATACCAAATAATAATAACCTGATAATTCTATCATAAATGTGTTGGCATTTCAGTAACTTGAATCAACTTTATGCCCCCTTTCATGGCTTCATTTGCCAAATTTTTCTCTGTAGAGAATTTCCAACTAGGGGAGGGACCGGGAGGGATTTCCCCCTCCCGGTCCCTCCCCCAGTTGGAAATTCATTCACTAACCTACAGACCCCCCCCCCCCCCCAGTCGAAAACCTCTAGCCACGTCCTTGCAGTGTACACTATCACCTAACTCACAGGGAGCGCGGTGGCTCAGTGGTTGCGGTATTGGACATCAGACACAAAGGCCCACAGTTCGATCCCCACCATGCAGGGGTGAATGTGTTGTGTTCTTGGGCAAGGCTCTTAATCCCGATCGCCAACGTGGGGTCACGGTGGCTCTGTGTACTAAGGCGTACTGCACGTCGATAGTGTAGTAGTCTTCAACCAATGATAACCCTACTTGTGTGGAGTTAATACGCTGAGGAGTCTGTCAGTTGCTCACCGCTGTTAGATAGTTCTCTGCGGGTACTCCGCCTTCCTCCGCCCGCGAAACTGTTCGCACGAGATGGCTCTGGCTGTCGTGGTGTCGGTAAACGCCAATAATTAATAATAATTAATTATTTATTTATTTACAGAAGACTACATCACTTGACCGTACATACCTATCTTGAATAAGACTTATGTTGTTTCCATTTTTAAAGTGATTGATGTGTAAGTAAATTCCAGTGCAATTCCAAAATGTGATTGTTTTCTTGTTTTTTTCCTTTTTTCATACAGGAAACTGACTTAAACGATCACGACAAACACACACAATGGTTTACTTGTTCTAGATTTAATATTATTCTGAAATATTTTTTAGACATGTCACAACTTTTCATAAATGTTCTTTCCAATTTTGCGTTTTATTGCTCACCAGTCTGTCACGCCTCGAACAGAAATACCATCCGAAATGACCCATAATACAGCTGCGTCTGAGATGAAGATTGAAAAAAGAGTTTGACATAATATTGACCACCACAGACATTTGCCACGTCGGACATCTGCCGCCTGAACATTGACCATCATGACTTCCAGCCATGATGATTTAAGGAAAAACGCATTGGCATTAGAATTCACTGCTCTCCCTCTTCTTCGTGAATTGACTTCAGTGGGAGCGCGGTAGCTAAGTGGTAGACTGTTGGACTTCTATGCTAGAGGTCCGAGTTCGATCCACGTCCTGGACGGGCAAGCCACTTTATCCTGATTGCCTACATGGGGCTCGATGTCGCCGTATACTAAGGCGTACTGCACGTCGATGGTGCACTTGTCTTCAACCGCTGTAACCCTGCTTGAGCGGAGTTTGAACAGAGTTAGAATGTTTGAGGAGCTGACAGTTGCTCGTCGATGGTCGGTGGTTCTCTCCGGATACTCTGGCTTCTTCCACCCGAAAAACTGTCACGGTCACGGTCACGATTATCCATTGTGCATAAGTATGTGACCTTAAACACCAATAAATAAATAATTGCGTTCAGTAACTTTATGCATATGTATTTAACCTTTAACCGAACACGAAAGGCAGACGACTCTGGCAAACACAATTCTTGAATAACAATTTTTTTCATAAAAAATATAGCTTACGATCCCTCATTGGAACGAGTTCAACGAGCTCGTTCCAATGAGGGGACATAAGCCATGTTTTTGAGACAAAAACTTATTATGGTAATTTTCCTGCATTTTCTTGATACTGCCTCTCTTATTCTGAGGCGTGGGGACAAGAGCGACAGCGCGTGTTTTTTTTCGTTCACTAGAAGTGAACTGGCTGAAAAGACTTTACTTTCCGCGATCTGGAACTGAGAAACTCTCGAGAATTCGTTTCTAAAGTACCGGTACTTTACGAGTTTCAATGGAAATGGGAGGAGGAAAGGGCATCAGGTATAATAACGGAGACTGGTTCATAATCAAAACAAAGAAGCTATACAGTCGGCGGAGTTTTAAAAGCTTTATATCGTCCATTGAGTGCTACAAGGCGCCATCTGCAATGTAAAAACATTGCAAATGGCGCCTTGTTGCATTCTAGGGACGATTTTTCTGTGTCAATACTATTGAGTGCCACATTATAATTTATGATACGTTGTAAACTCCCGGCCGTAACCCATACCCAGAGTTGGGTGCTCTATTTTGATAGCACTACCCTACCCCCTTGCCACACTCGATGCTTCTGTTGCCTTGAGTCGAATCTGAAGGAGGGTTTCCAATCGAATTGAATCTCAAATCAAATTTCACGTCTCTTCATGTTGTAAATATTTCACCTTTCTACAAATATTACAAGTCTCTACTCAAGTATTTTATCTAACAATCAAATGCACCCCAAAACTCGGAAAAGCGTTTGTATCAGCCGCCCCCCCCCCCCACCCCACCCCGTTCCGATTCAGGCAGATTCACGCAAATGCATTGTTCTTATACGCATTAAAATATAATTCCTGAAATTCAAAATTTTTACCAATTTCAACCCAATTTACACTGAAAAATGGGAGAAACGGGCTTTATGTAACGGGATTGTTAGATAAATGTATTATCATGACCACGTGCATGTCCTGTGATTTGTATCAGATTCTCGGTCGTGTTTACAATCGGATCGCAACGACCTCGAATCGGATAATTACAGGACATGCACATGGTCGTGATGTATTTATTTATTTATTGTGGTTTAATGACACTTCCGACATCCAGGGTCACCTCGTGTCGGGCAGTTTTACGGGTGTAAGAAGCCGGAGTACCCGAAGAGAACCACCGATCAACGGCGTGCAACTGTCAGACTCCCCAACATATTATTAACTCCACACATGCAGGGTTAGCATTAATTGAAGACAACATGGTCATGATAATGTATATGTATTCAATGGCGACTCGCCTGTTTGGGCAAGTCAATGAAAAACGCGAAATAATCTAGAACAGAATCAAAATATTTTTGGAAGCGGAACTTCCTCTAACTCTTCTACTGTGATAAAAGTATTCAAGAGGAGACGCTTGAAAGGATTTTGAGAGCATCCCGACGATTTAAAAATAAGTTTCAAATCATCGTAACTCAAATCGAATGGAATCAAATCATTGGGATGATTTTGAGTCGTATCAATTTTTGAAGCTGCAGTAGTCCTACAAC
The DNA here is from genome assembly GCA_031216915.1 of Pictodentalium vernedei. Lineage (NCBI taxonomy): Eukaryota > Metazoa > Mollusca > Scaphopoda > Dentaliida > Dentaliidae > Pictodentalium > Pictodentalium vernedei. The sequence continues at coordinate 181,875,256 of CM062291.1, forward strand.
TGAAATCCTCTTGGCAGATAAAGCTGAACCAGTATTAACCCTTTGAACACTAGTGGTATCTTCCATGCCAGTTCAATGACAGCAAGTTGAAGAGTCCATAATATTCATAATCTGGGGTAGATCAGTCAATATTTTCAACGTGCAGCCGCAGGGCTGCATGTTGAAAATATTGATTGGTCCACCCCACACTTTTACTGAACAGCCATCCTATTTAACTGGTAGAGTGCTGGGAGCCCATTTTTGGGGCTTTATTCTGATGTGCAGGTGCCACAGCTTGAAGGCTTCATATCCTGTGGATGGGCTTCAGTTAATTCTTGATGTGATATTATTTAGTTTGGGTGGATTTGCCCTGCTACAATTTATGGGAGAGTGCCTGTAGGCACTCTCCCATAAATTGTAACAAGGCAGTCCCATGTGAAGACATTTTGACAACCAAAAAAACTTAGCACTCTACCAGTTAATGACGTTATGACGTATCGTGTTCCTGGCCGGAAAATCGGCCGCTCGGGTTCGAAGGGTTAACGCCTTACATGCAGCTGATGGGTGTTCCTGCCCCGGATAGAATTTTTATTGCTACTGAAATAAGTATAACTTGTGTGTATTTGAAATCCCAGTAAATCACACTGTGGAAAGTAATAAAGGAGTGTTTCATTTGTTTTTGGTTACAATCATTTCAAAGGACAAATTAATCACAGACGAAATGAATGGGCGCAATCGACGATTATATGTCAACGCAATTTGTTCCCGATTTATTGTTCCTTCACCACATCCATCTTTTTGTTTCCCATGAATGATCAATCAGTGTTAATGACTGGGTCATTATTCTTTATAGCACCCGTGATTATAGGCCAAAGCAGTGTGTATCCTTTTTGCCAACTATTTTTGCATTATGCATCAAAGATTTTGGGGCTGAACTCCCGCATAGTGACGACAGGGTAGCTGTTGGGGACCTAAAGATCCCAGGGCTATTTTTCGCAGACGCCATGAATAAAACGAAGAGAGGCTGGAGAAAATGTTGGCAATTGTTGGTAGATGTGGGAACAAATGGGGCCTCGAACTAAATGAAAGCAAAAGCAAAGTTACACCCGTGGTTTGTAAAGTGGAACCTACTCGAAAGTGGAGAGTGGGGGAGTTCTGTACTCCGGAAGGTAGCAGTAAACTTCTTAGAGTAGGAGAGAAATGTGAATACGAGTATCTGGGGGTAAATATAAACAGGGAAGAGGCATCTACCGAACCCACGCGAATAAACTAACTGAAGAGAAAGCGAATCCTTAAGCAAAATCAGCTCCAATAAGGTTTAGTACGGAATACAATTAGGGAAATGGTGGGGGTACCAAATCTAACATATGGTGCAGAAGTGATACCTGTAAACCAAATGGCTTTGAAGAGCTTGGAAATCCCGCAGAACGATGGATAACGAGATCGAGTAATTCCGCAGCACCAGAAGCAATAAGGGGTGAGCTTTTGTAGATGAAGATTAAGGACATGACAGACTTAATGAAAATCTACTATCTTAACTATGTGGTCAATCTCCCTTCAATGTTTTTTTGTTTTGTTTTTTTTTTTTTGTCTTTTTTTTAACCTTTACCTACCATGAAAAGCAGACGACACTTGCAAAAAAAATTCTTGAATAGCTATTATTTTCATTTTTTTTTTTTTTTGTCTCAAAAACATAGGTTATGACCCCTCATTGGAACGAGCCCGACGAGCTCGTTCCAATGAGGAGTCATAACCTATGTTTTCGAGACAAAAAATGAAAAAATAATGAAAATTAATTGGCGATGTTTGAGAAATAGCGCCTGCCGTAACGTTAGGTAAAGGGTTAAATAATATAATTATCGTTAATAATGAATAGTAATAAACAGAGTAATCGCTTGACTGGACTCGTTACGTGAAATAATTCATTCGAGGCGAGGGACTATATTGTAAAACACTCGTGCCCATTCGCGCACTCGTGTTTGTACAACGTCCCTCATCTCTCATGAATTATTTCACGCAACCAGTCCAGTCAAGCGATTACTCTCTATGTAACCTGAATTGGCGAGACATTGTCAAAGCAAAGATCTCCCTGGGTGGTCTGCGTGATAAATAGAGGCCTTGATTTGAAGAGTAGCTTAATGGCACCTTGGGGTGGGGGGTGGGGGGGGGGGGTGAGCACTGCTGTTCAGGACGAGGTCGTGGTCACTGGAGCTTAGAGGAGAAATTATGAAAAACAGTGAAAAGAAGTGCCAAATGTGTAATTAAGTAGTAATGATTTGAAGAGTACCTTAATGGCACCTTGGGTGAAGGGGGGGGGGGGGGTGAGCACTGCTGTTCAAGATGAGGTCGGGGTCACTGGAGCTTAGGGGAGAAATTAGGAAAGGCAGTGAAAAGAAGTGCCAAATGTGTAATTTAGAAGTAGTGAGTACCCTAGGTTAACCTAGCTTCAAATCAAATTCAGAATAAATATGTAACGGCATCGCTCTGAATATTGGAAGATCTTTCTGCCATAGACTTTTTTCTAGAAGACCACTACTATCACGCGGTTCTTTTTAATGTCACATGAGCTATTCAGCCCACATGGATATCGCCAATGATGTCCAACCAATTTATATCCTCATTACATCTCCATCGGTGAAGGACTATGAACCAAGAAACACATTAACCCTTTACCTAACATGAAAAGCAGGCGACACTTACAAACAAACTTCTTGAATAACTAATCTTTTTCATTTTTTGTCTCAAAAACATAGGTTATGACCCCTCTTTGGAACGAGCTTTTTTTTGAGACAAAAAATAAAAAAAAATTAATTGGCGATTTCTGTGAATAACGCTGTCCGGTTTTGACCGTTACGTTTGGTAAAGGGTAAAGGGGTGCGCTTGGATTCTACTGGGGATTGGCGTCCGTTTTCATTGTATGTGACCATGAAGCTTTGGAGGTTACCCTTAAATGGGGTCTAACCAAAAACCTCTGATGTCCTCTTCTTGGGTATTGGAGGACCCTAGTTGTGTAATCAGGATCACTATCGCAGGATCATTTTAGTCAGATGATCACTTTTGGAGGATGATCCGAGGATCATAATAGAGGCTCGCTGGAGGGATTACTGATTTCCGATAATTTTCGAGTACTTCGAGTATTGGATCAGGAATTGATAGTAATTTCCTGTTGAACTATGGGTATCATGGTATACTACTTGGATAGCCATCTTGTGAAGTTGTGATGTCAGGGGCTCCGGAGCCGCCCCGACCACCCCGACCAATGTCGGGGCAAAAAAATTGCCGATCATGATATTTTTGTGATCGACCTTCAGACGAACGTCATTCATATCAAATAACTAGGCTAGATTAGATTAGATTTATTGCAAAAAACACCTTCGATGAGGCAGATTGCACACAAGTAAGTTATGAATAAATTTGTAACTGAAATTACAATACAACAAGAAACATATACAAATACAAATATTTACAGAGAACACAATACTATCTGCGTGAAAATATGCCTCCACAACATGTAAACATATGTAGCTTGATAATTATGCTCTTAGTCAGGACTGAATGCTTGCCTATGAATTGAACCCTGAGCTTAAAATGATATTGTATTCATGGATTCATGTATTCATGTTCATGGATATTCTAATTACTGATTAAAAAGTTACGCTTTATAAAGAACAACTGGATTATGTTACAGACGGCAGCACATGTTGAGGGATTGTCGTTTTTCATGATCACTTGAAATTTGTCTAAGCTGTTCAAGTCACAGAACTCCGGCCGGGCATTCGATACAATATCAAACAGTTGCTTTCTCTCTGATTCGTATGCTGGACAGTCAATGAGGAAGTGTTTTTCACTTTCAACATCTCCCGTTGAGCAAACGCGACATAATCTTTCACTCAGTGGTATGGGGGGCTGCATGTGTCGTCCTCTCTCTATAGCGAGATTGTGACTGCTAATTCTCAGTTTCGTAAAATTAATTCTTGCTTCATGTGATTTTGTATGAATGAGAAATAGTTCTATAGCGTAATCACTCTTAAATGTTCGATAGGTTCGAAGTTTGTTTTTACCCGTTCGTTTATTATCATTAAAAATTTCTTCTTTAAAAGAATTCAAATATTCGTTCCTGAGTTTTTCGGTGAAGTGTTTCAGTGTTTTGCCCAAATTGGTGATTTCCTCCACTTTCGGTACCCCATAATGGTTAAGCATTTCTGACAGTATTTTGAAATCGGCATTTTATTTTGATTCTGTGAAAGCGTGGTGAAGAAGCATATTTGATTCATTGTTCTGCAGTTTGGCAATATATTTTAAACGACGGACTGAAGCGTCAATAGTAACTGGATACCTACCAAGTTCGGCCTTCACTGCATGATTAGATGCGTTTTTATTGACATGAAGTATCATCTTACAACATCTTGTATGAACTGCATCGCATGGCATCTTTTCAAGTTTGTATAACAGATTTTGCACACCCCACAGTTCACTGCCATATAGTATAACGGGTTTTATCAATTTATCAAAAAGTTTTGAGAGGATTTCTACCGACGGCAAATGTTTTCCTGTAAAGGAATTTACCAGGCAATGCAGTGCTTTGTTCCCTTTGAAACATAAAGCTTTTTGGGCTTCATTTAGTTTACAATTATCTGAAAACATTATTCCAAGGTACGTGTAATTATTACAAAATTCTAGAGCTCTGTTTCCCAGATTGAACGTTGACAAAGTCTTCGTTTTTCTGTGAGAAAATATTAGACATTTGGTTTTGTCAACATTAACTGTAAGGTCATTTCGTGAAGTAAATTCTTCTAATTTGTTAAGACTATTTTGAAGTCCCGAAGCGGAGTGAGAAAACATGACAAGATCATCTGCAAATAAAAGGTGATTAATTTTCATGTCTTGTAAGGAAATGGGACCGCAACTATCATCAAAAAATGTTTTTATATCATCAATAAAGATTTTAAATAACGTGGGTGATAAGACACAGCCTTGTCTCACGCCTATTGTAGATAGCTGAGGTGGACCCAGTCCTGAACTTGTTTTTGTTCGATAATAACTCGATGCATAGAGGGATTGCATGATGTTTGATACCGCGCCATGAACACCAATATTTGCCATTTTGCGAAATAAAAGTGAACGGTTGACTGTATCGAAAGCTTTTTGAAAATCTACAAACACTGCATAGAGAGGTTTCTTAGAAAATTTAAATTTATCAATTATGGTTTTGAGAACAAAAGCACTGTCTATTGTACTACTGTGTTCTCGAAATCCAAACTGATTATCACTAATTAGCTTGTTACTTTCCAAGTAGTGATTGAGTCTGGCGTTAATTATTTTATTAAACAGTTTACCCACAGCCGAACTGACGGCTATCGCTCGATAATTATTAGGATCATGTCTGTTACCTTTTTTGTAGATAGTAGTGAGGAATGATTGACTCCAGTCGAGCGGATAATGTCCCGATTCGAAAATGTGATTGAAAACTTTGATTATAGCATCAATCATGTACGGTACTATCGCTTTTAACAGTTTGTTAGAGACATTATCCGGTCCTGATGAAGTTTTATTTTTCATAAGTTTCAGCGCAGCAAATATTTCATCCGCAGTAATCGGATCATTGTTTAAAGGGAATTTGTGAGTTTTTACAGTGTCAGTGTGTTCAGTGTTCTCGATGGGTGATATGTCGCGACATAACAACTGGTTGAAAAACTCTACAGTTGTATCAGGATCAAGGCTGTTATTATCAGGCTCTTTAGCTCTGAGCTGGTTAATAATCTTCCAGTAGCATTCGGGATCAGATGATTCTAGTGACTCCAACTTATCACACATGTTTTTATAGTACATTTTACGTTTCCACTTAGTTTCCTCTTTGTACGCTTTTTTCGCCGCGAAGTATTTACCGAGAAGTGACTTATCGAAAGGTTTATCTTTCATTTCCCGTATAACTTTTTCCATCACAGACTTTAAATGCTTGCACTCAGTATCAAACCATTGTCTTTTAGGTGTTTTCTTAAATTTGTTGAGTGGAGATCGTTTGCAAACTAATACATTTATTGAGTTAATTACCTGCATCAAGTCCCCAGCCGCGGTTTCAGATCCCTGGCTATCCATTGTAAATACTTTCATTTGAAATTGTTGAAGATCATTTCTCGTCCTCGGGTTTTGCATAATTTCTTTGGCTTTTTCCTCACTGTCCTCAGCCCAGCGGAAAGTGAATTTTTGTTTTGTGTAATCAAACTTATTTTTCAGTTTTGTATCAAGAGAAGAATATTCTGTGAACAACGAGCTGGCAATGATCGGAAAACACCGTTGGTGACTTGATGCAGAAATAGTCGACATCCGATAGATATTTGTCCGACATAATTATATAATCAACTATGCTAGCGCCGTTATATTGAAAAGAAGTAAAATTTCCCAAACTGTCCCCGGCGCAACGACCGTTAAGAATTCTCAACTTTGCTTTCTGGCAAAGAGACAAGAGCTGTCTGCCGAACACATTTGTTTGTTTGTCTAAACTTTGTCTGCTTTTGCAGTTGTCAATAGTGTAATTTGTTGGGAGAGGAATGTGCATATCACTGTCATCTGTAACATAATCCGGTTGTCCACCCGTACGAAAGTTGAAATCGCCACCTATAATGAGCATATCGGATGGGGCAGTTGCTAGAATTTCGGTTTCTAGATCCTGATAAACTGACGCGTTCATTAATCGAGACTGTCGCCAAACAGTGGAGTTATGGGGTGGAATATACACCGACACAAAAATTATTTTACCTGGAAGATTAAACATCCGGCCGTCAAATTCCACCCATAAGGCCAATTCTCCAATCCGTTTTATGTTTGTAATGAAACGATCGTATTTAGTATGAAATAGAACATATCCCACCCCTGTCGACATGGGGATTTTTTCGACGTAAATCAACACAGGTGTAACCGGTATTTCAATACATGATTTGTCTGAATGCCACGATTCTGTTAATGTTATAAATTCATAACGCAATAGTTGTTGGCGGAAGCAGCTCTCGGAAATTTTATTTTTCAACCCTTGAACGTTCCAAGGCAGTGTAACCAACCTTTTTTCTTTTCAAATATATACGTCATATTGAATAAAGTAATACAAAATATAGCAATAGATGGGAAGTAGCTCCACTGGAGAGAGACACTGAAAAACTGAAATTGTTTGTATAAAAAGTGAACAGTTAGTTAATTTTCTTACATAGCTATAATGTACGGTTAATAAGGAGAAATGATATTAGTATCATAAGAGTTTAGATGTGACATTTGAATTGTCATGATATTTCTATTTTTAGAAATAGGAGATAATTGCCAGATAGGCCTTACGGAAGAAGCTAAATTTAGCGGTATAAATCATATTGGCCTGGTTTCTCATGTTTGCGAACGTTTCATCAAAAATATCGTCCAGTGTTCCTTTAATGTTTTCCTGGGACTATATTAATTTTACAATGATATTTTGTTGGTGAACGACGGTTCGACCCCCCCCCCCCCTCCCATAAAACATGAGATTATGATATTTAAGATTCATCGTATATCGCATTTGATTGGGATGCCCCCCCCCCCCAATAAAAACATAAAACTATGAAATTTAAAATCCCTATATACGCCGCGGATACAATATACATTGGTAGAGCCCCCCCCCCCCCCCCCAACCACGCACACACACAAATATATAGAGCCTTATTAAACTATGACATTTGAACTCTCAACCCATACTGCATATACACTATATATTGATTGAGACCCCCCCCCCCCCCTCCCGATAAAGCGTGCAAAAATGTAATGTTATAAATCCTAATATATACTGCATATACAACACATACTGATTGAGTTTTAGCGATTTGTTCTAGGCTATGATATTTTAATTTTGATCTGGCGGATATCCGAAAATAGTGCGCGCACAGATCTTCTTGTTTCTTTAATATTGGGCACACAATGGCGGCTATTAATGACGAGTTAACGTAAGATGAGGAAATTTTGGGGGCTACTTCTTTAGTATTCCAACCGCTTCGGAAGCGGTTGGAATACTAAAGATGCAGCCGCAAAATGGGTCTGAGCGATGTCAATTTTGTAACATTTTCTGGGGGCAGGGCCGGATTTACGAATGGGCAGAAATGGGCGGACGCCCAGAGCCCCCACATTTGTGGGGGCCTCCATACTGAAGTTCGTCTTTCGGGGAACATAATATGACAAAATTCCCTGCCAAATTGCCTTTGGCAATTTGACAGGGAATTTTGTCATATTATGTTCCCCAAAAGACGAACTGCATGCACTGTCATTTTTTTTCTCCCCCACATAATCGACGCAACAATTCGAAAAAACAGGCATCTGGGTGTTATGGTCGAGCCAATGATTGGGCCGTTCCGGCGCCCCTGGATGTCATAGTCGTTTTCTATTGCTAAAGTTGACTCTGGATTGACAATTCTTCCTCAGGAGCACAACTGCATTGTTGCAAAATGTACCTTGTTCGTCGATCGAGCTGACGCAGACATATAGCGGACACGGGAATGCTTCTCAATCCACCCAGATGAGATGAAAGCAAAAAGAATTACGGACGAATAGATCAGAAAAGTGTGTGTACGTTAAATACGGCATGCCACACTTTTAAACATTTTAATATTTTCCTGTATTCTTTGCCTCCAAAATAAACCCCCCTATTTTGAAGGCAGAAAATGAAAGTTTGTAGCTATCTCTGCAGGCTAGGGGTAGTCTGTTAGTCCTGTATGGTGAAGATTTACGAGGAGTGGTTCCCTTGTCAGTTTATCTCAATCTTCGTCCTTTACTTTAAAAAAAAAAATAAAAATTGTACGAGGAATTAATAGGTTGATTAATTGTAAGACAAAATGTCCTAGTCTGTTTTTTAAGTAAATCCCTGGGTCACCGGTTAAGTGGATGGGTGGATGTTGAAATGTTCATATGATCTACACTACAAACTGAAAAATAGCCGCCAGGTTCGTTTTTTGTTTTTGCTTTTATTTAAAATTCACAAGTGTGACCGATAAAAATAAAACCCTGGGGAGACATTTATGTCGTGTACTACTGGCGCCAGTCCCCTCTAAAGCTTAAGCAATGTTTCATCTTTATATAATAAAGATAGTACTATATTAAGTAGTTACACAAAACAATGGGTAACCAATTATTCAGTGTTCGCAATTAAACGTGCGTGATGCACATCTGTCATCATCCATCAATTCTTGTCTGGGTATATATAGTCACGCAACGCCGTCAACTTTCTCATACATTCGGACCCTCTTTTCGGCTGCAATTTGGCACGGAATTATTAAAAACAGATATGAGGTCTCTACTTTTCCTAACGGTAAGAACATATTTACATTTTAACCCTTTACCTAACATGAAAAGCAGACGACACTTGCAAAAAAAATTCTTGAATAATTATTTTTTTTCATTTTTTGTCTCAAAAACATAGGTTATGACCCCTCATTGGAACGAGCTCGACGAGCTCGTTCCAATGAGGGGTCATAACCTATGTTTTTGAGACAAAAAATGAAAAAATAATTAAAATTAATAGGCGATTTTTGAGAATAGCGCTGGCCGGTTTTGACCGTTACGTTGGGTGAAGGGTTAAATAATGATAGCGGACGTGAGACATCAGGGGGTACGGAAACCAGTGATTATTTGGGGTATCTACAGGAGCCGTTAATGAGATCCTTTCCCAATGACATTTGGACATTATTTTTCCTAATTCCCAATTTCCCAATCTCAGTTCCCACTCAAACAAAAATTTGATGCACAATTGGTGCCCTGAACTGGGTAACCATAAGGCATCAGAAAACCATTGGTACTCTTATGCCTTATGACCACCCAGTTCAGGAACCAATTGGTAGATTAAATTTAAATTGCATGCCAAACAAGGTCTCTTAATTCAAAGGCAAATTACATATTCTTCGTTTAACCCTTTACCCAACGCAGACGATATCAAAATTTATTATTTTAAATATAATTTTTTTTAATTTTTCAAAAAATTTCAACAAAACCATATCATGTGACCCCTCATTGGAACGAGCTCAATGAGCTCGTTCCAATGAGGGGTAACATGATATGATTTTGTTGAAATATTTTGAAAAATTAATTTTTTCAACTGCTCAATTTGCATATTACGCGGGCGGATGCTGGCGATTCGTTAGGTAAAGGGCTAATAGGGTACTTTAATAGAGACAACACGTACAGGGACTGCGTGAACATGATTCATGTGATTCCTTATAAGAAAAATTACTTGTAGTACACATGCTTAGGTGTCGGTCTTAATGTTCTCTCCTCAAATCGAATAAATAATTTCTCAGTCTTTGTATGTTTTTCCCCTCCAAAACAAATTGGAGCCCCAGTGACGCAAATTTTCCTGGACCCTTACCCAAGGAGGGCAGAAGAATCCCTGGCAACTTGGTGGGGGGGGGGGGGGGTTGTCTCAGTTCCCCCCCCCCCAGTCCCGGCCAAAAATTAAATAATTTTAAGCCTCAAACCACCAACAGTTGAAAAATTCAGGCCCTATGGTGGTAGAGATTTCGGGCCATTACATCTCTAGTTTTGTGGCCGTTTGTGAAACAGGCATTAAGAGAGTTTTAACAACATTTCATGGTATTTTCTAATTGAAGTAAATATTTCACGTCGTGAGGCAACAAGCATTGCAGATGGCACCTTGTTTCACCAAAGCATTGCAGATGGCGCCTTGTTGCACCAAAGAGACGATTTCAAACTTTAACACAAGGGGAGAGAATGCATTCGGATTTCTTCGGTAGTTTGAACATTAATATAGGTAGCAGTTAGAAAATTCTAATTCAAGTGGTTAGGGTGTGTGTGTGTGCAAAATGGTTTTATCAAATGTTGGATGTTTGGCAGCCGAGAGTGGGGGGGGGGGGGGGGGGGGGGTTGAAAGGGGCAACCTCCGAATCAAGATCCTTCAGCCATGTCCCTGATAATGGTAGATGTGTGTTTGTAAGAACTCTAACATTGGTGCAGAGTAGGTTGTTTGTTCTAAAATTAGATCATTACATTTTTGTTAGGACAGGCATTGGCGTCTCGAAGATGTTCGATTCGGAGAGGGGGGGGGGGGGGCAGTTTGCCTCGACTATCATGACTCAGGTCCCAACTGAAGAATATTCAAAATATAAACTTAGATTTCAGATAAAAACTATATTAGATAAAAAATATTATGACACCTAAACATTATCATTATCGAGTTTATGATACCTCAAGATTAGACTTTTATATATTCAGCTTTGGGACATTGGGTGTTTCACCACGTGCGCTTCGGCCAAAGATGTTTCGCTCCACAAACAACTTACTCACAAATAAATTTACAAAAGTCTGAGTTTTGAATGACAATGCCGACCGACTAATATTCCATCTACGTCATGAAGGCATGACTTCTACGAAGGCATACCTTAATGATGTATAGTTGGAATATTTTATCAGTCGGGCCTTCCCTCATCACGGTCGGGACAAATCAATTTTACCCCTCCCCCACCTTCAGTCGGTTACTTTGCGACGCCCTTGCTTTTTCGTTGACTCTAAACAAATTCGTCCGGTCTCCATACGAAAATGATTCAAGAAAAAATTCGTTTCTTTTACTTTTGTAATCAAAAATAGATTTTATGGCCCCTTATTTTGTGTGAGACTTTTTGGTCTTGGGGGGGGGGGGGGGGGGGGGTGCTTCGTAAATTGAATTGAAGTTTTTATTTCTTCCCAAAGTGTGATTTACTGAGATTTCCGCGTTTGATTATAAACGATAACTTCACAAGTGAATTATGCAATCAACAGTTCTGTTATGTATCCGTGCGCGCAAACGAAGACGCTTTGCCGTGGATGTAATGGGGGACTTCATTGTTTTTGTGGGTTTTTTTTAACCTTTTACCTAATATGAAAAGCAAACGGCACTTGCAAAAAAAAATTCTTGAATAGCTATTATTTTCATTTTTGTCCCTAAAACATACGTTATTACCCCTCATTGGAACGAGCTCGACAAGCTCGTTCCAGTGAGGGGTCATAACCTATGTTTTAGGGACAAAAACTGAAAAATAATGAAACTTAATTGGCAATTTTTGAGAATAGCGCCTGCCGTTACGTTAGGTAAAGGGTTAAATAATATAATTATCGTTAATAATGAAAAAGTAATAAACAGAGTAATCGGTTGACTGGACTGGTTACGTGGAATAATTCATTCGAGGCGAGGGACAATATTGTAAACGCTCGTGCACATTCGCGTACTCGTGTTTGTACAACGTCCATCACCTCTCATGAATTATTTCACGTAACAAGCCCAGTCAAACTATTACTCTCTAAATAAAGTTTTGTAAATAAATAGTTATTTTTTATTTTCTTACCCTTTAGCACTATAATCTAAAAGTAAGATTTTTAAAAATTTTCTTTCCCTTCCTTGTTTTCATATCTAAAACTTTTTTATTTCTCTATTTTATGTCTCTTATCAGCAGACGCGAATCGTCCTATGGACCGGGGGACCAATGGCCGCGGTCGGGGGGGGGGGGGGGGCTCAATACAGCGGTCACAAGGTCAAAAAGGCCCACACACACATACACAGAGAGAGAGAGAGAGAGAGAGAGAAGATATATATATATATATATATATATATATATTATATATATATATATATATATATATATATATATATATATGACTTCGTCAAATTGCCGTCATTGCTCGGAAGTTTACTTCCTTCTAAGCGGCTTTCATTTTTGACTAATACTTATTCCGTTACGTTAAGTGCCGTACCAATGTGTATCGCGTCATGGGAACGTAAAATTTAGCGTCACGCTGATCCTAATCACGAACCCGTCTATAAAATCGCCGATGCATGTCTTCCTTGGGCGGCAACAAGTAAAGATATGTTCCGCATTACACGTTGTTCACCTTCTTTAATTGTAAATTATGGACAAACAAGACCGTATCATATCTTCCTAAGGTGGTAACGAGTGGAGATATATTCCGCGTTATCTCGCGCATTTTTTTTGTTCTCAGCCTTAGAATTAGAAACATTCAATCATTTATCTCAACCTCGCCATGGTAACAGAGGCAGAAGCGAGTTCGCATGCAGTATTCACACATTCAGCCATTCCTTGACCCGAATTGTTTACACGCGTTGTTCTCCATATTCAAGTGTATTGCTTATAAAACCACTGTATCATATCTCCGTTGGGTGGTAAAGATATGTTCCCCGTTTCATGTTGTTCCCCGTATCCGAGTCTATTACGCGCAAAATAACCGTATCATATCTTCCTTGGGTGGCAACAAGTAAAGATATGTTCCGCGTTATTACGTAAAAAGCAAATATGAATTAGACACTATTTCTAAAACCTCGCCTGGTAACAGAGGCAGAGGCAAGTAAGTTCGTATACCGTATTCACACATCCAACCACTCCGAGCTCTTCCATATCTCCGCCCCAGTACCCAAACCGCGTCAATCAGACATCAATACCGCTGATGGAAAATATAATTTTTTATACCCTCCTTGCGTAGTAATGTGAATGTGTGAATACTGCATGCGAACTCGCTTCTGCCTCTGTTACCAGGGCGAGGTTGAGATAAATGATTGAATGTTTCTAATTCTAAGGCTGAGAACAAAAAAATGCGCGAGATAACGCGGAATATATCTCCACTCGTTACCACCTTAGGAAGATATGATACGGTCTTGTTTGTCCATAATTTACAATTAAAGAAGGTGAACAACGTGTAATGCGGAACATATCTTTACTTGTTGCCGCCCAAGGAAGACATGCATCGGCGATTTTACAGACGGGTTCGTGATTAGGAGCTAGGCAGCCACTTGCCAAATAATAAATCGATCTGTAAGACGTACGCGTATCACGATCAATTTTATAATTCCCATTCAACAATTAGGATCAGCATGACGCTAAATTTTACGTTCCCATGACGCGATACACATTGGTACGGCACTTAACGTAACGGAATAAGTATTAGTCAAAAATGAAAGCCGCTTAGAAGGAAGTAAACTTCCGAGCATGACGGCAATTTGACGAAGTTATATAAAATATTTGATGAAGTGTATATATATATATATATATATATATTTCGTTATTTCGTGTATGGTGAATCGCCAACTGTGATCTCTTCGTGTATACCTTGCACATGGGTCCCTGTCGTGTTCCGCGGACCGCTGTGGGGCCCTTACATCTTTCTTCGAGACCGGACAGGGGTCCAGCGTTTGAGCACGAAGAATCCCTGGACACTATAGCTCGCGTAGAATGTCCCCACATCGGTCCACCACAATCGGCAGCGATATATTGTATGAGGTGAACATTCATGTAGTTTGATTACTAGCATCTGATACTATATTAACCATAAATATAATTTCTGTATATCCATTTTGGTGATCCCTTCATGGTGTAATTACCCCCCCCCACCCCCCCCCCCCCCCCCCTTTTCATAATGAAAGTTTCGTGCACCAATTACAGATCTTTGTTAAAGACTAGTTTGAACTCGCGTGGGTTCAAACCAGCCTTTAAGCGACGTTGAATCTCTAACTTTTCTACTTGTAATTCCTCGAGAGTAGTATAGCAAGAGGTTTTCGACCCTGATTACCCTGAGCTTCGCCGGAGCAGCTAGTGTTAAAATCCCATAGGAACCCGAGCCGTTCGCCGAAGCAACTTTTTCCTCTGCAAAATGTCTGCACCATACATCTAGATCCGGTAAATGGTGTGTGTACGGCATATATAGTATGCTATTGTATGTATAATGATATGGGTAAACACAGGGCTATGGGAATATGTTATGGGTAAGTGGGGGAAAGATGATGGGGGAGTAGTTTTGTTGAAAGATTTTTTCCGCGGAACTGTTGACGTTGCTATTGACATCGTGACGTCATGATGCGCACGCGACGTCATAGAGACGTTGACCACTGTTGTCGGCTATACAATCTGGCATAACGTTGTTTGGGTCATGGATTGTCGGACTTCTCGTAAGGGGGGGGGGGGGGGAGGGGGATCTGGTAGTGGTGGTATATCCATGTTGGTACACTATTAGCCCTTGGGTCTTCATATTATCCTGTGTCTGCTATAGCTAGATCAAGCAGTATTGTGAAGATGGGGGTAATGCATGATCGCTCAGTGTGGTATTGTGAGATAGTCCTCGGTGGTTTAGATTGGCAGTATAGGATGAATGGTCTGTTGGCCTATTACCCCCTTAGTATTATTTACCTACCGAATCCTTTGTATTATCTTATGGCTGGTATTCACAGGGGAGGAACTGTTCCATGAAAGAGACTCCTGTTCCGACTTTACGGGCGGTTCGCTTGCGATTAAATCTCCGGTTCGTTACCGACTTTGGTCGCTTTTCATCGACAGATGAAGAAAATATGGTGAGTATTCTATAGGTATAATGCTTCTTGAATGGAAGGTCGTTTCTCGGCAGGTAAAAAGGTACACCGTGTCACGTTGTCATAAGCTATAGATCATTATCTAAGTTTACACAGTAAAAACGTCCACGATCACTAGATTTTCACTGAAAAAAAAAATAGAGACTGGTGATACGCAGACATTTTAGAGACCACTTGAGGTTACAGAGGTGAACAGTTTCACCTAGCAATACAAAAATACCTTGTTTTAATATTGTATGCAAATTTAGAATGAACAGTCGAAATGCAATCCTCTACAATGCTATCAAGTTGAACCTCGTATAAGCTCCAGTTTGCTAAAAGTGAAGATCCAGTTCGCTCAACAAGAAAAATCATAGGCTCCAGTTCACTTCACCGAAAATCGTCCATTTATCTTGGCAGCATAATTGACGATTTTAACAACGATATTGTGAGCAATATGGTGTTGATTCGCCCGAGCACTATCACAGTTTGTTTAAAATTGCCATATAAGCGACCAGGACCGCGGTGGGTACGTTTTGCAATAATTTTGCGACATTAAACTACTGAGTGTAATTTTATATATACATCATAATTCACAATGTCGCAATGTGCCTGTTCAAACAATCGTTGTTCCCACCCAATATTTATTACACTAGTCTCTGCTGGCCTGCTTACCAATTTTGCAGGGGACGCGGTGGTTCAGTAGGTAGAGTTGCAGGCTGCAAGCCGAGAGGTCCTCGGTTCGAATCCCACCTGCGGCAACCGCGTTGTGTCCTTGGGCAAGACACTTCACCCCCATTGCCCATGTGGGGGCACGGTGACGTCGTGTACTAAGGCGTACTGCACGTCGATGGTGCACTTGTCTTCAACCAATGCTAACATTGCTCGTGTGGAGTTAGTATGTTGGGGAGCTGACAGTTGCCCGCCGTTGCTCGGTGGTTC